>CM028669.1:91771223-92371223 GCA_016760335.1 Gastrodia elata
TAAAAATATTATTATTAAATTCCTAAAATACAGATTTAATTAATTAAATTTACCCTATTAAATGCATTCCAAAAATTTCCAATAAATCACCCTTAGCTAAATGAAGGGTGAGGAACGCAACAACGTACTCGGATTTTTATTTCGACGAGTATTTAATTATTTGATTATTTAGGGGATTTAAATAATATTAAAATATTCGACGAAAAATCAACGACTTCCAAATGCCTCCAAAATTTCACTCCTAGCTAATTTGGGTGTTCTGAACGCAATGGTGAAGTCAGATTTTCAATCTGAGGTCTAGATAAAAAGTCAAATTTTCAGGTTTTGGGATTTTCTAGAATTCTTGTTTTGACTTTGTTGACTTCTTGGTTTGACCTAGGTTTCAAAGATGAATTCCAAATCACTTGATTAGTGACTTAGAACCTTAATTAAGACTTAGATTAGTCTTAATTGAGCAAAGTAACAACCTGGGTTGTTACAATAATGGAGCTCATACATGCATTAAAATATTAAGGTGATTTTTTTTTAAAAAAAAAAATTTTCTTCTAAAGTTCATATATATTTGTGTTTATTTTAGAAGGGATGCTCTAGCATGTTGTTTGCATATGATAATACTTCTTTTTAATTAAACTAGAGATGGGATTAAAGTGTAAGTCGAGCGGGGAGAACTACATATGTTCTAAAGTTTGTCGTAGTATATCTAAAATAGCACATACGGTGCACAAGTTTAATCATAATTGATTATAATATCAACTATATAACAATTGAAGATCATGTTATCTTGTGAAAGATTCAACATTTTTGGTTCAATTATACAAAATAGTGGAAAAATAGAGGACAATGCGATTAATTGGATTCGAGCAGGTTGATTGAAATTAGGAGCATTTCTTGCGTGCTGTGCTATTGAAAATCCCCCTTCTTAGAACAACAATAAGATGAATAATGTTATATGGGGTTGAATGTAAGTCCATCTAGCTGAAGCATACTAATAAAATGAGTTGTAGGCATGAGAATGTTGGGGTGGATGAGTGGGCAAATTTGAAGGACATGATGATGAATGTGTGCATTCATACTAATTTTAATGCAACTCTTAATGAAGACAACTTTAGAGATGATTCTTTGATGGTTCCGAAATTATAAATATCTATAAAAAAAATTTCATGTTCAAAGAGGGAGAAGAATACCATAACAATATGACTAGAAATTATTTTGAATGATTTCACAAGCTTGGATCTTATGCGGGGTTATTTGATCAAGCATAACGGAGATATGATTCATATAGATGACCTCACTTTGTGGGGGCTTTGTATTGTTCTATAGCAAAATATTACTTGCTTTAAAATAGGCAAATGATTAGCAAAACAAAAACATGAGACATGTGAAGAAGTTATACAAGTAATGAAATCCAAGCCTTATATTAGAAAGATTATTTTCCTATAATTAATTCATACTTTTGCTCTGCTCTTAAATGAGCAACACATTTCTAACACTCTCAAATGATTAAAAGTAAAGACACTTGTTTAATGATACCTCACTATTGTTCAATTATAAGCTAAAAAACTTCTATTTGCAGTGTTCATAAAACTTAACGATAACAAATAAGAGTTTTTTCTTTACCAAGCATTCAAAAACATCAGCAAAATGCAAGCTTATAGATTGAAATTATGGCATTGTTGTTCGATTTGCTTGGAGTAGCACTTCAACTGTTGAGTTGAGGCCTATGTACCCAAGAAACTTAAATGGAAGTAAGGTGCAGGGGTACCTTGCTCGACGACGCAGTTGGGCGAACCGGCGCTAAGAGGAAGAGGCGGCGGGTGCTTGGAGACGGATCGGCGAAAGCCTCTCGGCTGAGGGACTCGGCTTGGTAGAGAGCAGGCCGGCGCTCGACCTGGAGAGGTGGAAGAGGCGAGGCCGCGAGGAGAAAAGAGAGCTCGTCGATAAGTAGGGAGGGTCGAGAGCGAGCGAAAGGGCTTAAGGAAGGTCGAGCGGAGGTTGCGAGGAGGCGGAGGTCGCGAGGGTGAGGCGACAGATCGACATGCGGCGGCGCCCGCTGTGCGTGAGCCACGCGTCGCCTGAGTGCGATCCTTCAAGAATCTTAAAGGATTGGCCGCTCGAGAGGAATGAGCGGCGTGTGGTAGGCCTAGGGCAAGGGAGTCGGTTACTTTCGTAAGAATAAGAAGGAGATGGTTTTATAAATAATTTAATTATATTAATAAATTAGTTATTAAATTATTTCACTTAATTTGATTTAAGCAATTAAATGGCTTTCAAAAATTTTCATGAAATCACTCTTAGATAATTGAGAGGTGAGGAACGAAATGGCGAAGTCAGATTTTGATTCCGACGAGCTTTTAATTTCCTCATTTTTCGGATATTTAAATATTATTAAGATATTCGTCAAATTTTGACGACTTTCAATTGCCACCAAAACTTTACCCCTAGCTAATTTGGTGGCAATGAGCGCAATGGCGAAGTCCGTTTTTCTATTGGAGGTCAAAATAACATAGGTTAATCTCCGAGGTTCCTGAAATTCCCAAAATAAGGATTTGATCCGTTTGACCTCTGGTTTGGACTGGATCTTAGTGGTTGACTCATAATGACTTAAGTAGCACTTATGATTAAGATTATGATCTTAATTAGTCCTAATTAACTAAGGTAATAACCTGGGTTGTTACACCTCCTCTGGGTATGGCTCCACTCCTAACTCCTGCTCATCTAACTAAAAAGGATCTGCCATTATCGGTTTCACAATGTAGGGCCCCAGCCAAAAAAAAAAAATCTGGTTAGACAATTGTTTGAGTATATTTTAAGCTGATTATTATAAAAGTTATATAATATCACTATTTTACTACTTCTAAGTAATAATGTGTGTAAGGGAGCAGTAAGAAATACAAAAGAAAAAGGGAAAGCTATAAACTATTATCTATAGCTTAAGCAAAGAAAAGGAAAGAGACTGAGACATGCCTCGCATACAAACTAAACAAGGAAGGGCATATAAATATACATAACTAAACAAGTGCTGTAAGAAAAGTTCTACATCCTAAACATGCTGGTGATCAACAGAAAATATGCCAGTTAAAATAAATTAACTCAGCAGTGGTACATATAAATAGCAGCAAGATTCTAACATCCTAAATATATATAAAAGCAGTATAAGGAAATAGCTGACTGAATAAGAATACTGAAAATTAAACAATAACAACTGCATATAAAACCGTACGTGTACAATTTGCCATACAGAAGAGAACTACATTAGCTCACCAAAAGGCTGAAGATCTTAGTACCAATATGGCTAGGACGATTCCTAGCACAATACGGCAAAGGCAATAACAGTCAACATAGAAGGCCCTAACACAGTACGGCTAGGACGGTTCCTAGCATGATATGGTTAGGTCACCAACAGTCATACCCGAAAGATCCTAGCACCAGTACGGCTAGGATGGTTCCTAGCACGATACGGCTAGGGCAACAATTGGTATGATCAAAAGAATACTGAGAGGCAGCTCAAACACATCAAATCATTATCTTCTCATTAATTACTTTAATATTTTCATAAGGAATCTAGGGAGTCTCCATATTCTCCTAACATTTTATTCATACATCAAATATCTTATATGATATGCTCACATAAATATGGCACAAAAATAAAAGGAATGCGTAGCAACACAATATCAAAAAGAAGTAAGGGACTCTACTATACATGGTGATATTATTTATTTTATACTTAACCTTTCTAACTATTCCAAGTTACACAAGTTCAGGATCACCATTATCCTACTATCGAGTGTAACTTAGAAATTCTTTTTTATAAGTTAAAAAGGATTAGAACTGATTAGGTTCTAATCTAGATCAATCAGATAGATGACTATGAGTTAAATAAATGAATCATACGTCCTAGTTTTGTGAATTTAGATGTTCTAACTAAGATCTGATCAAGATCTTCTAAACCTATATATTATGGATTAAAAACTATGAGATTTAGGTTTGGTCACATAATCCAAAGAGGTTAAGACCTAAGTTCTAGGTTTTATTCTATTAGTGATCTACTAGTTATGGTAAATCCAATTAAGTAATCAAACTTAATAGGATGAATCTCCTACCTTAAATCTAAGGTTAAAAGACAAAATAATCAGAATGAGTTGTAAAATAAAAGAAATTCTAGAAACTAATAAAACCAAGGTTTCACCCATTGGGTAACTCAATTTACCCAATGAGTGAACTCTAAACTGTGATCTATTCCTAGTCTCAGGAAAGGTCCTTAAGGTGTAGTGCATAAAATTTAGCAAAAATTATTGGAATCTGAATTAAGGGTTGATTTTACTCACTTAATTATTACTAAGATGATTATAATATTAGTCTTGACATTCTGGAATGTTATCCAAAGGGTAAGGGTACTTAATCCAATCTTAGGGCAAAATAACCATTTTGCCCCTACTTTAAGGGTCAAAAAGTCAACTTTTAGCTTATGGGTCAAAATTGAATTCTCTTAGTCTCAACTGATTCCTTATTATCTAACTTGAAGATAAATTGTAAGTACATCCAAATTGGACTCCAAACGGTCAAGTAATGACCAAAATGAGGTCAGGGGTAATTTAGTTATTTACCTGAATTTCTAGGGTTCAAATCCTAAATATTATTTCAGTATGTTGATGACATTGAAATTCTAGGTTAGTTAGCTTCTTGAATTTTTGAATTTGGAGTTAATTTGACCAAGTTATGGTCATTTGAATTCCAAGGGCATTATGGTCATTTTTACTAAAGTCAACTCTAAGTTCTAGGGTTGACTTTTTATCCTGATATCTAAATGGGAAAACTAATACTACTACGGTGATGGGGCCACTCTCTTGAGTATTTTAAGACCCATATTGACTATGTTTCGATAATCGGGTTCAAAGTTATGGGGTCCTAAAGAGGTCCTAAAATGTTACTTCGTTATACGTACCCCGAAATAAATTTTTACATTATGTTATTTGATTCCTTACATTTTTTTGAGTATTTTAAGACCTATATTGGCTATGTTTGGATCATCCTATAAAAAATTATTAAACTTTTAAGTTTTAATATTAAAAATACAATTTGAATTATTTTACTGTTCATTTATTCAAATTAAATGATTTTACTGTTCATTCCTAAAGTTTTTATATAAAATTTTTGAAATTATTAATCCTTAATTAATCTATGATTAATTAGACTTAATTGTTAATTAATATTAATTAATCTATTAATTAATTAATTATATTATATTTATTAATATTTTACTATAGCAAAATAATTATCACTAATTATTATTTAATTATTCTTAATTATCTGTTTATATTTATTTAAGAATAATTAAGTATATTTTATTGTTTAATAATAATTAATTATCCTAATTAATGTTAATATTAAATTGATCTTAAATTATCCCTAATTAATCTCTTAATTACACATAATTAATTAAGGTTACTATTTAAAAGTAATTAGTACTAATCCTAATTTAATTAACCACTAACTGTACATAATTAATCATTAAAAGTAACTAATTAATGCTAACAGTAATTTAATTAAATTTTAATTAACAAACAGTGGGATCCACTAGACACGTGGCACTATGAGCCCCACAGGGGCTGAGTCAGCTCTATGACTGGGCAGTGGGCCCCACCTAACACGTGGCACTACCAGAGACTGCCACGTGGCACTGTGCGCCCCACGGGGGCTGAGTCAGCTCTGTGACTGGGAAGTGGGCCCCACCTGACATGTGGCACTACCAGAGGCTGCCACGTGGCACTGTGGGCCCCACTGGGGAAGCCGAACCGCCGCGGGTGACCGGGCGTGGGTCCCACTTGACACGTGGTGGGCCCAAAGGCTGCCACGTGGCACTGTGGGCCCCACTGGGGAGCTGAACCGCCGCACGGGCTCAGGCTGTGGACCCCACGTGACACGTGGCGTGCCGGCTGGCTGCCACGTAGCATTGTGGGCCCCACGGCCGAAGCCGAAGGGTCGCGGGCTTCGGCTGGTGGGTCCCACTGGACACGTGGCAGGCCCAGAAGGCGCCACGTGGCTTGGTGGGCCCCACCTGGCTGACGCGGACCCGGCTCGGGTGGGTCAGGCTCGGGTCGACCTGGCCCGACTCGAACTTCGTCTTCCTCGCGGAGACGGCCCGAGGGCGCCGGGCTAGGGCACGGCTTTTGCCAACCTTCCCGGCGCCGGACCACCTCGGCCCGCACGGCCGACGGTAGCCCTCGACGAGGGCTACACGCCGATGGGCGGACCTTCGCCAGAGGTGGCCGGGATCGCCGGCAAAACTAAACCCTAATTTCTAGGGTTTCGGCCGACCGAACCCTAAAATTTCTAAACCCAGATTTTGGTAGATCGGACCTGATCGAACTCGATCAGGTCCGATGGATCGTCGATCTAACCCTAGATCTACAATAATCAAACGGAAAATTTCGAATCGATTGGAGGAGAAGGGAGATCGGGGTACCTCGGGTTCGACGGATGCGGTGGCTCGGGGCTCGATCTGGGCTCGGGTTCGCAGAAACCCGGTGCCCAGAGGTCGGCCGAGGTCTTATAGACCCGACGACGACCTCGCCGAGGCCGGGGAGGGCTCAGGCTGGCCGGGAGGAGCGGCGGAGCGCCGCGTGTCGCGCGGACGGAGCCATCGAGGACGACGGCTCCGCAGCCGTTGGATTCGGGCGCGATCCAACGGCTGAGATGGCACCGTTTGGATAGAAGGCGTCATCAGCTACAGTTGACGGAACAGTTAATTACTTAACGGTGACCGTTAAGTAATTAATTAATTTTTTTTTTTTTTTTAATTTCCAGAAATTTTTTGAACATGTTTTTCTTAGCCAATTTGGGGTCAAGGAATTCAATGGCGAAGTCGGATTTTCGATCCGATGAGTATTTTGATATCTCAATTTTCGGGGGATTTTTATTATTAAAATATTCGTCGAAATTTCGACGACTTCCGATTGACACGAAAACTTCACCCCAAGCTAATTTGGGGTCAAGGAACGCAATGGCGGTGTCTGTTTTTTGATCGGAGGTCAATTTAAATAGGTCAATTTCTAGGGTTTCTGGATTTCTAGAAATCATGATTCGATCCATTTGACTCCTGATTTGGACTAGGTCTCAGAGGTTGACTCCAATTGACCTAATTATCACTTATAATTGTGTTTAAGACTTAGGATTAGTCCTAATCAACTATGGTAACAACTCGAGTTGTTACAATTTTGCAAGTTTAGGCGCTGCAGCAGCGCGCTGGAGCATGCTGTAGCGCTTTTAGCGCGGCAGCGCGCGGTAGCGCTTTTAGCGTTGGGGTGCGCTGCGGCCCGCTACAGCCCACCACAGTGCGCTATGGCGTGCTGTAGTGGTCCATTTTGCAAAATACTACTTAAATATTTTATTAATTGTTTTCCTATATTTTTCATGAAATATTTCCGCTGTAGTCCGCTGCAGCACACTATAGCGCGTTGTAGCAGTCTACTTTGCAAATTTACTATTCCAATAGTTCAATTAAATGCCTCTATGTGCTTTTACTGAAATGCCGCTGCAGCCCTCTGCAGCGCACTGTGGCACGTTGCAGCGGCCTATTTTGCAAAATCGGGCGATGCAGCGCCAGATAGCGATTTCGCTAGGATGAAACCTGGAAGGCCTAATTTTGAGTTCAATTACTCTCAATTCAGAGTGTTTCATAAGCGGTGTCATATATCGATGGAAAGGTCTTTCCGATACTTTTCCATCGACACTAAAATAGGCACAAACAAAGCATCCTAGCTATACTAAAAATGATAATTAATGCAAGGGTGTGTAAAATATAAAAAAAATATAGCAACATTCTTTGAAGCTTTTAAGAGTCTTAATGACTTTCATACATACTTATGAACTTCTAAAGATACATTCAAGCTTGTAACAACATAATGAAGGCAAGGAGAAGAACAAAGGGGTACCTTTTAGTCTTGCGAGGGAAGGAGGAAGGAGACTTGGAAGGCTTGGAGGATGAGCTTCTCCTTCTTCTTCTTCAGCCCAAGGTATAGCAATGGAGGGGATGGGAGAGAGCTTTAGAGCTTAGATTTATAGCAAAATGAGGAGGGAGGGCTGAGCTCACTTAATATAGGAGGAGAGGAGGAGGGGAGTAGGGGCTAGGCCATCATAAGTCAAGGGAGGGAGGCCATCAATGGGCAGCCAAGGGGCATGGGGGTGCCAGCTAGGGAGGGGAGTTGACATGATGCATTAGAAAATTAGGGGGAAATTATAATTTAGGGGCTCGGTAATTACTTATTTATTTTTCTTGATTATTTTAAAAATTCAGATTTTAGAAACGTGCTCCGAAAAATCCTAAAAATTCACCCCTAGCTAATTTGGGGATGAGGAATTCAACAGCGAAGTCAGATTTCGATTCCGACGATTATTTATTTATCTTATTTTTTTGTGCATTTAATTACATTAAAATATCCACAAAAATCCGATGACTTCCAAACGCGTCCAAAACATCACTCCTAGCTAATTTGGAGGTGACGATCGCAACGGCAAAGTCAGATTTCAATTTTGAGGTCAAAATAAATACCTCAATTTTCTAATTAATTAAATATTGAAATATTCCAAAATAATAGATTGAGCTCTGAATTGCTCCGAACCTGTAGGGTTTGGTTCTAATGACTAGATGGACTTAATAGAATGATAATAATGATATGATTATGCTTAAATTAAGTTGGGTAACCACCTTGGTCGTTACAAAAATCCTCAATCTTGATTTACTTGATCAAGATTTGGGTTAAGTGAGGGAAACATCACCCCTAGCTAATTTGGGGGGTAATGAGCGTAATGGCGAAGTCCATTTTTTGATTGGAGGTCAATTTAAAAAGTTAATTTCTAGGGTTTTTGGATTTCCAGAAATTATGATATTGATCATTTGATCCCTGATTTAGACTGGGTCTAAAAGGTGAGTTTTAAATGTCTTAATTAAGATACTAGAATTATAATTAGGACTTAGATTAGTCATAATTGACCTAAGTAACAAACTGAGCTATTATAATTAGTCATCCTTCAAACTTTATGATTAATATATGCAATATTTTATAATCTATAAATCATCATTGATAGTCATACATTATGCTCATGTTCATACTCATGTCTTTACACTACATGCTTAAATCCAAAAATTTAGAAAAATACTGTAGAGTCAAATAATAAATCAAATATCTCCATTGTGTATAATCCATCTAAATGGATTATGACTCCTAGTTCTATTTTGATAAATTTGTTTTATTTTAAATTTTACTTAAAATTATTAGTTGGAAATGTTGTATACATATATTTAGTATGTTTTCAAGAAAAGTGGATTTAACACTTAATTTGTTTGAAGCCACACCTATCAAAGTGTTCTTCGATAGAAGGCATTACTCATTGGCAATTTTTATTTCACTCAAACTAAACTATTAAATACCTTAACTACAAGTACACTTAGTGTCCAAAGGATTACAACTTTAAATACTTAGTTTGTTTGAGGCCACCACATCAAAATGTTCTTCGATAGAAGGCATCACCCATTAGCAATTTTTATTTCACTCAAACTAAGGATTTAAGTCCATAATTATAACACTCTTAGGATTGGAGGATTTACTCTAAGTGGATTATATTCGCCTAAGCCCACAGGATATCACAAAGGTAAGTCTAACTTAGAGTGACTCAACAAATCCTAAATATTGGTAAATTGATCCAGCACTATGGATACATACTACTATACTCAACCAATAATGTGGGTTTGGTGAATACTATTTAATCAAGAAGGATCACCAAAGCTATGAATTTAAACTTCATTGGGATGAATCCTATACAAGATTCTAAGGATGTGACCAAAAGATCACCCAATATAAGCTAGTACCATATGTGAGGAATCTCATGCTAAGTATTTTAGGTGATTCTACCACAAGGGTTGAAGATCAACTTCTAAAGTTAAGGGGAAAACATCTAAGTTCCTACCTTAAGGTTCAGCAAAAGATTTTCCTACTTTAATGTGTTATCAATTAATAAGGCTTTTCAATTATAATATAAACCCTATTATAAGATCATCAAAATCTTACACATTTAACATTTACTTTAAATTTATAAGTTTTATTTATTATACTTGAATTGATCAGATCAGACTAGATGGTTAGACCCATCTGATCACATCATATACTATAATTATAAGGTGAAATCAAGAATATTATTGGGATTTGATCTTGTAATAAATCAATATAGTTTTGTAATTTTCCTCATGCTAAGAGTCTTATATAAGAAAATCAAAGATCTTAACCTCAAGTCCAGATATTTAAAAATATAATTTATTTTAATAGTCTTAGCACTTCTAATTTAATAATTTATTATCAATATCAAATCAGATATATTATTGGAATCATGTTAGTTAAATTGTCTTTCAATCAAGTTGATTCATTTAGTGATTAGGGTTTAGATCTTAATCAAACAGGATATGGTCTATATAATAACCCAAGTTATTACCTTAGTTAATTAGGACTAATCTTAGTCTTAGATATAATTATAAGTGTTAATTAGGTGAATTGGAGTTAACCTCTAAGACCTAGACCAAATCAGGAGTCAAATGGATCGAATCTTAATTTTTGGAAAATTTAGAAACCCTGAAATTTGACCTATTTAAAATGACCTCAGATTGTGAAACAGACATTGCCATTGCGTTCGTTAACCCCAAATTAGCTAGGGGTGAAGTTTTCATGTCAATCAGAAGTCATCAAAAATCCGACGAATATTTAATAATATTTAAATACCACGAAAATCGAGGAATTAAAATACTCGTCGAATCAAAAATCTGACCTCACCGTTCATTCCTCACCTCTCAAATAGCTAGGAAAACATATTTGGAATTTTTTCTAAAGCCATTTAATTATTTAGAATTAATTAAATTTAATTATGAATTTAAAATAATTGTTTAAACAAAAACTATTTAATTTTAATATTAAACCTAATTTTCCGCGGCGCCGTTAATTAAGTCGACGCCATCTGTCCACGTAAGGCGCACCGTCTCCCTCATCGTCAGACGCTAACGGCGCATCTGGACCGCCTGATCGAAGATCAGACGGTTCCGGCCCGTCGTCTTCCTCGGCGAAATCGCCTGCGCCACGCGGCAGGACGCCGCCCCGCTCGCCCACCCAATGCCTCGCCGGCCTCGGCCGCTCTGTCCTCGTGCCTTTAACACCTTCCTGAGACCTTAGGGTCGGAGTTTTTCGTAGTGGGACGCATCGAACCGATTCAGGAGCCTCGAACCCTCAGATCACCTGCTGCCGTCAATCATCATGTACCTCTACCCTTCGATCCTTACATTCGATCATCTCGTTTCCCTTTCGAAACTCAATTTCACACAACAGATTGCGGATCCTACGGTCTACAGTACAAATCGTTCCTCGTCAATACGTCGAACCCTAGGAGCTAGGGTTAGCTCTAGGTTGCTCCCCGTGCCCTCCCTGACCTCTGTCTGGGTCTCACTGGGTAGGCCTCGTCGAGACCTACTCTCAGGCATGCGGGCCGGCACTCCCTGTCGTCGGGGTCACCGGCATTTTGGAACCCTAGGTTCCTCAGCACTGGACGGAGGCAGAAGCCCTCGGGTCGGGCCGGGTCGACCCGGGCCCGACCCAATCGCGTCCGGAGCGCGTCTGCCGAGAGTGGGGTCCGCCTCGTGCGTGTCGTGCGCCTAGTGCGCCACATGGAGCGCGTGGGGTTCGCCGTTGCGTAATTTTACGCGTGACAATCAGTGGGCCCCGCAGTCACACCGGCTGCTGACAGTGGGACCCACACGCTGAGCAGCGGCCAATATGGCGCTGCCGCGTGTCCTTGCGGGTCCCAGCCGCCTGCTTAGCCGACGCCCGTGAGTCCCACTTCAGAGGCCTGCGCCAATCGTCGGCCTCCACGTGTTCCCTGGGCCCGACACCTGCAGAAAACAAATAATTAAATAGTAAAAATATATATATAATTATTTAACAGTTATAATTAACTTATATGTTTTATATATTTATACATATATATGTATACTTATATATATATATATATATATAAGTTCATAACAGAAAAATAAATATTATGAACTAATAAATCGATATATTGATTAGTCAACTATAATTAGAATAAGATTAAATTTTAAAAACAGAAACATTTAAATACATATATTAGGATAATTAATTCAATTAATTATCAAACTTTATATATTCACAACTCATAAAATACTTATCCAAAATAGGCAATCAAATATATCAAATTTATCAGAAAAATATAAGGAATTTAATGATACATTAATTTAACTTTAGGACCAGTGCTTTACTTAGTGACATTTTAGGTATTTAAATTATTACATAAATTATCATTTCATTCAAATTACCATAACTTTGCCCACAGTAATCCAAACATATCCAATATGGGTCTCAAAGTGATCAGCAAACCCAAAGGATTAACCTAATAATATTTATTTTGCTATTTGGATTCGTGTGAACTTAATCATTTTTAAAACCTATATAGGACCCCGTAACTTTTGACCTAGTTGATCAAACATAGTCAATATGTGTCTTAAAATACTCAGGAGAACAGTCCCAATACTATAGTAGTATTATTTTTCCCATTTGGACATTAGGAGAAAAAGTCAACCTTAGATCTCACAGCTGACTTTAGGGGAAAAAGACCAAAATGCCCTTATAATACAAATGGCCATAACTTGGTCAATTCAACTCCAAATTCAAAAATTTAAAATGTTAACTAGTTTAGAATTTCAATATAATCAATAAACTAAAATAATATTTAGGATCTAAACCTTAAAAATTTCGAAAATGACCAAAATACCCCTTGCCTTATTTTGGTTATAACTTGACCATTTGGAGACCAACTTGGGCGTACTTACTGTCTATCTTCATGTTAAACAGTAAGGAATCATTTGGAACTAAGAAAATTCAGTTTGGACTCTTAAGTCAAAAGTTAACTTTTCGAACCCTTAAAGTAGGGGCAAAATAGTCATTTTGCCCTAAGATTGGATTAAGCACACTTAACCTCTAATTAGTCTTTTAAAACACTAAAACTAGCATTTGAACTATATTAGAATCATTTAAATGAGAAAAATCAGTCTTTAGGTTGAATTTGTGAAATCCTTAAAAATCCTTCTAAGTATTTTCTTATGATCATTACACCTCACTTAAGGATCATTCCTAAGATTAGGACTATATCATAGGTTAGAGTTCATTCATTGGGTAAATGGGTTACTCAAAAAGTAAAATCTTAGTTTTATTAGTTTCTAGACTTTTCTTTTATTTTACAATTTTTTTTGATTATTTTGTCTTTTAACTTTAGTTTTATGATATGAGATTCATCCTATTAAGTCTTACTTTTCTATTTCCTAAGGTTTACTTATTACACTTACAATCTTATAGCAAGACTCTTAAGATCTTATTTTTCTACTTCCTAAGGTTTACTTGTTACACTTAAGTTAAGATGATCAGATTAGATGATTAAAATTCATTTAATCCTTTCTTATTCTATAATTATGGGATAAAATCAAAGATCTTATTAGAGTTAGATCATTGTATAAATCATTACAATTTTATTTCCATCTTATGCTAATTGTCTTATATAAGAGAAAATCAAAGATCTAAAGTTTGGATTCGGATGGTTCAATCACACATATACAATATTATCCTTAGCACTTCTAATTTGATGATTTAAGATCAATATCAAATCATATGCATTATTAGAATAATATCAATTGAATTATCTTACAATCAAGTTAATTAATTAAGTGATTAAGGTTTAGATCCTAATCAAGACAAGTTAGGGTTTAACCCCTAACCTTCCTATCATTAAAACCAAAGGTTAATTTAAAGGTCTATGACAAATCAATGTATTATTAGTGTACTATTGATGTCAAACTTAGGTTTGGATTAAGTATCATCTACTTAATCAAGTTACCAAGATTTTTATATTCAAATTTAGTTTAATATCAATTAAGTGTACTTAAATGTCCCAATAATATTTATATTTTTCTAACATACATCCTAAAAATCATAAAAGCATATAAATGGAAGGATGACCTAAAATAAAAAGGTGATTAATGCTAATCAAATCCTAAAACAAGTAAAGGGATTAGCACTTAATCAGAATTCCAAAGAGATCTAAGTTTCATGCCATTTGATTGTTAAACTATACCTAAGCAATTAAAATTCTAATACTTATTCTTTGGCATAACACATATTTAAGATCCATAGTAGATATGAGGGCTAATTTAAAAGTGATAAGTTTCAAATTTAACTTTCATATAAAATTTTATGCAATATTCAATTTGATATAACTTAGCCCCACTAGGGTCCTAGGGATCTTAAAATACCAAAACAGTGAAATTTTGGCAATTTCAACCAAACCTGGGCACTTATTAAAAAATTCTGGGAATTTTGCAAGATTGGGCGCTGCAGCGCGCTGGAGCGCTTTCCGCTCGACAGCGCGCGGTAGCGCCTTTCGCGCGGAATCGTGCGGTAGCACCTTTCGCGCTGTAGCGCTGCGACCCGCTGCGGCGCACTATGGCGCGCCCCAATGGTTCACTCTGCAAAATCACTATTTTATTAATTTATTTTCACATTTTCTAAAGTTTTCAGAAAATTCCGCTATCGCCCGCTGCAGCGCGCTGGAGCGGTCAATTTTGCAAAATATTGTTTGAATAATTTAATTAATGTTTGTAATAAATTCCATCGAAATCCCGCTGCAGCGGCCTAGCTCTGCAACTTCGGGCGCTGCAGCGCCAGACGACATTTTTCGCTTGGACAAAAACTCTAAGGCTTATTTTTGAGCTCAATTACTCTCAATCCAGAGAGTCTCATGAGCGGTGCCATATATCATCGGAAAGGTATTTCCGATACCTTTCCATCGACACCAAAATTGGCAAAAATGGAGAATCTTAACTATACAAAAAATGTAGATGAATTATAGGGTGTGCAAAATAGACGAAAACAGAGCAGATTTTTGTGAAACTTTTAAGAGTCATAATGGCTTAGATACTTGCTTATGGGCTTCCAAAGATATATTACAATATTATAACAATATCAGAAAGATAAGGAGATGAGCAAAGGGGTACCTTTTTGTTCTTGGAAGGAGAGGAAGAGGAGGAACCTTTGCTTTCTTCAAGAACTTTGGAGGTGGAGAGCTGCACTTCTTCTCCTTCAGCAAACACCCAAAGATGGAGGAAGGAGGGAGGAAGGGTTCAGCTTTTGCAAAGGGAAATGAAGAAGAAGCTTGAGCTACTTCTTAAAGGAGATGAGATAAGAGGATAGAGCATGGGCTAATAGCTAGGAGGTGAGGGGGACTAGAGGAAGTCCTTTGCTTGCTTGTGCCAGAATTCAAGGAGAGGGGCGCCGACTGAGGTAAGGGGCAGCCAAGTAGGAAAGAGAAGGGAGAAATTGCAAATTAGGCATTATATAATTACCTATTTATTTTCTCTAATTATTCAAGAATTCTGATTTTTGAAATGTCCTCCGAAAATTCCCATAATTTCACCCCTAGCTAATTTGGAGGTGAGGAATTCAACGGCGAAGTCGGATTTCGATTCCGACGATTATTTAATTATTCTATTTTTCAGCGTATTTAATTATATTAAAATATTGACGAAAATTCGACGACCTCCAAACGTGTCCAAAACATCACCCCTAGCTAATTTGGGGGTGACGATCGCAATGGCGAAGTCGAATTTCAATTTCGAAGTCAAAATAAATACCTTAATTTTCTAATTAATTAAATATTAAAATATTCCAAAATAATCGATTGGTCTCCAAATTACTCCAAACTTTCAGGGTTTGGTTCTAATAACTAGATGAACTTAATGGAATGATAATTATGATACAATTAGTCTAAATTCAAGCTGAGTAACAACCTTGGGTCGTTACATATTGGGTAGGCCTCGTCGAGAACTACTCTCGGGCAAGCGGGCCGGCACTCCCCGTCGCCGGAGTCATAGGCATTTGGAACCCTAGGTTCCGCGGCACGGGACAAAGGCGGAAGCCCTCGGGTCGGGTCCGGCCGGGTCGACCCGAGCCCGACCTAGTCACGTCCGGAGCGCGTCTGCCGAGAGTGGGGTCTGCCTCATGCGTATCGTGCACCTAGTGCACCGCATGGAGTGCATGGGGTCCATCGTCGCGTAATTTTTCACGTGGCAATCAGTGGGCCCCGCAGTCACACCGGCTGCCGACAGTGGGACCCACACGCAGAGCAGCTGCCAATTTGGCACTGCCGCGTGTCCTTGAAGGTCCCAGCCGCCTGCTTAGCTGACGCCCATGGGTTCCACTTCAGAGGCCCGCGCCAATCGTCGGCCTCCATGTGTTCCTTATGGGCCCGACACCTACAGAAAACAAATAATTAAATATTAAAAATATATATATAATTATTTAACACTTATAGTTAACTTATATGTTTTATATATTTATACATATATATGTATACTTATATATATATAAGTTCATAACAGAAAAATAAATATTATGAACTAATAAATCGATATATTAATTAGTCAACTATAATTAGAATAAGACTAAATTTTAAAAATAGAAACATTTAAATACATATATTAGGATAATTAATTCCATTAATTATCAAACTTTAGGTATTCACAACTCACAAAATGCTTATCCAAAATAGGCAATCAAATATATCAAATTTATCAAAAAAATGTAGGGAATTTAATGATACCATTAATTTTGCTGTAGGACTAGTGCTTTATTTAGTGATATTTTAGGTATTTTAATTATTACAGAAATTATCATTTCATTCAAATTACCATAACTTTGCCCACACTAGTCCAAACATATCCAATATAGGTCTCAAAGTGATCAGCAAATCTTAAGGATTAACTTAGTAGTATTTATTTTGCTGTTTAGATTCATGTGAATTTAATCACTTTTAAGACCTATTTAGGACCCCGTAACTTTTGACCTAGTTAACCAAATATAGTCAATATGGGTCCTAAAATACTCAGGTGAACAGCCCCACTACTGAAGTAGTATTAATTTTCCCATTTAGACATAAATGTAGAACCCACATTTCATAGGGATGTTTCCATCTCTCAAACCAAAGATGAAGAATACTTAAAGTTTAAGATGGAATTTGAAGGAGGACACCGTCATGATTTACAATTGCACGGGTTAGTAATTTATCAGGATAATCGAATATGGATTCCTAAGTCCATGCAACAAGAAGTGCTGATTGAAGGACATAATTCTGGCTATCAAATACATCCTGGAAGTTCAAAAATGTATCAAGATCTGAAACGGTCTTTTTGGTGGCCAGGGATGAAAAGAAGTATTGCAGAATTTGTTGAGAAATGCCATGCTTGTAGTTTGGTCAAGGCTAAACATCAGAGACCTGGCGGTTTACTTCAACCACTTGAGATACCTTAATGGAAGTGGTTCGATATATCTATAGATTTTATAATGGGTTTACCTCGATCAAAATCTGGATCGAATACAATTTGGGTGATTGTTGATAGATTAACTAAATCCGCTTACTTTATCCCTGTACGACAGACAGACTCAGTGGAGAAACTAGCCAAACTATATATCAAAGAAATAGTCAGGTTACATGGAATTCCTAAATCAATTGTATCTGATAGAGACAGTCGGTTTACTTTAAAGTTTTGGCAAGCTGTCCATCAGGATCTAGGAACTACTCTGGCAATGGGTACTGCATTCCATCCACAAATAGATGGCTAGACAGAAAGAGTGAACCAAGTCTTGGAAGAACTACTCCATTTATGTATGTTGGATTTTTCAGGATCCTGGGAAGATCATATTCCTTTAATAGAATTTGCATACAATAATAGTTTCCAATCCAATATAAAAATGGCACCATATGAAGCGTTATATGGTAGAAAATGCTCAACTCCACTAGCTTGGTCCGAGACAGGAGGTACTCAATTATATGGTTCTGAGTTAGTGGAAGCAACAAACAAAAAAGTGAAACTCATCCAGCAAAGAATCAAAACAGCTCAAGACAGACAAAGTAAATATCATAATAATCATCACCATCCACATGAATTCAAAGAAGAAGACTTAGTATATTTAAAGGTGAGCCCGATGAAGGGAATTTATTGTTTTGGAATCTGCAGAAAACTCAGTCCAAGGTATGTTGGGCCTTTCAAGATCATGCAGAGGATTGGATCAGCAGCTTATAAGCTAGAACTGCCAGAAGACTTTGCTGCAGTTCACAATGTGTTTCACGTGTCATCATTAAGGAAGTGTCTTCGAGACCCCTCCCACCTAATCTAACTTCCAACACTTGAAATTCAACTGGATCTTTCATACACTGAAGAACCAGTTAAAATTTTAGATCGTGATCAAAAGAAATTAAGAAACCGTTCTATTTCAATGATAAAAGTTCAGTGGAAGAACCGATCATACAATGAAGCCACTTGGGAGAAAGAAGTGGATATGCGACAGAAATACCCAAACATTTTTAATCAAGGTAATTCCTCAACTCTAATCTATTTCAATTCATTCACTCTATATCTGTTTTATTCTTCTCACTTGAGTGATGTCGAGGACGACATCATTCTTAAGTGGGGGAGTCTGTAACAACCCAGGTTGTTGCTTAAGTTAATTAAGGCTAATCTAAGTCTTAATTAAGGTTCTAGTTCACTGAATAAGTCAATAAGAATGTATCTCTAAGACCTAGGTCAAACTAGAAGTCAAACGAATCAAATCTGAAATTCTAGAAAAATTTTAAACCCTAGAAATTGACTTTTTATTTTGACCTCAAATTAAAAATCTGATTCTGCCATTGCATTCACCAACCCCAATTAGCTAAGGGTGAAGTTTTGGATGCATTTGGAAGTCGTTGGATTTTCATCAAATATTTTAATATTATTTAAATACCTGAAAAATCAAATAAATAAATACTCGTCAAATCAAAAATCCGAGTGCACCGTTGCGCAATTAGCTAAGGGTGATATATTGGAAAATTTTGGAATGCATTTAATTAATTAATTTTGATTAATGAAATTTAATTAAATTATTATAATATTAATATTATTTAAAAAGTAATTAACGGCGCCATCCGTTATTTAAACTCTGCCGTTGCTTAAGTCTCACGGCGTCACTCCATTTATAAGTTCTGTCGTTTGATCAAAGGGATCCATCTGCGCCGTCTGATCGCTCGATCAGACGGCTGAGGATCATCGTTCTCGCGACCCTCACACGCGGCAGAAGTCCCGACGTGCGTCATCTAGCGGTAATGCCAAGCGTCGATCACCGCTATCTGATTTCTCCCTCTGTCTCATTTAGTCCTTCCGTCCCAGACACGAGCATTCCTTGAAGATGGAAGGGCTGCCGATCAAAACCTAAGTTCCTCTGCTCCAGACTTCGCTCGAATTTTTCTTATCCTCAAGCTTGTATTGAGGTACTAGATCTCTTATCCATTTTTATCCAATTGAATTCCATTATGCGAATTGCTGTCAATTGTAATTCAATTTCTGTGATTGAATTAATATACGTAACTGAATTAGAGTAAATCCAATATTATGTTCTATCCTAAATGATTGATCAAGGAAACTTTTATTTACAATCGCCAATTCATTCGATAAGTATTGTGAATGCCGTGAGTCAAATAGGGTTATGTCGATTCGAATAAGTAGAGAGAACCAATTGCGCTTCAATATCCTTCGAGTTGAGCTAACCTTGAGATTTAGGGCATCTCGTTTTCTAGAGTAAGATAAGTAGAAAAAGGAAGTTTAGGATCTCGATCGAAAGATCGGAGTGTGACCTCTCGATCGAGCTTGGAATCGAGTCTCGAAATCCCTCGCTCGCCAGGATCATTGATGCCCTAGCATCCTTCCACGCCGTCTGCCGAGAAAAATGAAGAATCCGTCTTCGTTTTGACCCGTACCCGTGAAAACGGGTCCCAATTAGGAGGTGGGTCCCACACGCTTAATAATATGTTAAATTGTTTTAGTTAAATTAAATCATTTAATTTAAATCAATTTGAATAAGAATTTTCATTCTCATAAATATAATTTTAATAATCTAAATATGGTAAAATTATATATCACTGGAATCAGAAAAATGAGGAGAACACATTGGCACTATAAACATTGCATTTGGATCATTATTCACTTAATGATATTTAGGAACCCTAAGTGAGCCATAATTGTCACAAATACTCAAACTATCATAACTCTGTAACCCTTAATCCAAACATACTTAATATGAGTCTTAAAATACTCACAAAACCCTAAAACACATTTTAATAGGGTTAATTTTGTTGTTTGGATTAGTATTTGACTAATCACTTTTAGGACCTAACCCTAATTAGCCTAATTTGACCTAGAACTTCAAATGACCATAAGTTGGTCATCTTAGCTCCAAATTAAGTGATCCAAATACCAATTTAGATCAGCAAAACCTAATCTACAGAGATCTATAAAAATATTTATGATCTAACAGTTAGATTTGCTAATCACCCCTAATTACCCTAAAACTTAATTAGTGAATATTAGCAAATTTAATAATCCAAATTAGATAAACTAAATTTCAGAGACTCCTAGGACCAATTAGAACCTAACTACAGGATTTGCTTAGTGATTGGGCGATTAATTTCACTAATCAGTCACTAATCACCCTAAACCCTAATTAAACCATAACTTAGCCAAATGGAGTCCAAATTAAACCTACCACTAGTCATTAAAATCAGTGGATCAATTGTGACATACAGCCACTAAAATTATTCAATTTGGACACCAAATGACAAAGTTAGGATTTTGGCCCTTAATTAAGAATCCTTAATTACCCTTTAAACCCTAGATCTTGTTTTGGCTATAACTTAGCCAATACACATCATAATTCAATAATTTTAGGTTTTATGGAAACCATAGGGCATAAACTTTAATAAACTGACAAAAATATTATATGTCATTAGGGTAAAATTACCAATATGCCCTTATAGGTCAAATTCCTTAATGTGACCTTATAAGGATTAATACTAAACCAAAATTTATGATCTCACTATCTAAACTCATATTAGATAGTAAGTAATCATTCCACTTTGTTAAAATTCAGAATTTAACCCTAAATTCATAAAGATAAGATTTAGACCCTTAAGTAGGGGTAAAATGGTAATTTTGCCCAAAATTAGGGTTTAGCATTTTAAAACCCTAAAATCACATTCTAATCATTTCAAACATAAATAAAGTGATTTAGGATATAAACTAGATAAATTTAATCCTTAATTTGATTTTTGATCAAGATCTCATTTTAAAGTCTTTAAAGAAATTCCTAAGTAAAATTTGAGTGCTTCCCTTCCTTAATCATTTCTAGATCTTTCCATAAGTTTTATAACACTAGTTAGGATGTGTGTCATGAGAGATACTCTTAGTAATTAAGAGCTTTAATACCTAAGACTAGGAATAGATCTTAGGTTAGAGTTCATCTATTGAGTAAAATTGAGTTACTCAATAGGTGAAACCTTGAGTTTATTAGTTTATAGATTTTCTTAGTTTATTTAAATGATTATTTTATCTTTGAACTTTAGAACTAAGAATAGAGATTTGTCCTAATGAATTGATTTATTATTAGGATTTGCCTTAACACTTAATCAGTGAGATGGGATTAAAATCTTAGTCCTTAAGATGACCTTGTGATTAAGAATTAAATTTCATTCCTTGAAATTTGATTCTTAATCCTTTAAATCTTGATTTGACTACTCAAGATTTAGTTTAGGATTTATAAAATAATAACTTATGACATTTGATTTATTCCTTTAACTTAATTAAGCGACATGTGATTTATAAGTATTAGAACTTTACTAGTTCTAATATTCCTTTAACTTGTAGGCTCGTGATTCTAAGTTACAGACAGTATAGGAATTGAGGATTCTGAATCTTATGTAACTTAGAGTAGTTAGAACGTCTTAAATAGAAAACAAAGTGATATCATAACTGTTATTTAGTGTTATTTTATATTTATTGAAAATTGTATGATATGCTTTCCTTTTTACTTTGGATTTATTTACCTTTGGATACATTGCATTAAATATAGAATATTGAATGATCATTTTTATGATGGCATTTCATATTGTTAGAAGGTTATTTGGTGGAAAACAGTTTTATCAAACTTGAGGAGATGTCTTTTTAGTCTGCCATGTAGTATGATTTTACTTGAGAATTGTTTTGTGCTAGGACTACTTTCCTAGTACCTATGGTTCTGGACTAGAACTACTTTTTTAGTGCCTGCTGTTTCTGACTATGACTGCTTTCCTAATATATCTGGGACTACTTTTCCAGATACTGGCTGTTTCTGACTATGACTACTTTTCTAGTATATCTGGGACTACTTTTCCAGATACTGGCTGTTTTTGACTAGGACTACTTTCCTAGTATATTTGGGACTACTTTTCCAGATACTGGCTATTTCTGACTAGGACTAGTTTCTTAGTATATATGAGACTACTTTTCCAGATACTGGTTGTTTCTGATTAGGACTACTTTCCTAGTGAATCTAAGACTACTTTCCTAGTGAATCTAAGACTACTTTTCCAGATTTTTAGCAGTTACTTTTCAGATGGAATCTGGGATTACTTTTCTAGATGAGCAGATGGACTTTACTGGTGGTAGGACTAAGTAGGAATATCTCATATTTGCAGTTACTTTTTAGTTATCTCATTTGTGTTTTAGTCACTTTACAGTTGCTGTTTGAGTTGCCTTTTGTTTACTTTACAGTTTTGGCTCACTTTTACCTTCCAGTTTAGTTCACTTCTTGTTACATTTTCATTTTTTGCAGTCCTTACTTGTCTTATAGTTCAGTACGCATCCTGCTATATCTTTATTTTCTGCAGTTCTTACTTGTCTTATAGTTCAGTACGCATCCTGCTATATTTTCATTTTCTGTAATTCTTATTTGTCCTATAGTTCAGTACGTATCTTGCTACATTTTCATTTTCTGCAGTTCCTTTGTACTCACAGCTTTGAAATATTCATTTCTACCTTTCAGCAATCACTTTTACTTTTCGCATATTAGGATGCTAGATCTTTACTTTCAGCTCCGTACTTTCAGATTAATTATAAAAGCAGCATGTTTTATATTGATCATATACTTAGAAGTTTCATTTATGTTTAGTAGAGTTCTTTATGTATTACTTGATCTTTTCTGCAGCTTGGATTGAGGTATGTGCTTACCTCACATCTTGTTAAGTTATAATTATGTTAATTATAACTTTGTTACCTTTCCTTACTGCTTACTGCTCCTATGTTACTTAGTATTATGATATCATTAAAAATTAACAATTTATAGCCTAAAATATACTTAGATGTTTTGTCTAACTATATTTTTCTTTTATTGGCTGGGGCCCTACCATTGTGAAACTGACAATGGTAGATTCTGAGCTTTTCAAGGTTGTGGGACCTTCTGGAGATCCGGTACAGGAGGAGGAGCATACAGGAGAAGATCAGTAGTTTCTGCCTGATATTGTGAGGATATGAGAGACTTTACTCTTTTTACTGCATAAACTTTATCATCATTTTGTAATAATACAGGATCTAACTGCTTTACTTTTCATGTTTATGTATTCTGAGTTGTACAATTTTTATTTGGATTGTATGGATGTTACTCTTATTTTTCTTCCACACTATAATAAATTATAGTATACTCATTTAAGTGATTGTTTCTGTTGCTACATCTTTGCTTATTAAGGCATATCCTCCTTTGACATTTGATTAAGAGGGTTCATTCCTTAATCTAAATGTTAAGTGAGGGCTTGCAAAGTGACGACCACCTCCTAATTCGGGTGATTTGGGGGCGGTCGCCACATAATCAAATCTTAAATCAAATACAAAAGAGATTATCATTTAATTAAAACTATAAAACAATTAACTTTCATACAATTTGATTATTAAGTTCTATATTGATCATATAAGCAATTAAAGATACTAATGTTTCTATTTGGCATAAAGTATTCAAGAAATTTTTTTATGAGGTTTATAACATACTATATATGCTAAAATAGTGGATTTCACATTGAAATTCATCTATACATTTATACAATGCTCATTTTTACTAAATCTAATTTTAATTTTAATATGATTTGACCCCATTATGATTCTAGGACCATTAGAATACAAAAATATGAAGTTTTGACCATTCCGGACTCTATGGCGCGTTGTAGCGCCTTCTGGCAAAGAGTCAGGCGCTCCGACGGATATCAGCGATATGGCGCACTGCAGTGCTTTCGGTGGTGTGATGCACAATGGCACTAGAACTTTTTGAGATCGGGATGCTGCGACGCGCGGGAGCATTTTCAAACGCGGCGGCGCGCTACGACTGGTTTGAATACTGTGGCGCATTTAATTTAATTTTATTAATATTTATATGCCACTGGGACATGATGTAACGTGCTATGGAGGGTTACGACAAATGCATTTTTGAAACTTCGGGCGCTACGGCGTGCGGTAGAGCCCGACGGTGATCTTGCCTGTGCGAAAACCGTAACAGATCACCTTTCGCACTAAAGTATTCTAAATCTGGAGCACTTCACGTACGGTGCCACATGCCGATGAAAATGTCTTTCCGAGATCTTTTCATTGATACCAAAATTTGCACAAATGGATTATTCTAATAAATAAAAATTAAAGTTCTAACTACGGGTATACAAAAATCATGCAGTTTTTGACATAAATTTTAAATAAAGGAATGTGCTTCGATCAGACTCATTCGAGTCCGATTGAGGCACGATAATCATGCATTGAATTCACACAATAATTTAATGGGATTATCATTCACAACACCTTGTGTAACAACCCTAGGTTGTTACCCTAGCTAAAACTAGATTAATTAAGCTAAACCAAGGTTTGATTTTGATTCCATTGGATTCAATGGGTCATTTAAACATAAACCTAGAAGTTTGAAATCAATCAGAGCTAAATTGGAAAATTTGGTATTTTTGGCTATTTTTAAGCCCTAAAAAATACCTAAATTATTTTGGTCTCCAAATTGAAATCTGATTTTATTTTTGAGTTCCTCATACCCTAATTAGCTAAGTGTGAATTTTTGGGAATTTTTGGAGCTCATTTGGTCTTAAATTGGATATAGGAATTAATAGAATAATTAAATTAATTTTAATTAATTAATAATTTATTTATTTAATTAAAATTACTGTTAGGATTTGTTGTCGGGACCGCGGCAGATCCACTGCGGGGTCCCGACAGCGGCGCATAGTCTTTAGCCAATAAGGTGGCCAGCACGCATCTTGGCGTGGCTCTTCAGCGGCACGATCCACCCCGCACCGAGGCCAGATCCTAGCCGCTCGATCGATAGCCCGATCCAACGGCCTCCCGTGTCCCGCCTTAAGTAGCTCAGATCAAGCGTTGGATCAATTCAGTTTGATCCAACGGATGATCTGTGTCCCGATCGACCGTTGTCGATCGAAAGATCAGGGCCACCCGGTTGTAACTGAAGACCCATCGAACGGCTGCGCCTCACCCATCACTGTTCATCATCGTCCCAGGTGTATTCTCGCTGGAATCTCTCGACAGAATCTGAACGTCCTACCCTCGTGGCAGTACGGGGATGGAATCTTGTCCCCCACGATCTCCTTCGTGCCATAGCTTGGTGATCCTCCCGGATTTGCCCTTCCCCGTTCAGAGCCCCATTCGCAGCTATGAGCCGAAGCTGCTGGCTCGGCTAAGACTCTGGAAGCCCTTCTGCGGCTATAAATAGCCTTAGAACTTGCCTATGTCTCCCTTTGCTTATCCGGTATCTTCTCTGAAGCTCCCTCTTCTTCTTGCTAAGCTCAAAGACCCCTGCAACCAATCGGCGAACCAGGTCCCTTCAGTAGAGTTTAAGGGTGAAACTTGACGTTCAAGTTCCCTAAAGCTGCGCCTGGAGCAGAGAAGGGCAACTGTCCTCTACATATCCCCAATTGTGCACTCGACGACGATCAAGTACAACCTCTCCCATTTCCAGTAGAGCTGGTTTTCAGCTCGTTTCGCACTCAATTAAGCTTAGGTGCTGTGCTAAGACCCTACCTTAGCTCCTCAGTGAGCGATCGAGTCGAAAAAGGTGGCCTGGCAGTGACCTAGACGACGAATTCGTCGTCTGTGCGCACCGCCAGGCGAATTTCCTAGTTCGCCTAAATCGGCGTTCCAGCTGAAATTGATTGTCCATTCGGCCCTAAGCACGTTTGGACAATGTTGGTGAGCTGGTATCGAGGTTTAGGTTCAACCAGATCGATCAATTCAACCGAACTTGATCGATCCAGTCAAAGTGCTGAACGGCAGAAAATGCCGAGTAGCACCCCGACGATCTAGACCATCTCAGGATCCCTCGTTGCGCCCTATCGCTCCCTCTTTGATCCCTGAATGTGTGGAAATCGAGATATCGGTGGCTCGTGGGCTCAGTGAGGAGAATTATCTCCTCACAGGTGCGCCAGCCGAAGGATTTAGGCTGAATAGGCATCCAGCGAACCAGAGCGTCCCAGTGAGGGCTTCTTAGTTCAATCGACGCGTTGGAGGTCAGGGAACGTGTAGCCGTCGAAATCGTGGCGCGGCATGACCGGAGTGCGGCGAATTTCGCGCTGGAAGTCCGCCTCGGGAATTAGGGCTGCTGGCGCGATCGGGAAGAAGACGAAGACGCGATTTTGGGCCGGGCCGTTCCCCGACCCGCGCGGTTTGGTATTTTGGCCGCGGTTAATTAAACAATTTTTGGAATGTATTTTTAATAGTTATGATTTAATGTAATTAGATTCCTATGGTTTTAATTTAAATAAACATTCAGAATAAATTAATTAAATAACTTTAGTTATACAGATCTAAAAGGTATGATCCAATATACTATTTGAATCAGAAAAATTCAAAGAATCTGAATATAAAATAAAATTCCAGATCCAATGGTTGGATTAAAATTTATTTTCCAAACCTTTTATGTTCTTAAACAAATCATATAAAATCATATAATTATCCAATTTATGATATTAAGGGCTCTGATTGCTCCTTGTACCCTAAGGAACAATTCCAGACCCTTAAAGTTGATTTTGGATAATTAATTTTCTTAATCACCCTTTAATCACTCTAATCAAGGATTAGTGAATTAAACCCTAATCAAACCTCTGATTTGGGTGGGAATGGTTCCTAATATCATGTTAGACCTAGTATAACCTAAGTGTAAGGTTGGATTGCCCTAAAGTGCTCTAATTTCACTAGTCACCCTAAGTAGCTTAATTAAGTGATTAGTGATAATTAAGACCATTTAGGCCACCAAAACCTAAATTAAAGGTGTTTCCCACTTCATTAAGTAATATGAAACATATTAAAATATATTAGATCTAATTTGGATGAGTAAACCCTAAAATCCCAATTTTTATCTTAAGAGGGGCATTTTGGTCATTCTGACCAAAATGTGTTTAAATGCTCCCTAAGACCTTGGAAATTCAGTAAACCACCTTAAGATAGATTAGAAATGTTCTCTGGACCCCTTTTTGATTGATGATACTAATAATATTAATATTGAAATTATGAAATCTTCAATTTAGCCTTAATTAAAACACTTAGATCTTAAGTAACCATAAAGAAGTCACTTAAGCTTAATACTTAAGTGTAATCATTTCAAAAGACACTTGATAAGTTCAAACTAGTTAAATTGTAATCTTAAATGCTAAAAGAAACAATAATGGGACATCCTAAGTTAAAATCTAGCTTAAAGTTTAAAGTAATCAAAACTCAGACCCTTGGATCCTAAGTAACCTAAGAAAGTCAATATGGGTTTAATGTTAATCTAATACTTGAAATTGTCAATTTTAACCTTAATAGGCTCCTTATAGTTAATTATGAACTTAGATTCTAAAGAAAATCATAAATGAAAACTCTTAAGTCAAAACTTTAATTAAAAGTCTAAAGTGATCAAACTTCAGATCTTTAGATCTTAGGTCTTAGACTTAGATCTTCATTTGAATCAAACCACCTCCAATTGACATTCTTTAATGATTTATTGTTTAATCTTTTGAAACCTTCCATGTGGGTATAGGGTGATTCAATTAATAAGATGATGGAGTTATCTTAAAGATTGAATATAGATCTTAGATTCTCAAGTTTTTAATTGATTATTTTACCTTATAATTAGTAGAATAGCCTTTCACTAAGATCTTAGTTCCTAAATCTTTCAACTTATAGGATTCTTTATCTTTAAATTAGGTAATAAGTGAGAAGCCTAAATCCTATTTAGAATTTCACTTTGGATTTGGAATTTGAACTCAACATAGGGTTTAAGTTCTAAATCCTTAAAATCTTGATTTATTTGATCAAGATTTGGGTAAGAAAGTAAAATATTTATAAAATTAGGTCGTTGATTTGCTTACCTAAACTATATAGTCGTCACTTGATTTTGGACTAGAACTTGTTAAGTTCTAATATTTGACTTTAAGGACGTAAATCTGAGATTCTACTCGATAGCTGAATATTGGAGATCCTAAGCTTGTACCTTCTCAGAATAGTTAGATTTGGTAATTAGACAATAATAGATATCACATAAGTCTAGATTGAGTCTCTTGCTTACTTTGACTAGATTGCTTTGCATACCTTGGATTTTGAGTTTTAACCCTTGAGCATAATAGGAAAAACTTAGGATGATGTATCCTAAGCTAGTATTGAATTTACATATCATTTAGTTTTGTTTTATCACAGTTAGTAGAATATGACCTAGTTTAGTTTGCCTCTTTAGTAGTAGTATTTTATAGACTGGACTCAAACCTAGCATATTTGGATGGCTAGGCTGGGGATTGATTGATTGATATTGGAGGCCATGTATGACCTATTGGCTGATATGGCAGTACTAGAACTTAGGCATATTACTACTATTACCTATTTTGTATTATTTTGGTTTTCTGGTTTGTTTTGCCACATGCTTCAGTGGCCTTAATTTTTAGTATTTGCTCACTTTGCCACATGTCTCAGTGGCTTTACTTATCATATATTGCTTTGTTTTTTGCCACATGTCTCAGTGGCCTTTCTTTTCATCTTAATCTGCATATTGTATGTGTACTTTTATGGCTTATGTATATGTATGAATGGCATGTTTAGGATGCTAGAATTTTATTAAATTCAGTACTTGTGTTATTTTATACTCAGTATGTTTTACTTTGATCATAATCATGTTAGGATCATATTTATGCAGTAGCTACAGTTATTTTGCTTTTAGCCTTACCTTGCTTATTTAGTGTTTTGTATGTTACATGCTATAAATAGATAGTTTATAGTATTCCAATTCTTTCATGGCTTGTTGCACCATTTACTGCTTGCATGTATAATTAAATTTAAATGTGATATCCTTTAATATTCAGTTCACTTTAAATAGCCTAAAATGTACTTAGATAATTGTCTAACTGTAACATTTTTATTTTGTTGGCTGGGGCCCTGGCATTTGTGATACCTGACAAATATCAGATTCAGACGTGTTCGTAGGTAGTGTCACTGAGGAGGAGCCAATTCAGGAGGAGGACCTTCCAGCTGCGGTCTAGCTAGTTTTGCCTTGTTCATTTCAGTGAGGACGAGAGTCTTTTATTTTCAGTTATTCATTTCAGTTATAATAATTAAACTTTCTGGATGTACTTTACTTCTGCATTGTGATGAGTTACTATATTTCCCTACTATGTATGCTTGTGGATGTTACTTTATTTTATATTGCTTCCGCTACTTTGATATTTATATTGATGAAAGTTATAGCACTTGGTGACAAGTCCTTGCCTTAAAGAAGGTTGGGTTCGCCTAACTTTACTTAAGTTTGGGATTTGCCACAGTTGGAGCACCGTACTTCCTTATTGTTAGTATGGGGGCTCCACGCCTTGCTAAATATGAAGAGAATAGTACAAGAAAGAGTTTAGTAAAAAGGTACATTGGCCTTAGGAATAGAATAAGAAGACTCGTATGGTTCCTTGAGGGCTTGAGGGCTTGAAGGAACCTTCAATAACATCACAACAAGAGAAGGTGGGGAGCTCAACTACTGGCCAAATGGAGAGAAAGAAAGGGCCGAGCCACCATTTAAAGAAGAAGGAGAGCATGGCTCTCTCTTAAATTCTCCTATCAATTATGGGAGATGAGAGAGAATGTTATCAGTCTTTTTTTTTTAATTATGCGCATTAAAGGAGATGAAGAGGAAGAGAATTTTAGCTGAGAGAAAAATAAATAGCTAAGTTTTAGCAGCTTATTAGGTTTAGAAACTAATTAACAATCTATTTACAGTCATAACTTAAATCAAGACAATCATTGATTAAAATCAGAGGGCTGAAAATTCTTGAGCCATGATCTATAGACATAAGAACTTAAAAAATTACAAATTTAGTATCAAAATGAGCATCTTGACGAGGTGAACACACACATCTAAAAATTATTGAATTTGGACTAGTATTTTATTTTATATTAATTCTTAAGTAAAAAACTTCAAAAATTCGCTACGATTAATCTGGAGCTCAAAAATTTGCGAAACTTAAAACATAGTGTCCTCTTATGATGCTTAACTTAAATATATAATAATTTCTAAATTTTAACTTATATTTTATTTATTATCAACTCCGAAAGTTTAAATTTCACGAATTTATTTAGGATAATCTAAGATCCCAATTGCGCTCAAATTTTCGCAGGAGGATCCCCTCAATACACTTTATTTGAGGATACTTTTATTTAATTTTTATTTGAATTAAATTTAGAATCTTGTTTTTTATTTAATTTGATCAATTTATGTCAAATTGAATGGGTAACAACTTTGGATTGTTACAATAATGCTTGAAAAATAAAGATAAAAATATTTAATCATGAAATTTTTATTTTTTTCAAACCAATTTTTCAACTTGTTACTTTATTGATAAATTTTGACATGAGGTTATGCTTCAAGTCAATATCCCTCAGCTTTGTATGTATATTAAACTACGAAAAAAGAGAGAAAAAAGATAGAACTTATCTATATCGGACTTAAACCTCCACAGAGTTACATCTTGTTAAAATCATTACAATCAAGCCTCCATAGAATTGCACCTAAAATCATTAATTTATCCAAAAAATTTAGCAAAAATGTAGTGTTAAACTTTCAAATCATTATATATATCCATATACTTTGAGTGGAAATTACATTTATTTAGAAAAAATGACGAAACTGGGAAACATGAGCTGAATTACTAAATTCTAGGTGAAAACCATTGTGGTGCGCCGCAGCGCGCCATGGCGGTCCATCAAATTCCCTCACCTGGAAGTATACCTGAAGACCTGAAAGGAAAATCGCTGCAGCGAGCCACTGCGAGCTGCAGCGTCATTTCCCGGGAGTAAAATTAGAACATTATGCAAAATAATTGAACAATGTCAATCCGCTTTCTCGAAAGATAACCGCTGCAACGTGATCCAAGCACCATAAGGATTTATACTAACCTGGAACAAAATCGCCACAGCCCGTCGCAGCGCGCCACACTGGCATATTTAATTAATTATTTGAAACTTTATGTGAACTAATTGAACAGCCAATATTCCGTGTTCACAAAAGTTTAATCATCGCATCACACTACAATGCGCTGCGGAAGAGTTTCTGATTATTTATGCAAATTATATGTGATTTAATGGAACAGTTACTATTTCACCTTTTTGAAAGTTCAACCACCGTAGCGCTCCTTCAGCGTGTCACAACAGATGGGTGGCGATCTCAAGGAAATCATCAAAATATACAGCAAAATAGTATTTGAACTTTAGCTGCTACAGCGCGCTGCGGCGGAACATTGTTTAGATCAAGACCACTACAGCGCGCCGCAGCGCTCGCTACAGAAATTTCCAGAAACTCTATTAAATGCAGCATGGGAAAAGCCACAAAATAAAATCTTTTGTTTCTCCCTGCCTCGTGAAAACAGAATGAACATTAAGCTGGGGAAACCAAGGAGACTAGGCAGGATAAATTTAAAGGTTTTACATTGAAGTGAAAGAATATGAAAAGTCATATATTATTAATACTTGGGGATAAAAACTTTCAGTATTTAAGGGCTAATTTTAGGTTAAAGAAGGGTTCCAATTTCTGATATTCAAAGGATTAAAAAAAAAGATGCAGGAAGGAAAAGGAGGAAAATTCTCCAAGAGGCCAATAGTGATACGTGAAGAGTGAAAAGAAGTAGAAAACTGTAAAGCCCCGCCCCGTTGCCGCGCGCAAAGAGTAATTTGGCAGCGGAACGGTGCACTACTCTAGGAGAAAAGAATACCTCGTCTCCCCAAAATGGCTGAAAACTAAGCCCACCTGAAGGGCAGCTGACTCAACCTCAAGTAGAGTTGAGAGCTAATACTTAAGATAAGAGTAGTATCTTTATCCTAAGTATTAGGCAAATACATATATTGGATTTAAAATATAATAAAAATCTAATATATGTATAAGATATCAGTATTTCTAGTATACTTATTACATCATAATACTAAGTATAAGTAGTATAAGAACATAGTGCGAAAGCTTAAAGCAAACATCCAGAATCATTCATCACAGAAGCTGTAGAAAACATTCGTCTCATAAAAGAAAAGAAAATACATCCAGAATTATTACAAACAGTTTACTGAAATACTGAAGTAAAACTAGGTACTGTATTGAAAATACTAAGCAGAAAGTAAAGCTGGAGGAGAGTCCACTAGTACTCAACGGGCTCCTCCTGAATCTCCTAAATGTCCTCCTGACCTGTCTCAATATATTGCTCAAGATCTAGCAAATTGTCGGATCCCAAAAATACCTCGTGTTAGACAATAAGTCTAACACATCGAAACTAATCTGACATTTCTAATTATTCATTTAACATTTACTTAATACGAGTAAATCTACAAAAAAACTGTTAAGGTAACTGAAAGTACTAATCTGTCCAAAACTGTATAAAATTGAAACAGTGTAAAGTAAAATTGAACTCTAACTGAATACTGAAAAATAAATCAAAATAGTTCTGAATCTGAAACTGAGTGATCATATGTACAACTATGCTGTATGTCACTGAAATTGTGCATTTGAATATGCCATAATACGGTATGCTACTGACATGCTATCAAAATATCACTGAACTGTTATGAGCAGTACTGTCCAATATCCACATACACCCTGTTAGGAATACTGTTTATTGATGACATTGATGCATCCAGAAATTCCCCGTCAATGTATGCAACATTCCATAACTCATAAATCATCACTGATACTTATACATTATTCTGATTCTCATACATCATTCTGATATTCACACATCATGCTTATGCTCATGCTCATGCTTCTAAACTACATGAAATAAATCCAGAAAATGCTTTAAAATCTGATAATGAATCCAAAGTCCCCATTATGCAGAATCCTGCTAAAAAGATTCTGACTCCTAAATTCAAATCTCGATAATTGGTTAAAATTGAGAGATTACTTAAAAATCATTAGCTGGGATGATTGTATACACATATTTAGCATATTTGCAAGAAAGGTAAATTTAACTCTTAACTTGTTTAAACTGCACTTATAAAAGCGCACTACGATAGGAGGCAGAATTCGGTCACAGTTTACATCTCAAGCTAAGCTGTTAAATGCCCTAATTACAAGCATACTTAGTGGTCTACGCAAAGTGACCTTAAGATACTTAGTTTGCTTAAATTGCACTTATCAAAGCGCACTACGATAGGAGGCGGAACCCGGTCGCAGTTTACATCTCAAAGTAAGGATCTTGTTCACTAATTGTAACACTCTTAGTCTTGGAAGATTTACTTTAATGAGACTATATTCGGCTAATCCCGCAGGATAGCACCTGGTCATAAGTCCACATTGGAGTGAATCAACCAATCCTGAATATTACTGAATTAATCCAGTAATATGGGTATACCCTACTATACCCAACCAATAATCTGAGTTTAGCATATTCTATTTAATCGACAAGGATTTATCAAATCTATTAATCCTTACTATAATTAGAAGTATCCTATATAAGGCCCCAAGGATGTGATCAAAGGATCACTCAACATAAGTTGCTACCATAAGGAATGAGCCACAATCTAAGTACTTTAGGTGATTCCTACCACAATGTATCAAGTTTAACTTCTAAAGTTATGAAGGAGCAACTAAGTTTCTACCTAAATAAGTTACAAAGGTCCTTCCTACCTCAATATTTCATTAGTTAAGGTCTTCAATCATTTCAATGACGAATCTTATAGCAAGACCCTTAAGATCTCACTTTTCGACTTCTTAAGGTTTACTTGTTATACTTAAGTTAAGATGATTAAATCAAATGATTAAAATTCATTTGATCCTTCTTATTCTATAATCATGGGATAAAATCAAAGATCTTATTAGATTTAGATCATTGCATAAATCATTACAATTTTATTTCCATCTTATGCTAATTATCTCATATAAGAGAAAATCAAAGATCTAAAGTTTGGATTTAGATAGTTCAATCACACATATTCAATGTTATCCTTAGCACTTCTAATTTGATGATTTAAGATCAATACTCAATCAAATGCATTATTGGAATAATATAAATCAGATTCTCTTACAATCAAGTAGATTGATTAAATGATTAAGATTTAGATCTTAATCAAGATAAGTTATGGTTTAATCCCTAACCCTTCTATCATTAAGACCAATGGTTAATTTAAAGGTCAATGGCAAATTAATGTATTATTAGCATATTATTGATGTCAACTTAGGTTTGGATTAAGTATCATCTACTTAATCAAGTTATAAAGATTCTCATGTTCAAGTGATCACATTTAAGTGTCCAAATAAGTGTTAAGGTTCTCTAATATACATCCTAAGTTCATGAACACATATAGATGAAAAGGTAACATAAAATAAAAAGGAGATTATTGTTAATCAAAATCTAAATCAAATAAAAGAGATTAGCACTAAATCACAATTCTAAAAGATCTAAGTTTCATGCCATTTAGATTATTAAGGTATACCTAATTGATACAAGCAATTAAAACTCCAGTACTTAGCATATGGCGTAACATGTATTTAAGATACATAGGTTTTGAGCACTTAATGAAATTGACAAAGTTTCAAATTCAACTTTCAAATAGAATTTTATGCAGTGTTCAGTTTTAACTAAAATAGTTTCAAATTTAGTATAACTTAACCCCACTATGGTCCTAGGGGTCTTAAAACACCAAAATAGCTGAGTTTTGGCCATTTCAGCCAAGACTGGGCACTTATTACAAAATATGGGCAGTTTTCTGAAGAATTCTAGGAATTTTGCAAAATTTGGGCGCTGTAGCGCTTTCCGCGCGGTAGCGTGCGATAACGTTTTCCGCGCGATAGTGCGCGGTAGTGCCTTTGCGATGCGGCTTACTGCGATCCGCTGCGATCCGCTGTAATCAACTGTGACCCGCTGCAGCGCACTACGACGCGTTGTAGCGGTTTATTTTGCAAAACTACTGTTCAATTAATTTATTTTGTCATTTCCTAAGATCTGAAATATTTTCGCTATGGTCCGCTGCAGCGCGCTACCACGCGCTGTAGCATTTCATTTTGCAAGTTACTGTTCAATTAATTTTTATGGCCGCTTTCTAAGTTTCGTGAAATGCCGCTGCAGACCGCTGCAGCGCGCTATAGCGGTTCATTTCACAATTTTACTGTTCAATTAGTTAATGTGCATTTTTCCTAAGTTTTCCTATCCGCTGCAGCCTGCGGCAATCCGCTACAGCGCGCTGTAGCGGCAGATGGTGATTTCGCCAGGTGCGAAACCCGCGATGGCCATTTTTCAAGCTTAATTACTCTCAATCCATAGAGTTTCATGAGTGGTGCCATATATCAATGGAAAGGTATTTTCGATACTTTTCCATCGACATTAAAATCAGCACAAACGTAGCATCATAGCTATACTAAAAATGATGATAAATACAAGAGTATGCAGAATGAATGAAAACAGAGCATCTTTCTATGCAATTTTTAAGAGTCTCAATAACTTTCATACATGCTTATAGGCTTTCCAAGGTGCATTCAAGCATAATAACAACATGTAGAAGGCAAGAAGGAGGGGAGCAAACGGGTACCTTTATGCCTTAAAAGGAGAGGAAGAAGAGCTTTGTTTTCTTCTTCTTCTTCTTCTTCTTCTTAGGGTGCAGCAATGGAGAAAGAGAATAGAGTGGAGAAAGTTTCAACAAGTGGAGAAGAATGGATGAGCTCTCCTTTTAAAGGAGGAGAGGGGAGGGTAGGCCTCGTCATGGCTAAGGGAGGCTAGGAGTAGGGGCCATCATGGATGGGCATTAATGGGCATGGCTTAAGATACAAGGAAAAGATGGCCAGCCGAATTGTGCAAGGGGCTGTCAGCCAAAATACTATAAATTTGGGGAAATTGCAAATAAGGGGCTCAAAGATTGCTTATTTACTTATTTATTTTCCCTAATTATTTAAAAATTTTGATTTTTGAAACGTGCTCCAAAAATTCCCAAAAATTCACTACTAGCTAATTTGGGGGTGAGAAATTTAACGGTGAAGTCGGAATTTGATTCCTACGATTATTTAATTATTCTATTTTTCAACGCATTTAATTACATTAAAATATTCGTGAAAATTCGACGACTTCCAAATGCATCCAAAACATCACCCCTAACTAATTTAGGGGTGACGATCGCAACGACGAAGTCAGATTTTGATTTCGAGTTCAAATTAAATACCTCAATTTTCTAATTAATTAATTATTAAAATAATCCAAAATATTGGATTGGACTCTAAATTGCTCCAAACTTTCATGGTTTGGCTCTAATGACTCGATGAACTTAACGGAATGATAAATTTATGATATGATTATACTGAAATTAAGTTAGGTAACAACCTTGAGTTGTTACAACAACAATGGAGAATGAGGAGAAGTCAAGCAGAAGTACACGAGGAAATTCAAGAAAACCCTAGAAAACTTCTGGGTGCTTCCTAGTATTTTTTGAAAACTTTCTTTTGATTATTTTCTACTATAAATCGATGTCAAGCTTTACTTCCTTTGGCATATATGCTCATATTTATCTTGTAATGGAAAGCTAAACCCGTTTGGGGAGGGTTGTGATGTAGTTGTAAGAAAATATAAGTATATTATGGTATTGTAATGGAAATATTTGAATGAATGAAAATGATTTCTATTTAAACTGTCTATAATTATTAATGTGAATGAAATGCCTGGATGAACTCTTGACAATTAATTTTCTAAAACTAAAATTTAAATAAATTATTAATTAAAGAACTTAAGTTTTGAGCTCATCAATTGGATAAGAGCAAGGAAGATAGTGCAAGTAGAGCTGAGATCAATGTGACAAGTTTTCAATGCTCTCTTGCACCTTTTCTTAAGAGTTCTACGAAGTGATTTGAAGTTTGTGACCTAAGTTTTCATCAATTTTGCTATGTTATTCAGCAAAGTAGAAGGGATAAGAGGATGTTGGAAATCCAGTGGGTGATGTGACTTAGTCCATTGACCCGACGCGTCCTCTCATTTAGCTAAACTGCGTGTGTAAGCGCAATGATGCATGGTTGATGGAAATTTTTTTGTGAGATCTAACAAGTAAAAGATAATATCTGGTAACCTAGACGTAAGAAATCAATGGCAAATTAAACCACGATCTCATAAAGGCTTAAGTGCCGAGCTAGAACCCCAAAGGAAGTTATCTTTGTTGCACTAAATATGAATATATTGTAATTAAAGGATTGCTCTAATTCTAACAGTGATCACATGATTTAATTAGGTATTAATAAATCAATTCATACATTTAAACAAAAAAGTGATAACACTAAGTCCTTACAAGTACTATAACAAAACTCCAACTCTCTCTTTTTGCACAAATCGTATCTTATCTTAAGGTCATTTGCATTGATAATTTTGGAATCAAATCAAACAAAAAATCAGTCTTCTAAATATTATTGAAAGAAGACATAACTTAGTATCTAAACCACCGTTCCCTGAGGACGATAAATCTTAAAATTAACTTCCACTTATTACTTCAGACCACGTATACTTGCGTGCAAGCACAGACGTGTATTTTACGTCTGTCAATCATCACTAAGAGTAAAATTATGTGCTTGTTCTTATAAAACTTTCAAGAAAAATAGAAGTGTTGATCATATGGTTATGTGCTTAATCTTTTTACCTCTTTTTCTACTTGTTTTGTTAAATATTTTGATAGTAAAGAAAACTCCACTTCAAGACAATTTGATCTAAATCGTAATAAGAAAGAAAAAACTAAACCATTCCATAAAATTGTAGAATAATATTTGATGAGAGTTGTACAACATTGCCTACAAATTGGATGAATCGGAATAAGACCAGCACTCCACCATAAAATATGTTTGAACACAATAATGTATGAAGTGCATTTATAAATACCTTAGAAATCCTCAAAACATGAAGAACAACACACCAGCTTCCAATAATCCCATATATCTATTAGTATATAATATGCATATAAGAAAGAGAGAAAAAATTTGAGCGAACGGGAGGCTTACGTTTGTTCGCTCTCCTTTCAAGTCCCTTAGTCTCCATCCGCTTCTCCATTCGTCATTTTGTCTGCCTTATAGTTGGCACTACACCATTCTAGGTCTTCTCCATCTTCCCTTCTCAGCCCCAATTTCCCCTCACCGAATTCACATCAAGAACCAGCTGCAGGAGCTCGCACAGAGGAGCTACTTCAATCTCCCTTCATAGACCTGCACGGGGGAAGGGCCCGACCCGCTCCTTGCTTCATGGCTGCCGTTCTACGCTCCGTCAGGCCGAGCACGTGATTGCCGAGGTAGCCCTGGCAGCCATTTCTCACCGCGGACCATCTTATTCCCTCGCGGCTTGCATCCTGGTCAGTGTTCTATTTGCTCTTTAAGCTTCTTTGATGTCTTTGCTTTGAAACCCTAGAAATTGAATTCGCCGATTTGTGATGCTTCGATGATCAACAACTCCTTTTGCAGCATCGCCTGAAAATCACACAGAACTCAACTGAGCTTTAACAGATAGATTTATCTTTTTGTTTTTAATAGAGAGAATAAAGATCCTTATTCATTTAATTTTAAGCAACAAAGTTTCTTTTAACAATGTTTAGATTAATAACACTTCATTAGAATAATGATGAGAATCACAAAGGCAAATAACAAATGATCTAATAACTGATCTGTTGACCAATAAATTATAACATCTTTTGCATTTTGAGCAATTTTTAGTCAACCGTATAAAGAAAAAAGTTTAGGAACAATAGAAAAAAATAACCGCACCAAATAAAAGGGAAATGGCAAGTTCTAGTGTATGCATTTTTATATATCATTTGATCGATCTCCAAAATATCTTCATATTTCTCATACTTTTAGAGTTTTTAAGATATATCTTTGGGTAGCAAAATGTTTTAAAAAATTTTAATTTTTAATTTTTAAATTTAAAATTAAATCATTTCCCAAAAAAAAATGAAGAAAAATGTTTGTAATTCTGAACTATTATTTGTTAATCAAATTTATGTGAGAATTGTATTAAAGTATCATAAAGTAATTAATTTAATTAAATTTATTAGGCAAAGAGGGGATGATATCTAATGAAGTATTTATTAAGACATGCTTCTAATTTGTTAAGTATTAGAGACTTTTCAAAGAATAGGAGTCCAAAATTGATCAGCTGCATAATATGCCTATTAATGTGCTTCACCATTATAATAAGAATTCAATTGGAATGAGAATAGTACGATGGCACCATGATAAAAGATCATCATTGTCATAATATCACATGCTATACTCATGATTCCAACTTCTTTAGTATGAGATTTATTAAAAGCTTTTTATGCATGGATTAGATGCACACTTGATTCATCAACCTATTAAAAAGTATATGATCGTGTGTTACCCTGTTTGGTTTTGATTTGGTAATAATGAAGCTTCTCATTATGTTTATTTTATTTATTTTGATAATATGTGCTTTTGCTGTTGTTGAAGTATGTGCATCCTTCATTAGAAGCTCAATGAATTATTTTATTGGATTACGTACTTAATTTACTTTTTGATATGCTTAGCTTTTGTTCTTAAAGCGTTGGAACTGATTTTTTTGCACTTTATGTTTATTTTACATAGGTATTTATTTGCTTTATTAGATTGTTAAGATATTACAAAGAGTTTAAAATCAGCACAATTACTTACATTTGTAGGTTCATCATCTTCTTCCCCTTATTTTTTAGTGTTTTGACTTAGGTTTATTTTTCTTACTAAATTTGATTAATATTTTGAAAATTCTATTCCTAGATCTATACTTTTAATTATATTCCTAGAACTTCCTATTAACTAATGGTGGTTTGTCCAAACTCCCATCATAGTTTAGACATAAAATGGTAAGCATCGATTAACTGAAGCAACGGTTGCTTGAAAATATAAAGCCATCCATATGCCTCATAATCCTCCAATTCAAAAATAAAAAAGCAAAAAAGGAGCGTACAAAACGATCGACATTCAGATAACATCGTCCGACAATCTATAGCAAGCGATAGGGTTCTTCATGCTCGTTCTCTCGACGCTTGCCAATTTTTCGTCAGACGCAGCTCCGCCAGATGCAGCGCCAATGCTTCGCCTTCGCTTCACCTTCCGTTCCCATTCACTTTGTTTTTTTTATGAATGTTTTTTCTGAATATTTGCTTGATATTGCAAATTGATTATGATTAATTTTATGTTTATATTTGCTTAATAATACAAATTAAAAATAAAATTTTGATATAATTGGGTATGTGTGATCATTGACATCATCAAATAGTAAGTTATGTGTGATCATTGACATCATTAAATAGTAACCTTCTTAAAATAAAAGAGCTTTTTGAAAACAAAAGAGTTTTTTTTCTTCGATATCAATTTAACTATGAAACAACATCATTATCAAAATATTTTCTCTAGGGTTCTTCAAAATATAATATTTTCTTTAAGGTTTATCAAGCTATATGTTATATTTTTAAAAAGAGCATTATGCCTAGATGGCTTAATCATACTCTCATTACTCTTATTCCAAAAGGTTCTGGAAACGCTACTATTGATAATTTCAGGCCAATTGCTCTATGTAATACCATCTATAAAACTATATCAAAGCTTATTGCTGATCGGGTCTCATCTTTGCTTCCGGACTTAATTCATCCTGCTCATGCAGCTTTTGTCAAGCATAAGCAGCTCTCTCATCATGTTATCTTGGCTAATGAAATTATTAGAACATTTAACTTCCCTTATGCAAAGAACTTTTGTGCCAATTTTGACTTAAGGAAAGCCTTTGATAGCATCAATCGTAATTTTATTATCAACGCCCTCATTAGTATTAATCTCCCGAGGCAACTTATCGGCTGGATCATCGCCTATATTTCTAATACTCATTTTTCCATTAACATTCAAGGAGTTTCTCATGGTTACTTTGGTTCTGCTAGAGGCCTCAGATAGGGATACTCTCTTTCTCCTCTTTTATTTATTATAGCCATGAATTTCTTATCTACTTCTCTTGATGAAGCTGTGAAAGGAAACCTCATTCAGCCCTTTACCAATGGTAATTTTAGTTGTTCAGATCTTCTTTTTGCTGATGATATTTTATTATTTGGGAAAAGTGTAATGGCCCCAATAATTGGATAGAAGATTAATCCAGATATTGGGGTGTTACCTTAGCAACACTTGATTAGAAGAAAACTATTCAAGTGTTGATGCTAAGTGGCCAAGTCACTTTTTGAGTATTTGTTAAGTTAAATAAATGAGGATACATATAAATACAATATTGCAAATATTTAAAATGCTAGAAATTAGATAAATCCACTCATTCATCCCAAGCAGTTTCAAACATAGAAGATACAACACAAATTAAAAGAGTAGGCAAAAGTAACTTAGATAATTTATTACAAATTTTAAAAGTAAGAGAGAAATACAATATGTAAATCACTCTCTCTCTCTCACTATACAAGTAATCTATTAAAATCAAGCGGAAGCAGATTTTTTTATAAATTATTCAAGTACTTGAACCTGCATCACCTGGATAAAAGGGCTCTTGATCTATCATATTTTGGTATTTAAATATGATAGGGCAAAGCCAAGAAAAAGAAAAGTGCAGTTAGACTAAACAATCTAAGCACATTTTAAAATTGGCTATATTTTCAGATTAATAAGATATTACAATAATGATTTACAATTTAAAGTAAGCAGTAGAGCTATAAAAATTATAAAGTATGGGAAAGTGAAGTAAGCATAACTGTAAGAAAAATAGTATGAAATTAATTGAGTAAAAATACTCACTTTTATTAAAATTCTAGCATACTACTGAAAATTGGATAGAAGATTAATCAGATATTGGGGTGTTACCTTAGCACCCAATATCTGGATTAATCTTCTATCCAATTATTGGGGGCCATTACAGTTGGTATCAGAGCCAAGGTTGAGAACGTTAAGTTAAAAAGAGATATCCACTCATCCCAGTCAACAACACAGAAAGGTAAAAGTACTTAAAGAATGTCATCTTAGGAAAGTGAATGAACTTTAAATTCAATAATTGATAAAATCTTATTTGAATTAAATAAATATTTCTAAGAGTAAATAATCTAGAATCTGAACTAGAATATACTTCTAATTCCTTTCAAAGTCATTTATGACTTGTAATTCATATTTCCTTTCCATTCTTTCTGTGTACTTCTCCAAATTACTTCAATTTATAAATAAATTTTATGTGAATCCTTTTTTTTCCAAGCTTCCAATTTTCTTTTCTTAATCTCCTAGGAATGGATTATAATCAGATAAATCCTTTCCTTCAACAAATAAAGAAGTTGAATATTTTGTCCCACCTCCTAATAAAGAGATAAGGGAGTTAATGCAAAAGATTAAAGATTTGAAACCCAAGTAAGGGTGGCGGAGAGGATTGCTTCTATAAGTGCTCCCTTTCGCCCATCCTCAACCTTTCCACCTTCATATCTTCTATCATTCATTTTACATATTTATTTTACTTTTAATTTTCATTGGTTGTAATTAGAGTTTATTCTCCCTGTTAAAGGAACTCTAAATTTAAGAACCAACCTTGTGTCACTCTTTGCATTGAGGGTGCTTGTCACTCCTACATTTCAGTGAGTAATACATTTCTTTAAAAGGTTCCAGCATTTCAACCTGGGTAATGCTTAGATAATGCAAAAGCCAACGAGTGTTGAAATGTCTATAGCATGTTATGTTTGGTAGGCATCCCTATCAATGATCAACTCTTCTCATCTAAGCTTATCATAATGTCGATTACAAATTTTGACATATATCTTATGATTGGATCGATTGAGTCAGTATAATGTTGTAACAATCTGCTCTAAGAAAAGAAATTCCCTTAGAGAAGGATGAAGGCCTAGGGTCTTCATAATTATGGCTTGACCTTTAGTCGTGTATACCAGGAAGTATCTCTAGATGGTGAAGATGTGTTAATTAAGATATTAAAAGTACTGTATCTTTGGAGGCGACGATTTTCCTGAATTGGCAAGAGAATAGTTTCATCACAATACTTTAGTATTGGATGCCATTAAATGTTCAGATCTTATACGTCTGCTGATGTTAGAATAGTTCCTTAATATCTATGCCACAAACTGGTTGAATCATACTTATGATATGTTCATTCATGGGTACAACCATTTTCACCAAGCTCCTCCCTATGAAAATTTTAAATCTATGTTTTATAATAGACTTCATCAAGTATAGTGTTATTTCTTTTTACACTACTTTCTTCTTCATTAATAATTTAATGAATACAGTTTCTTTCCACTTGTGCTCTTCCTTCTTCCTTTCAATTAATACAGCTTCAAAGTCTTCCAAATTAAGGAGAATTTTCTTTTCCAAAATTTTCAAACTTCTAATTAATCTTACTTTTCTTTCTATTAGCATGAATTCTGATTCAAATTTATCTTTATGTCGATTACAAACTTCAATATAAGTTTAAGAATGAATTGTTGAGTAGAATTCATTCGACCCAAGGTGTTAAGTAAATCCTAATCAATGAATTCTATGTGAGAATGCAATCAAGTTTTCCTCTTGAATTGGTGATGACTTAAAAAGCTAGACTTAGTCGTTACCTCTAAAGTTTGGAAGGTGCAAGATTAATAGAATACCAGTATGAGAAGTTGAGGCTAAAAAAGAAACCTAAGATCCTCTAGAGAATTATAAAGTAACCTCAGAGAATAGGAATCCAATCACCTCAAACTCTCCTAGTGATTTAACCACCATAACTTTGGTGTAGATCAATCATCATACTTTAAATCTAAAATCCAATTTCTATTAAATTTCTAACTCCAGCTTATGCAATCATGCCTTTGTCCTGTGACAAGATCATTTCCTTTTCCAAGAAGTAATCTGAATAGATGTGCAGTTAATCTTCTTACTGCCCTATTCAGGGTGTATGCCCTTGTTTCCAGTTGTCACCATTAAAGGCAAGGACTACATCAGGCTTGATTTTAAATTTAATTTCTAAAGCTTTCAGTCATCCCTATCTTAACTTTTTGCAAATTCCATTCATCATTATGGAGCAATAGGAATAAAGTTAACTTCTTAATTTAGGGTATGAATAGTGCATTATTCTTGTGCTACTTAGATAGAAATCTTATATCTCTTCTTCTTAGTTAAAATGGCAAGGAGATTGCCTTAGCATCTGTTTAGATCTTAGTAAGGAGTAAGATGAGTTAGATGATTCCTCTGCTTAGATAGGATAATAAGAAAAATTACATAGTATCTAAGTAGATCGTATTAACATTAAGATAGCTAGTCCATTAAGTCTCTACCTAAATTGATGGATAGGACTTTAGCTTTTAAGTTATTAGAAATCCTAAACCTTATGTGTTTTGAAGCTTAAATTAAGAGATTTGAACACCATATTTGGAGTTTGATCTCTTGACTCTTAATCTTGATAGATTATATCAAGGTTTACTCATAGTATAGATAAGATGATCAATTTAAACCATTTAACTTCATTAGTCGAATTTGACTTATTGAAGTTAGAACTTGATTGGTTCTAATACTTTGACTTCTTTAAGACCGTTTAACTAAGTTTACACTGATAGTAGGATCTTGTGAATCCTGAATTTGTGTAATCCTGGTATAATTTAGAATGATAGTTTCACCAATAATAGAAAAGTGAAAGATAAGTATAGAATCTATAAATCCGGCTGCAGATGAGTCTACAGAAACTACACTTGTGTCTGTTCCTTTAATATTATTGGGTGGCAGTAGGCTATCTCAACTTTTGTAGAAGTCCTTCTGGTGGCCGAGCACTAAAAGAGGTATTGCTATCTTTATCTCTAAATGCCTACCCTATGATTGGTGGTGGCTATGCACCAGAAGCTTAGTAGACTTCTTAAGCTGATGAAATTTCTTGTTAGAAGTGGTCTTTCATCTCCATGGTTAATTATAATCTTGCTAAAGGGATAACCAAGGAAGTGTTGTGAAATTGGTGTTTGTCAATAAACTCACCAATCCATTTCTTTTCCTTTCAATCTTTCTAATTTGACTTGATAAAAAGGTTAGTCAAGTTCCACTCTTTAATAATCTTTTGTCTACTCAAGACACTGAATCATATTTATAAGGCAAAGACGGCATACTTACATCTGAATTTTGATCAACTGTTTAGCAAGATCTGGGGACCATCTTAAATATGAGTACTGTGGTACATCCCCAAATTGATGATTACGCTGAATGAGTAAATCAAATTCTAAATGTTTTCTTACCTCTCTGTGTTATAGATTTCAGTGAAGTAAGGGAAGATCATTAAGTGTTAGTAGAGAGTTCACCTACATTATTAGTTATCAGTTTAGTATTGGTATGACTCCTTCTGAAACTTTTTGGAAGGAGATGTATAACTCCAATTGCTTAGACTGATGTAGAAGACTCTCAACTTTCTAATTCCAAGTTTATAGAAGAAATCCTTGAAAAAAATTCTTCTGATCAAGAGTAGTTTAGTTGGCAGCGTATGATGAATAAAGAAATAAGTATGACGCTTACCACAAACTCTTGAAGTTTCTAATCAGATAGATTTAATTCTTTCATTTTCATTATAAATTCTCCAAACTTCCTTTTTTTCATTTTCTGTTCCCTATCCTTAATTATTGTGTGTCGTGGGCGACACTCTTTTTAAGGGGGGAGTCTGTAACAACCCAGAGGTTGTTACCTGTCAATTAGTGATCTAATTGACTCTAAATCTCTTTTATTACTCTCATATTAGAGTAAAAGTCTCCACTTCAAATTTCGTGTGATTTGGAGACCGTTTGGTAATTTCCAACGTTTTCTGATTTTTAGATAATTCTGAAGATACCTAAATTATTTAGACTTCAGAATAAAAAACGGAGTCCTCTATTGGACTCAGTAACTTTAAATTAGCTAAGAGTGTTATTCTGGGAATTTTTGGAAATCGCTGATTTTCCTGGATTTTCTGCTAAATTTCGATCACTCAAAAAAAAATTTCGTTAAATTAGGATTCCAATTTAAGTTAAATAAAAATATAACAAAAATATCCACTTATAATACATATTGAAAGGATTATACTGCAAAAATTTGAGCGTGTTTGGGATCCCGGATTATCCTGTATAAATTCATGAAGTTTAAACTTCAAAAGCTAATAATATAAAAAATATAAATCAGAATTTAAAAATTTTTGTATATCTAAGTCAAGCATCATATGAGGATGTTATTTCAAGTTTCGTTAATTTTCGAGTTTTTGATTTATCATAATTAATTTTCTAAGTTTTTCACTTAAAAATTAATATAAAATAAAATACATGTCCAAATTTAATAATTTTTGAATGTGTGCGTTCATCTCGTCGAGACGGTCGTTTTGATACCAAGTTTGTAATTTTTGGAGCTCAAATGACTTCAGATCTTGACTCAAAAATTTCAGCCATTTATTTTGATCCAATGGCTGATATAAGATCCTAGATTTACTTATATATCTCATCTAACCTAATTCATCCTTATCTAATTCTTCTATACAGCCGAAATTTTTCTCCTCCTCCAACGTAAGCTGAAATTTCTTCCTCACGCGATCGAGACGAGCTCCTTCATCCTTATCACTCGAGCAAGTGAGGAGGAGATGACGCGTGGATCGCGCCGCTCTTCTCTCCAATGGGAAGGCTCGCACCCATGCCAATCCCTCTCCTTATCAACGAACCTCTCGGCAGGAGGGAGGCTTAGAAAGGAGCAGCGAGCCCTAGCCAATCCATCTCCATCCCCAACCGACCTAGCAAGCTTTCTCCACATTGCTGAGCCTCTCCACTCGCCGACACCTTCTTCCTTTCACAGCAGCAAAGATCCTAGGTTATTTGGCCACATCTGCATCCCTGATGAGCGTGCAAATGTCCTTTATGTTGAGCCCTGAGTGGCGTACGAATGGATTCCATGGCCGAAGATAATTCAGCTCTGCAAACTTAGGTTTCGGCTGGTGCTAGTGAAGGAAATGTTTCATAAGATACATCTCTAAATTCAAATCCCACTCTTTGTTTATGTGATTTGATATTCATACTCATACATTAACTCTACACTAGTCTACGATGTGCAAGAGTAAAAGAGCCTTGGATTTAGGAATTTTAATTGAGCTTTGATCTTATAGATGAGATAATCCGCCACCTTACAAGAAGTTATCAATTCTTTGGCAATACTTGGTCTTTTCACAGCTAAGTCTTGATCATCATGCCATAGTGTCATCTCATTGGCAGCATTTAATATTCTTAACAAAACAAAACAAAACAAAAAAATTATATATATATATATATATACATATATATATATATATATATATATATATATATATATATATGCATATAAGACTAATTTATTGAACTTGGGGAGGAAGAAACTGTAGCCAGTCTAATATAGCACATTTGTTCTCCTTTATCTATATGCTTTATGTTATAGTATAGATGTATATGTATATATATATACATCTAATTCAGACTTGTTCTAATGAACCGGGAAAGAATATTCCCAACTTAATTTTTCCTCTGAATTTGTACTATAATTCATCAAAATTGTAGAATATTTCTTCTACATTAACGAATTTTATCAATAAAAATCCTATCATCATTAGCCAAATTGCTGCTGACAGCTTTTAATGGTTAGTTTTCTATTTTTGGTTTATCTTCTTAAGTGGACGCAGCAAATGATTGACCGATGTTTAGAATTCTTAAAATTAAAGTCATCTATGTTTATATTCAAACTTAGATTAAAGAACAATATACTTCTTTATTTGTGTCTTATAAAATGATCAAATGAATACTCCAATAATTAATGATTTTCAATGATTATTTTGCCAAGTCTTTAAAAGTAGTATCAATTGTAATTTTCTATTAAATTGCTGAAGTTTAGGATTCATATTATCTATTATTTCTCATTTTAGTTCAGAATTTTATTACCTCCTAAATGAATTTATGAGTTCAAGATTAGTCATATTAATAAATAAATCATGTTAGTCATGCAATTTATGTATTTCTTTAAATATCATATACTTCATAATGGGATGTAAATTAAATTTACCTATCCTTTGTAGTGAGGTGATAAAATGCTACCATCATTTATATTATGAATCAAATTATTGCCATACAATTCAAAATGCTACTATGTAGTAATTAAGATCCAAAAGATGTCATCTAATGTATCATAAGATCAATTGCTGTCCTTTCATTTAGTTGGATCATTTACTATCATATAATCATGAAATCCAAATACTGATATGTATCCTATATGATTTAGAAAATGCCATTTAAATTATGAGGGTAATTGTTGCCATCTATTGTAAGATACAAAAATAGTCAATGGATTATATGAGTATCAATGCTCTCATTCTTTAAAAAGTCATAAGTTACCATTAATTTCATAAGAAAATGCATGCTGCCATCTATTATGGTTAAGATCACATGATGCCATCAAAGGTTTAAAATTCAAATTTGCTCCCATGAAAATTATGAATCAAAATTGCTTTATCTCAAATAATATAATGCTGCCATTGAATTCTATCATACAAATTGCTGCTATTCATGTTACACAAATTGTTGCTATTCATGTTACACAAATGCTGCTATTGTTTATGTTATCAGAATAAATGCTGAATACAAATGGAAATATTTAAAAATGCTGAATCATTACAGCTGTATTTTATGTTTGTAGAATTTAAACTGGTCTCCATTAAATGTTGGATACAAATGATAAGCCTCAGTCCTAACTATTACTGTTGAATGCTGAGAATGTATAGATCTATACTTTATATAGTAGAATACTTCTGCCTTTTTTTTGTTTACATTTGCTGTGTATTATCTTTGCTACCATCTATATTCAGATCTAAATGCTGCTAATTGATTAAATGAAAATAAATGCTAAAAGTCGTTGGTATAATCATAAGTAGTAATTTTTAAGATTGAGAGAGTAAAGCAATATGAACATAAATGTGAATTATATGTTGTTAATTATTTATAAGGGATTGATTGCTGCCATATATCATGTGTAAGATCAAATATGAGTACATGTTACCTTTATTTTAGAAGTAATAAGATAAAGACGCCGCTATCATATGTTGCCTTCCTTCCCAAATTGAATGGGATAAAATTATGCCATTTATTTCAAGATTGAATATGAATGCTGCCAATATTTGTATATGAGATCATATATTGATGCTTCTCTTAATAGTATCACATACTAATATGAATTATGTTAAGAATCCAACGCTGCTATATCTTATAAAAGGAACCATATGCTGCCTTTAAACTAATAAGTGATCAAATGCTTCCATCTAGATCAATTATGATTAAATGCAGTTACTTTTTATATCATGATCAAATGCTGTCAATTATTTATATGTTACGAGATTCATATATTGTCATTCTGTTATTCAAATTATATGCTGCCAAATTATATTATTAGATTGGATTGAACACATAAGATTCAAAGCTGCCATCTATATTAAGGAATCTCAATGCTGCCACATACATTTATAATAGAATCGTATCTTGCCATCAAATGAATGAGAGACAAATATGAGGATAGATGTTGTCATTATTTTTATCATATGTTGCAAATCTCTCGTTCTTACGAAGGATCAAATGTGATTATATGTAGCCAATTGTATAGATAAGAGGAACAATGAGAGCTCAAGTAATTCAACGTTGTTAACAAATGAAGAAGGTGATATGTGTTGCCCATGAATAATATGCTGCACCTTAAGAGTTCAAATAATTTCATTTATAATTTAACTGTTCTTAGCATGTTGAGTTATAAATTGCAGTACTTTATAAAGTTAATCTAAATAACCACTGCTCTTTTATAATTATTGAGTTTAATGCAATTGTTCCTTGTATATTAAATCAAATATTACTATCCTTTGTATTTACTCATGTTCCTTTATAATTCTAAAATTAATGGTTGCTGTCCTAGAAAATATTAAATCAAATGTTAATTTTAAAGGAACTATAATTTACAATTAAGATTAGATTAATTTAAAGTTAATCTTAATTGAACTTGCAAATATATAATCGTTATGAAAACCATTAATGTTAAATCAAATACAAATTGTAAATCAAATGTTGAATTCTTTATTAAATAAATTCATATGTTGTTATCAATAATAGTAAAATGCTAAATTCTGTTTTTCTTTGCAGGATGAAATAAAATGCTAAATTCTCATTTTTTTGCAAGTTGAGTTGTAAAAATCAATACAAGAATGTTAAATTAGACGCTATGTACAAAAAGTCACATAATATTGCTCTTATGAGTTGCTGATTTTATTCAGCATCTCTTTTTATTAGATGTTTAATATAAGTTGTGTAAATTGCTTGGTTTAGTTTTATATATTTGAAATTATTTTAGAACTGGAAATGAACAATCCTATAAAAAGGATTGAACTCTATTTTAAAATTGGAAATGAACAATCCTATAAAAAGGGATTGAACTCTATTTTAGAACTGAAAATGAACTCTATTTTAGAATTGGAAATGAACAATCCTATAAAAAGGGATTGAACTCTATTTTAGAATTGGAAATAGTCAATGGATTGACTTATGTTTTTGATTGTGTAAAAATTATTTATTTGAGCAAAAATAAAGGAGACTCTGCCGAAATTTCTAAGAATTTTTGGACTTATAAATTTTAAGAAAATATAAAATGCTTTCACTTTAATTTGTATTTTCTTAACCTTAATTTGTAAAACTTATATTCCTTCTACTTTTATTCAGAATTGACTCATGATCAAATATCTATAAGTCAATTTTGAGTTTAATTAACTCCAATTATGAGTAGATTATGAAAAGTTTAGATAAACAAAAAGATATCACATACATTTACAATTTTTGCAATCTATTGAGTTCTTGCCTATCTTTGAGCCTCTTTCCTTCAACATTCATTCAAGAGCATTGTGCATAAATAAAGATTTTTCGTAAAATTTTAAAGGGGAATGCCTTATGACAAATTAAGTACAAAAGAAAGTATTTATATTAGGACTTCACATTTTAGAGAGAGTAAATATGAATATTTAATTTCCCCACTGTATCTGGTTAAGCAGACGTGCTTAACTCCGCGCCCATTCTGTTGTGTACTCCTACAGAATGAGGTATTTCTAAATGCAACTTTAACTAAAGATATAAGAGATTCTTTTACAAATTGTAAGATCTTTTCATAACTATTTAGTTATGCTTTCATATCATAGTTCTAAACTATGATTATCTTAGATTGAGAGTCTAAGATATTTCCTCATTCCCTTTAGCTTTACACTCTCTATCTTCAGTATTGTGTATTGCTTACTTCAGTTTAATTTGAATATAGTGTATGTTGCTTAACTTAAATTAATGCTTCATTGTATGTCATTTGCATACTTAGCATAAATTCCAATTGATCATATATTGCTTTCATTTCATGCACATAATAGTTTCTAGTCTTTAAAATACTTTCCCTTACCAATTTTCAGTAATAAGCTAGAACTTTAATAAAAGTGAGTATTTTTACTCAATTAATTTCATACTGTTTTCCTTACAGTTATGCTTACTTCACTTTCCCATACTTCACAGCTTTTATAACTTCGCTGCTTACTTTAAATTGTAAATCATAATTATGATATTTTGTTAATCTGAAAATATAGTCAATTTTAAAATGTGCTTAGACTGTTTAGTCTAACTACACATTTCTTTTTCTTGGCTTTGCCCTATCATATTTAATTACCAAAATATGATAGATCAAGAGCTCTTTTATCTAGGTGATGCAGGTTCAAGTACTTGAAGAATTTATAACGAAATCTGCTTCCGCTTGATTTTAACAGATTACTTGTATAGTGAGAGAGAGTGATTTACATATTGCATTTCTCTTTTACTTTTAAAATTTGTAATAAACTATTTAAGTTACTTTTGCATACTCTTTTTATCTGTATTGTATCTTCTATGTTTGAAACTGTTTGGGATAAATGAGTGGATTTATCTAATTTCTAGCATTGTAAATATTTGTAATATTGCATTTATATTTATCTTCATTTATTTAACTTAACAAATACCCAAAAAGTGACTTGGCCACTTAGCATCAACACTTGAATAGTTTTATTCTAATCAAGTGTTGGGTGCTAAGGTAACACCCCAATATCTGGATTAATCTTCTATCCAATTATTGGGGGCCATTACAAAAGGTGCCAATGACAACATGGCTGGGTATAAAAAATGTATAGATGAATTTTTGGAGGCCTCGGGCCTTAGCATCAACGATTATAAATCTCATATTTATTACTCTAAGTTGGTTCATAATGCTAATGAGCTCTCTGAAATTTGGAACTTCCCAACTGCGTACTTTCCTATGAAATATTTGGGCCTCCCAGTTTTACCACATCGTCCAAAGATGGCTCTTTTTTCTCCACTTATATCAAAACTTCATCTCTGGATTTCGGGATGGGTGCATAAATCTCTTCCCCTTGCTGGTTGGCTCCAGTTTCTTAAATTTTCTGTATGGCCCCTCCTCCTTCACTGGTTTAAAGCTACTCTTATCCCCAGCAGCATCATTAACATCATCAAGAAGCTTTGTGCGAAATTTCTGGATCATGGTTCTCTGGATCACAAATTGCATACGATTGTCTGGCTTAAGGTTGCTTCTCCCTTGGAAAAAGGTGGTCTCGGCATTATATGTCCTTCTAAGCTCCTTACTAGCTACAAAATCTCTTTATGTTGGTTTTTTTTATGCAACATTTCTCTGCTCACAACCTGGTGGAAAAGTAACCATTTGCATCTTAATGATAGCTTGAGCCAGTCTAACAAAGCTGCCTCTCCCTTTTGGAAAAGTTTAACTAAAATTGCGGGACTGCTTATTCAACATACTAGTTTTGACACATCTAGATACATTCACTTATTTCAACACAAAGCTGTTTTTACTTTTAAAGATGCTCACAATCTTCAATTTTTATCATGGCCGGATGTGCCTTGGTCGTCCCGTCTTTGGATTAAAGGTCTTAAACTAAAGCCTAAATGTATTATATGAAAAGTTTTTAATGGTGGCTTAAAAACGACGGATGTTTTAAGAAATAGAGGTATCAACCGTTCTTCTATATGTCATTTATGTACTACAAATGAGGAATCCCATTCTCATCTCTTCTTTCAGTGTGATTTTGCTTTTTACATTTTGCAAAAGGTCTTGCTGACAAATCATGGCTATTTATTCCCCCCTTCTTTTAACCAAATTATATGTGATTCTTCAAACCTTTCTACTGGAAAAAAACAGGGGATTTTATCGGCGCTTGGCTTGATCTTGGATGGCATTTGGAAAGAACGAAACGCGAGACTTTTTAATAATGCCAAGAGTAATATTAATGTAATCATTAACAATATCAAATTGAGCCTTATTAGCATTTTCAAAAATTGGAATCATTCTAAGGATTATGAATTTATGCTTCAATGGTGTAATGAGTTAAGTTTCAGGCATTGATCCTATCGGTTCTGGAGGTGGCTCTCGATTTTTGCATTCGGCTGTATGTTGCTGTATATAAGATTTTGGATTTTGTTTTCTACGCTGGATGATTTTTTTGCTGGAAATGGTTGCATTGGCTTTTCTTTCTGTCTTTAACATCATATCTGTTACTTTGGACGAGGTTTTTTTTCCTTCTTGATGCTGCCTTAAAGAATGGTGGGGAGGTCTATTGTTTTGGCATGCTCTTTGGTTTGAATTTGTTTTTGGGCTGGTTTTTATATTATCTTGAGGGACTTCTCTTCTTCCCTCTTCTGCCCAGTTGCTAGATAAATTTTATAAAGCTGCCGCTGCTCTTGTCCGGATCTCTGTTTTTGCATGTAGTGGAACTCATTTCGTGCAGTCCTTTCTAAGGGCTTATCTTCGACCTCTTGATTCACCCCTCGGTCTGGGATTGATGCTGGAAATTTCATGTTGTTGTCGTCTCAGATTTTCTCTATGTTATTCGCCATGCTGTTTTTTTCTGCCTTAGGTTGCTTTTTGGTTTTATCTCTGAGGAGGCTCCTGATCGGCTGTTGTTTGCTTATCTGCATTTTATGAACGTGGTTTTTCTTATTTGGTATCGTATATGGTATCGCTTGAGGGGTTTTCGTAAATGGTATCGCTTGAGGGGTTTTCTTTTGGGCAGTGAAGGATTAGGATGCATTTGGAGACCCCATTCGCCTGCTGGTGGCTCTCTTGCCTTTCAGATACTACTTGGATACTATCTTGGTCTTCAGATTGTTGCCCAGCAGATCTTTGGTCTCACGCTGGCCTCTCTTAGAAGGATCTGAATCCTTAGCCCATTTTTGTTCTTCATTTTATCTTAATTTTTTTCTTTCTCTTAATTTAGCTCCTTTTGTCATTTTGTTTTGGCATTTCATTTTAATCTTGTAATTGTTTCTTATATATTGAATATATCAGGTGATGCCCTCAAAATTTTCAAAAAAAAAAGAGTAGAATAGTAATAAGAGAAATGTATATGCATGACACTTAAATCTTCATAATAATGTAAATGCTTTATGAAAATGTATTATTTTTCAATTCGCTCAAAATCTAATTTTTATACATTATTTTCTTATACATTTAATAGAGATGCATGAGTTTTATTTTTTTATTGACCTAATATGTGTTTCTCTATTTTTTTTCTGAATTGTACAATATGATTTCTTATATGTGGACTTGAGCAAGTGTTTTAGCTTATCTTAATGAATGAAGAACTGTAACATGAGCTATTGAAAGTTATCCTAAGAAATTCTATGAAGTTCAGGCCACAACTGCTTTGCTTCAAATTTATTTCAAACTTAAGCTATTCGATGAAAGCAAACTGTAAGTCATTTGTCTTTTGCAAATGTAAAAAAAATATTTACCAATGAAATTAAAAGTGATGAGGTTAATATTATGAATCTTCCCCTACCTACCTGTTACTCTATGTGTCTGATGTGTTATTCATGCTAACATACTTTAATATGGTGGTAAAAGATTTGTTACATTAATTAATTTATTAAGAAAATTTTATGTGTCTTTTTTTAATATTTTTTGGATGTACTGCTAATAAAATTTTCATATTTATAAGAATTAAATTAATAGAAGTTAGGTAAATACAAAAATTAAATTCATGAAATTTTAATATTTGAGTTAATATAAGACAATTGCATTGACATATTTGTAATCTTTTTTTCTTAAATAAATTTATTGCATCGAAAATAACAATATTTGATGAATTTTTCTTAAATTGTATATCTTTCATGATACTATATTCTGTGTTTTTTTATCTTTTTGTGTGTTGTCGTCTAACATATTGTGTGTATTTCATATTTTTATATATATAAGTAAAAGTATAAAAGTAACCCTAAGCAAAAGCAAGAAAAAAAAATCATTTGAAATATAGTAAGAAATAGTATTTTAATAAACTTAAAAAATATAGGTGAATTCTATCAATATCTTCTTTTACGAATCAATTCAAATTTTATATTTTTAATATGAATCAGGAAGCAAGTTTAGTCCCAAAAAGAACTGCTGGATCAAATTCACAATACTGAGGTGAGCGACGAGTGGATGCTGCTTTGACCGAGGGCAAGGACTGTCGGTGGATAGTTGGTGTCGAGAAAAGCTAAGTTCTATCTTTGTCATTTTAGGGTAGAGGAGAGATTGTCATCGGCGTATTAGGGCAGAGGAGAGAATGCCATCGTCGTTTTAGGGTAGAGAAGAGAACACTTTCGTTCACCTCGGGAGTCGTCTTCGTCTTCGTTCGTCATGGGATTTATCTTCGTCTTCGTTAATCATAGAAATGCAGGAGAAAGAGAAAACGGGCGGGACCAAATTGCGGCGGAGGAAAGGAATGCGATGTCGTCCGAAATTGATGGATATTAGAATGGTATTATAGCATTATTTTCTTATATATAGTATATATATATATATATATATATATATATATATATATATATTGAGATTACTATATATTATTATATATTATATATATATTGAGATTAGAGAGCAGGATTTGAGACCGAAATTTTCTCAAATTCCTAAAATCTCAATAAGTCTCTCAGAGACCAGTTGTTTCGGTCGAGAAGCTCAGTTCTATTTTTTTTTTTTTTTTTCCTTCCGCTCCTCTAAGCCATCCTCGCAGAATCCGCTCCATCCTCTCTCTCTGCATTTTGCTGCAATAGATCGCTGCGGGAAGGTTCTCTCCGCATTCCACAGCAAGAGATCGCTGCTGCAGAAAGGTTCACGAGAGTCAAATCTCTCCGCCGCGCACGATCGATCTTCTTCTTCTGCGAGCACGATTTTTTCCGAATCTCGATCGAGGGGAGGCTTTCTGGTGTTGCAGATACATTAGGGTCGAAGACAACAGAGGTTCGACCTTTCCTTTTCATGCTCCTCTCAGTTTTTCTTTTTATTCGATTATCCGAATCTGCGCACTTCTTCTTTTCTGCAATTCAGCTTCGTCTGCACTGGGAGAGGCGTTCAAACGCTTTGTAACTTTAGGGTGCTTAAAGCATTGTCTTTTTACTTTTTCATTTTCATCTGTTTGGATATTTTCTTAAAAGCATAGTTTAGTCATTCATTGCTGATGAAATCTGAATCATGCCAACCTTTTCTTTTTTGGCTAACTTTTTCTCATGCCTTTCCTATTTCTCCAGGCATGGATCAGGGTAAGATTCATTATATGTTTTGGGTATGATTTTTATGGATAAATCTAAGACTTATGCAACACTTAAAAGATAAAGCTATACAAGTACTTAAAAAGTAGAAGAATAAAAAAACAATTAAAAAATCTAAAATGAAATCCTTTTGAAATTTAAATATTTAACAACTATAATTTAATTTTCTGAAATTATAATTTTGGCGTATATAACTCACGAAGTTGTTTACAAGAAAATTGTGGCAATTTAGAATCTCTCAACGTCATGTAGTAAGAGTCAAAGAATTTTTAAGTTGTAATATTTGTTAATAATTTCATGCCTCGAGTAAAAATAAAAAAATTTAGCTGAAAAAAGTTTATAGAAAAGTGTTATTGAAGTGACATAAATCTAGGTCTCACATTATAACAAGAGGAGTGCTCTAGAAGTTTATCGCCCTTACTTCGTTCTTGAGAACAATGCATCCATATGAACATTTAAATTTGAGACAATTGTTTATTTACTATAGTTGATGTTATCTAATGAAAATTAAGGCCTTATTTGTGTTTATAAAACCTTGGAATGATAAGTAGCTGATTTTATAGAAAAGAATCTAATGACTTTGTCTGGTGATCCATTGGATTTAATTTGATGATTGTAGTTAATGATTTGTGTGCTTTAATTAGCAGCTGATGATCTATGAGCCGACATTTGATGGCTTTGTGTAGTCATTTGTGGGGTGTAATATGATGGATGTAGTTGGCGATTTGTGTGTTTTAATATGTGATTGCAGTTTATTCTATGCGCCACCATCTAACAACTCTGATAGGGGATTTGTGGTTGTGATCTAATTGTTGGCTGATAATTTGTGTGTTTTAATATGAACGAAAAAATCTTAGATCCATGAGAAAGAGTTTTTTCTGTTTTTCTCAAGACCTCATTTAAAATATAAAATAATTAACTAAATACAAAATTACAGAAAATGTACACATTGTTTGTAATATTTTCGAGCATTAATGGGAATGATGCCTGCGATATGTGTAGATATGATTCTAATCACAATAAATTGTTATTATTCAAAAGCTCATATACAACTTATTTGATTGCTTTGCATAGGATCAAGAGCAAGGATGAATTGGTCTGTTGAAAAAGAACCACAGAATATGGATCAAAACTATAATATAGCCAGAACCACAAGAAGTAATTTATATACTGAGTTCTTTAGGTTTGTGCTCTTTTTAAATTTGTGAACTTAAACATTAAAGTGTTTTCCATGGGTAATAGGCAAGATTAAAACTTATAAACAACAACTGCAATAGAAAATGCCAGGGCACTTTGCTTGAAAATGTCATCAATTCAATTAGGAAGCAAGCATGACTAATATTCCACATTATGTAGAATTGTCTGCAAAGTTTTTTTTTCTATCATCTTAAACTTATGTCTCTCATCTCTAATGCGTTCTCTTCTCTTGATTTTTTATTAAATATTTTGTTGTGGATATTAAGCAAGCATATAACTTTTATTAAATTGAAATTTTCTTGAGTGCTGTTTCTAATAACATTCATCCAATTTTAATGTATCTTAAAAATTTTTATTAAGGTTTTATATGAAATCAACTTATATGGGCAGATTGCTAGCATTTTGGTTTTAATGAGCCGTTCAGTGCCAGTTTCAATTGAATTGCATATATGGCGATATCAAGCTAGATGTGCTTTGCTATGAAGTGGAACATAGTGATCTTTGTCAAATGAATAACACTTTGACTACTGCAAAAAGCAGCATTTACTTGGGATTTGATTAATTCTTCCAAAAAATCTTTGAGCAATAAAAATTTTAATTAGCTTGATATATTTAACTTCAACTAAAGCTCTTCTAAATGTCAATGAAACCCAAGGTGATATAGGTGAGAGAATGGTGAGAGAAGAGGCATGGATTCATGATTTGTCACGGTTTGTATAACCGGGGCAGGAGAAAAATTGGAGAGCAAATTTATTTTCCTTTTCAACTTCCACCCAATAATCTTTTTGCTGGCTGATTTTTTATTAAACTAAAATATTTCCTTTTCTACTTTTTTATTCTTCCTCTGTAATTAGATTTTAAATTTATTCAAACTTTAGTTTTTACCAAATTTAACCCTTAACAGTAAGAATCATCTTACTAATTTAAGTCTTTTATATATAATCCTAACTTAAAATAGACATTAGGTATCTTAAATTTGTGACCTCTTAAATTCATCTTAAAGAACATTATTAATTTAAAGATTTATCTATAATGCTTAAATTTATTAAATTTTTAATACAATGAAAATGTAAATACCTTAAACCCTCCTTGAAAATAACTACAGGCATATAGCACTTTTGAGTAAAGTTAACATTAACATATCATTTTTTTAATATGAATCTTCAGGCATATAGCACTTTTGAGTGTAGGTAGGCATATTATATAATTTAAATTGAGTGTTAGATACATAAATTAAAATTTATGCGCTGGACATAGACGTGTTTTTTAGTTTTAATGTTATAAATTTATCTTGATGTTTGCAAATCGTTGTGAAAGTTGCGGGGCATAATGTCTTTGAGCTGTATGCGTCAGTGCTTTGCTTGCGGGCTTTATTTGGGACGGAGCCTGAGACTCAGTGATAATTTATATAGTTCGTGCATAATTTTTTTTATTCTTTTTTTCTATTTTGATTGCTTTGCTGAAGGTATTAGTTAATTAATAACTATTGTTTGGTACTTATTTTTTCTTAATAATATATGTTGATTATATTGAAAAAAAGGATTTTCTTAATTTGGAAGTTAAGAAAAGAAAGACTTTTGTTTGAAATAATTTATATAGTTCATCTGCAACAACATAAGAAATATACTACTATATGCTTAATGAGAATATATCTGATTTAATGTTCTTTTACATAATTTCAATTTGATTATAATGTCAATTTTATTTAATCCATAAAATGTTATTATCTATATGACAGCAATTTAGACTATTCTTTTCTGTTCCCAAATCTTGAGAAAAATGTAGTCTTAAGTTTCAATTATTTTCTTAACTTTTTTGTGCATTTTTTCATTATAAGTGCAACTTGATTTTGAAGAATTATATCCCTAAATTGTGCGTCTTTAACGATATTATATTCTGTGTTTTATTTTCTTTCAGTGTGTTGTCGCCCTGCACATTGTGCGGGTTTCATGCTTGTATATATATATATATATATATATATATATATATATATCTTTTGCATTTCATCCCCTTCTTCTCCGTCCGCCTATGCGGTTGTCGCGCATCGCCAGATGGTCTAGATCACTTCAAACCTTATCCCACTCCCAAGCAGCTACGTCTACGGCTACGGCTCGACTACTTCCTTCCAAAATTGACCGCTCTGTCTCCTTCTCTTACAAAGCCATAGTTTTTTGCCGAGCGCCGGAAGTAGGAAGCTGACTTACTCCCATCTCCAACTCTCCTTCCCTTCCCGCCTACCTTTCCCGTTCACCTTTCCCGTCACTGAGGTTGTCCTCGCTCTATGCCACTCCTAACCTGTGATGACGCACTTAAGTAGTAATAAGTGAAACTCTTAAATATCGAGGCGCCTTTTCAGATAGTGGTGGAGTTCCTAATAAGAATTCCAAAGTTAAGCGTGCTCAGGTGGGAGCACTCCCAGGATGGGTGACCTGCTGGGAAGTTATCTTCTGAGGGCAAAACCGTGAGGCCTTTCTGGCAAAGCGGACAATACCTTGGTGCTTAAGAGTTTGGGCTGTTACAAATGGTATCAGAGCAAACTATAGGGTGTCAGATAGGAGCTAAGTGCCATACAGGGCAAAGTACCATTTCATGTGAGCAGCCTCTTGAACCCATGATGGTTATGGTGCTACATGGTTGTGGGTACCTCTTGCGCCTGTAGGGGTCACCTCTAGTCCTATCTACCCAATGGATGGTTCTTGGATCTGTGTGTGGTTACTGACGAGGACGTCAGTTACTTAAGTTGGGGAGATTGTGATGACCCACTTAAGTGGTAATAAGTGAAACTCTTAAACATCGAGGCGCCTTTTCAGATAACGGTGGAGTTCCTAATAAGAACTCTAAAGTTAAGCGTGCTCAGGTGGGAGCACTCCCAGGATGGGTGATCTGTTGGAAAGTTATCTTCTGAGGGCAAAACCGTGAGGCCTTTCTGGCCAAAGCGGACAATACCTTGGTGCTTAAGAGTTTGGGCTGTTACACAACCCTCACATTCGCAGGATGAGCATTATTGCTGCTATTAAAAAACTGACGTATTATTTTTCTGCTCTTCTTACAATTCGCTCGAAACCTAATTTTTCGGCCCTTCTGACATTATTAAGTTCCGCATTATTTTCTTATACATTTAACACAGATAACAGAGATGCATGAGTCTTACTTTTGTATTGACTTATTTTGTATTTCTCTCTGTTTTTCTTCTGAACTGTGCAAATAAGATTTATTATATGTGAGCTTGAGCAAGTGCTTTAGCTTATCTTAATCTATGTTCTATTCAGGCTATGAATGTGTTTTGTTGGACATATCTCATTGAATGAAGAACTGTAACATGGGCTATTGAAAGTTATCCTGAGAAATTCTATGAAGTTCTGACCCCAGCAGCTTTGCTTCAAATTTACTTCAAACTTGAAGCTACTCGATGAAAGCAAACTGCAAGTCTTTTGCCTTTTGCAAACTTAGAAAAAATGTTTACCGATGGAATTAAAGTAATGGGGTTGACATTAGGAATCTTTCCCCTAAAACATATTTCCTTTATTAGTGTGCTTGCTACCTATTACTCTGTGTCTGATGTGCTATTCATGCTGACATGGCTTTAATATGGTTGGAAACTCACATGCCATGTAAAAGATTTGTTTCACTAATTAATTTATTAAAAAATTTCTATGTGTATTTTTAATTATTAGAATTTTTTCTTGGATGAACTGCTAATAAAGACTCACCTTTATAAGAATTGAATTAATAGAAGTTAAGTAAATACAAAAATTAAATACATAAAATTATAACATTTGGGTTAATATAAGGCAATTGCATTGACACTTTTGTAATCTTTCTTTCTTAAATGAGTTTATTGCCTCGAAAACAATGACATTTGATGAATTTTTTGTTGTTGTGCACTGATTGGATCAAGTATTTAAAAATTGATGTATCCTCATAGTATATAAATAATATATATTGTTTTTTATCTAATTGTGAAGATGATTATGTGCCAAGCATTTGTATTGCATAGAAATGAATTTTGTTGTCATACTTCATGTAAAAACGGAGTTACATATTTTGCGTGCTTCATTAGCGGAGTTAAATTCTATATTGCCTATGAAGTTGTAGTAGTCTTAAGCATGCAACTCATCATAATTTTCTTTCTTGAAGGTATGTGGGTATTTGTAATCTTTCCTCCTTGAATGAATTTAACATGCATGCATTTGTAATGCTTCCTCTTTAAATTAATGCACTCGATGTGCTGGCAAACATTTTATCACACCTCATCATGAATGCTATTTTGATCTCACTTGTTCCAGACATCGTGCAGCTCACTCACGTTCGCTTGCATATCCCCATGCATCTCGCCACATTGTGCCCGCTCTTAGTTTTGGCCTACATCCATTGAGCACTTGCTTATGTGCTTTGCCGACATTGATTTGCAATATTATAAGCACTAAAAAATTAGATGAAAAATTTGCCTTATATATGTAATATTTTATAATACTAATTAAAAATATTTAAAAACTATTTGTATTATATATAGTCAAAAAGTTATAAATTTCTATTGAGTTTATATCTTTTTCTTTTATACAAAAGACAAAACCCACACAATGTGTAGAGGCACAGTCCCAACCTCCTGCCGCACCACACCTTGCGCCTTGTTTTGATTTGCTGGGCCTCATTCCACATCAACGATAACTCAATCCATGACTTTGAACAACAAAATTGTTTTAATTACACCATATTTTAAATAAACAAACAAGCAATTAATCTTTTGATGCATCATGCATGATATTGCGATAAACTTGTAATTGTCAAACTTCTGATGACGTTAGTATTGCATAATTATTTTTATTATTCCAATTAAACATTCATTAACTTCAAAGACAAAATACTCTGTACGATTTTACTATAGCTCCTCATTTCAAATCTGCCCTTTATCCAACAAGACTAAAGACCCTATGATTTATATCTCCATTTAGTGTCCCTACTCTTAATAATTTTAAAGATGATTACATATACATCAACATTATTTTATAGTGTATGTATTAACACAATATATATATATATATATATATATAGTGAGATATGGTAACATTGAAGGAATAATTATTCTTCTAAGAGCTTTGCTAATATACAAAGCACTAACTTACATATACATATTAAAAAATACCTACAATAACACTAAACTACAAAAAAAGGATAAGAAAAATTGAAAAAATCTTATGAATAGATTTCTTAAGAGACTATGAATAATAAATAAAACCAATCACAAATACTTCAAATATTTAAGCTAATGAAGATAAAATGAGAATAAATAAATTTAAATGTTCATTTTTATATGCAATGATTGCATAGGATATTATAACAGCTCATTTACTAAAGTGGGACACATATGAGGATTGTCCCATAAATGTGATAAACATAGCTCGCAATGTCGGTACTATGCGATCCATTGGACTAGAAGCAACTAAGCATGTCGGACAAGCCAATTGTGAGAAGAAGAATGGTTCCCAACCTGCTCGAGCCATCACTATTGAAGACACATGAAGAACAACCTGTGCGTAATGCGTCACTAGATGCCCAATCCAGCGAGGAGCTGGGAGACATGGTCAGCCCATGGATTCTTGCTCAACAGAAAAAGAAGATACTAAACAATCAACTATTGATGATTATTAGAGCTAAAAGGAACACTTGTCATTACCCGGTGGCATAAAAAAAAGCAGAACACTGTGGTTTTTAATAAGAACGTTTTATCCAAAGAAAACTTTATGATAACACAAAAAGGAAAGAGCAGTAGAGGAGGTTGGCGCGCAGGATTGTGAAGTTTTTGATGCACCGATGGAGCATGAATTCTTTCTCTTCGGCAGCTCGGGTGAGTCTAGGAGGGACACGGTGGCAAAAAGCAAACCTCAAGCTGCTCTTGAAGATGTACAATCACAGAAAATGCGGACACGTAGGGACTATAGCATCAAGGACGCATCTCCATATGTTGTTTAATGAAAGGCATTTTTGTATGGAATTATCGTGGGGTGCAGAAGGCCACGATACACTCACATCTTTCGCTGCTTATTCTGAAGCGCAAGCCAGTGAAAATTGCATTACTTGAGACATGTGTGGAGACTTTTTCCAAGAGGGATGGAAATCAAACGTTTGGGTAGGCAGTGAGAGTTTGCCTTTAAGCCATTTGTGGGGTAGTTAAGAGGAATCATTTGAGAGTGGTAGAGTGAGTTCTTACAATGAAGGTTGAATTCTTGAAACAACATCAAGAACTTAATTGCATTATTATGGCGTGCACAACTCCTGAACCTGTTCAAAGCAAACAACCTCCAAGGCCACCTAGATGGCTCATCGACAAAACTACCAACCTACATTTTTGACATCGCAGGAAATCAAACTCTCAACCCTACATTTGCCAAGAAGCATGGAAAATCCTTGAATGAAGACTCCAAGCAACCAATCCTATTTGAACTCAAGAATGCTTTGCACAATGTCACGATGAATATCTTCGAAATTATATAAATCGTAGACAAAATTTCAACCGCCGGTTCCACCATCGATTCGGAAGACAATTTTTTATAAACAGTCTCCCAACTCAATATTAAGCCTTCATAACAACGATTTGAACAAATCTACAACCTCACAAATTTCACACACCAGTAGCCTCAAAGAATGCACCCATTGTATCATGAGCAAGCATGACAAGTCACCATTATCTACTTTTGCTAATCACCACTACAAATAATTAGATTTTATTTATTCTAATTTAAAGGGCTTTGTTCAAATATATCTAATGAAGGTTTTTAATATTATGTTTCTTTTATTGATGATTTGTCTCGCTTTGTATGATTTTTTCCAATGAAACATAAGTCCGAAACCACCAACCTTTTCATTCAATTAACCCACTTCCTCGAACGACAAAGTCAACCACAAAATAAATATTCTCCGCACCGACAGTGGGGTGAATATTGCAACACCACACTCACAACAGCCCTAAAACAAACTGGAATTCATCATCAATTATTTTATACCTATACACCCCAATAAAATGGTGTAGCCGAACGAAAGCACCGTCATTTCATCGAAACCACCGGAATGCTTCTCCAAACTGCCGTCTTCTCACCTAAATTTTGGCTCGAATCAACCGCAACCTATCTCATAAACTGTCTTCCATTTAAAACCATCAACAACAAAGGCTTCCACGAACTTCACAATCACAAACCAGCCTACACTCATCTTCAGGCCTTCAATTGTACTTGCTACTCTCTTCTAGCCCTTACCAAACAGTTCAAACTCTCCCCCAAAACCATACCCTGCATATTCATTGGCTACTCTCCCAACCACAAAGGATACCGATGTTACAACTGACCAAGTTATCATTTCTTGCAATGTACACTTCCTCGAATATCATTTTCAAACCAAATCCTCATCCTCCATACCTTCCCAACAATCCCCACTAATCAACACCTCTCCTCAATTACTTATTCCTCCCTCTACTCTTCTACCACCCTCCTCTGTTAGCTCCATATAGCATCAATTGACTGCTTCTACCAATACCTCACACTCCTCGATCTCACACAATTCTTAAACCCAACTACAACAAACACCTCCGCCATTCTCTTCTTCTCCTTTAGCAAATTCTCATAGCTCTACCATCACTAAACTAACTAATAACCCACCTAATACCTCCTCCACATTTCCAACAAGTGACACTACCATTCAATCCTCTCCCTCCCCCAACACCCGCAATTCTAGACGATAGCTCTACCACCACCTCCAAACCATTATCCGATTCACATACCTACAGACAGCTAGCCAAACGCCTTCAATTCCTCACCATCACCTGTCCGGACATTAGCCTAGCCGTCAGCTGCATATGCCAACACATACACTGACCTTTACAACATCTTTTCACTGAAATGCATTCTCCGCTACATCCAAGACACCCACCTCATACTGCTCATCACTCCTACATCATTGGAGCTTCAAGCAAACGCTGATGCAGACTGGGCAGGAGACTCATCTGATCGGAAGTTTACCACCCGATTTTGTGTATTCCTTGGAACCACCATTATCAACTAGAGTGCAAAGAAACAACATACACTATCAAGATCATCTACAGAAGCCAAATACCGAGTACTCACCTCCATAGTAACATAAATCCTATGGCTCAGACAATTGCTTCAAGAATTCCAACATCTCCAACCACGCGTAACCACCATCTACTGTGAAAATCAATTCACAATCTCTATAGCAAACAGTCCACTATTCCATGCTCGTACAAAACATGTAGAAGTGGATTGTTATTTCATCCGGGACAACGTCAAAAACAATAAAGTTGCAATCAACTACATACCATCAGACGAACAAACACAAATATACTCACCAAATCACTTTTGATTGTAAAATTATCTACGTGATAAGATGACGATTTAAAATCTCAACCATCATCTTACGGGGGATATTAAACTACCTAGTCAATGTTATCCAATTTAACTACTTATCCTAAGTAACTGTATGATCCTTATGTAACCACCTATCTTAAGTAACCACATGTTATTCAATGTAATCGCACGCCTCTCTATATATGTGTACCCATCAATGTAATAATACTACAAGAGAAAAGCTTTTCTCTTACTGCTACTTATCTCACTCTAACTTCACACGAATCACTATCATTTGTTTTTGACTGATGCTTATTTCAATTTTTAGAGCTTTTGAACGAGATACAAGTTTGATGATAGATACTTGGTTGTTGTACCCAGAGGCCTCACTATGGAGAGGGCTTGGAAGTGGTCATCATGAGGCTCGCCATCTTCTATCTTGGGCCCCAAGATGGCTTGGATGCTTATAGACATGTGGAGGTGGGGATGCGATACCCTCTCCGACTTGCGGAGGGATGAGGAGTTGACCTCCAGTCTGGCACATCTATAACAGGTGGACATATACTCTTGGAGTGGCGACTTGGAGGTTTGCCAGCAGCTTCAAGCTGTCACACAGGAGTTGATCCCAGTGGAGACCAGGATGGCAAGCTGATGGCAACAATGATTCAGGATTTGGCGGCCCATTTAGAGTGATTGAAATTGCTGTGCTTTAGCGGTTTGCGATGTAACATTGCAAATCTAAATCGTACTTTCTCTCTAGGAAGACTTGGGTGAGACAACCATATATGCTCGGAGGATTAACCAGACATTTTTTGACTTCTTCCAGGGGAAGTGGGGCACCTCTTGTTCTGTTTCAAATTTCCGACCATCATTGGCTACAGACTATACTTTCGATGGAGCAAATGTTGTCGCTCGAGAGGCCAGCTATGGATGAGGAGATATGGGTTGCCATGAAGGATTTTGTCTTGACTGTACCCCTTGGATTGATGACATTACTTAGGTTAATACCTTGCCTGCCATTCACCATGTCTTTGGGGGTGTGTAGTTCCTCATTGGTGGCATGATACACTTGTTGCTCTTATCCCGAAGGAAGATGGGGCTTCCACATCGAGATAGTTTCGATCTGTCAATCTGCGTCTACAAGGTGTTGGTCAGGATCTTGCCAATTAAGGGGCCATTGCTTAAACTAATCTCTAGGGAGAGTAGTGCTTTTGTTCTAGGGAGATATTGATGAGAATTGCATCACTATCCTGGAGATCTTGATGAGTTTCAAATTCTCTTCCTCTACTGTTGAACATATGGTGATCAAGGTGGACATGTAGTAGACATACGACATGATATAGTGGGATTGTTTAAGGATGGATGGTTCTTACTAGGTTTGGCCTTCCTTAGATATGGTTCTACTGGGCACTGTAGTGTGTTTAGTTTCCTCAGTTTGCCATAGTGGTGAGCGGCAAGCAATTTTTGTGGATTAAGGGGAAGGGAGGCTTTAGGCATGGATGCCCCTTTCCCCTGTTTGTTCATTCAGTATTCAGAGCTATTGTCTTTGGCAGTCAGACACATGAATAGATTGGGCATCCCATTGGCATCACCCTAGATAGAGGTTGCTCAGGTTCTTTCACTTGCTCTATGCGAACAATATAATTCTTTTTGCCTAGGTCACTATGGTGGGGTTCAACAGGTACTCCACGAGTACGGGAAATGGATTGGGCAATTAGTGAATGCAAGGAAGTCACATATTATCTTTAGTAGGAGGACCTCAACTCTTAGACACCGACAAATTGCTTCCATGTTGGGTTTTGAGAGGAGCTCGACACTTTGCTATTTGGGGGTGACTATCGCGGGAAGGCCCTCGAGGCGGGAGAACTTTCAGAGCCTGGTGGAGTGTTCATTCCAGAGTATGTAATTGGAGCAGCCGCTTTTTGTATCTAGCAGGACGCCTCTGCCTGGTCCGATGAGTTCTTTTTACTGTTCCAATTTACATGTTGATGGCACATGTCCTGAACTCTTGCCTGCTCGAGATTGAGTATATCCTTTGCAAGTTCCTTTGAGAAGGAGCAGATGATAACATCTTATACTATGTTAGATGGGAGGAAGTTTGCCATCGACTTTTTGATGGTGGTCTTGGAATCTGGGATCTTAGACTTTGGAAGAGAATTTTGGTTACTAGATACACTCTTAGCATTGTTAGGCATGAGGATCTACTATGGGTTCGAGCAATGGAGCCTTGATACCAAATTAGAGGGCGGGCTTTCTCCATACGTTAGAGCAATTATGTAGTGTGACGATTGCTGTGTTTAGGCTGGCCGATTGTGCAGAGATGCACCTATTGTAGGTGGGGAGTGGATCTCTGATCTTTGCGATGTGGGATGACTGGACAAGGCAGGAAGACCTTCAAAGCAGGCCAATTTTGGGATATGTTTCTGCCATGAAGGGCAAATTATTGGCTGATTTTTTGGATGCTGAGGGTAGTTTGGACAATGATCAACTTTAGTAGATACTCTGTAAGAATCAGAGAAGGTAGTAGTTGAAGAAAGAAGATTAAGATAGAATGTAGGAGGAGAAAATAGAGAACAATTTTTTTGATTAAATTGCTACTTCAATTATTACATGGCATTACACACACACACACATATATATATATATATATATATAGTTATACACATATGATGAGGTGTGGTTCATAGGACCTGGGCGCACTTGGGCAACTGGGCCTCTGGTTGGTGCCGGTAGTGCTTGTGCCCGGGCCTCTGGCTAGCGCTGGCAGTGCTTGAGCCTGGGTGCCCGGGCTTCTGACTAGCACGGTTATATCTTATTATCCCCAGTAAGGTGATAGTGGGGTTTTGAATCATCAACTTATCACGTAGAAGGTTGAATTGCATAATTGAGAGGTTTGGTGAGGGTGTGCTGTTTGTTCGTTCGACAGAGTGTATTGGATGGCAACTTCTTTGTTTTTAACATTATCGCGGATGAAGTAGCAATCCACTTACACATGCTTCGTGCGAGCCTAAAATAATGAGTTGTTGGCGATGGAGATTGCGGAGGCATTGTCGCAATGGATAGTAGTAGCTTGTGGTATTGGATGGTTAAACTCTTGTAGAAGCCGCCAAAGCCATATGGTTTATGTTACCGTCGATGCAAATGCTTTATATTTGATTTTTGTAGAGGATCGTGCTATGTGTGTTGTTTGTGCTCCAACTGACTAGTGTGCTGCCAAGGAGTATGCAAAATCCAGTTGTAGATTTTCGATCTGTGGAGTTTCTTGCCCAACTTGAGTCAAAATATGCTTGAAGTTTTGTATTTGAGGTGATTGGTAGACCCAATAGTATGTGCCCTTGATGTATCATAGCATGCGCTTAAATTGAGAGAAATTGTGCTGCGATGGAGGGTGCATGTGTTGGTAGATGCAGTTGGTGGCGAGGTTGATATTTGGACGGGTGATGGTAAGGAACTGGAGCATCCAACAAGCTTGCGGTAGAGCTGCTGGTCGGTGAATAGAGCTGAGGTGTCGATGAGTTTTCAGCGGGGTTGCAGGTGTAGGGGATGGTTTGCAGTTTGACATTCCAACTTTTTGGAGAAGTTGGGTAGTGTAAGTTGCTTGAGATAGATGGAGGCCGTGTACAGGAGTTTGAACGAAGATTTCGAGAAACTGAGAGGGAAATTTGAGGGTCTTTATTTTGAAGCGAGCTTCCATTATACTTGTAGTATTGCAGAGAAATTTTGAATTTGTACCAGTGAGGAGTAGATCGTCAACGGAGATGAAAAGATATGCACGGATGTCTGAGCTGTCATAGATGAGAAAGGATGGCTCTGCTTTTCTTTGAGAAAGCCCTTCGATGTAAGAAGTTCAGTGAGAACTGAGAATCATTGATGAGGTGATTGTTTTAGGCTATAGAGTGCTTTCTTCAGCCGACATACGTAGTCGGTTTTAGTAGGATTTGTGAAGTTTGAAGGTTGCTTGGTGTATGCTGTTTCATTTAAGGAGCCATGAAGGAATGCATTTGAGACGTTAAGTTGTAATATGGATCAATTATGATGGTAGCTATGGTGAAGAGTACATAAATGGTGGATATTTTTGTGATTAGACTAAAGGTTTTATTACTCTTTCCCATAGGTTTGTTTGAAATCTTGAGCCACAAGGCGGGCTTTAAGGTGAGCAATGGATCTGTCGGTGTTGTATTTGGTACAGATTGTTCATTTGCTGTTGAGGGTTGGCTACGTTGGATTGGGTGGAACTAAGTCCCTTGTGTTTTAATTCTTAATGGTGCCTATTTTAGATCGGGTGAGCATAGGATGTGTTGGTTGAGGGTGGGGTTGGTTACTGGAGAGGAATGGGTGGGTTGTATGTACAGGTGATGATTGTGAGGAATCGATGAATGTTGGATTTACAGGTTGTTGTATGGGCTGTTGGGTTGAGTAGGGAGACTGTTGCGTGGAGGACTATTTGAGGTTGTAGGTGAGTGCGATAGGAGAGTAGGGGGAACAAGTAGTTGGGGAGTGGGGAGTTCGGCAGTGGATGTTGGAGGTGGGGAGTTGAGAACTTTAGTATGGAATTGTTGCTCAAGGAAGTGGACATTGCGGGAAATAATGATTTTGTGTGAGGGGGTTGCAACAATAGTAGCCTTTGTGATTAAGAGAGTAGCCAATGAATATACATGGAATGGTTTCAGAGTTAATTTTGAGTATTAAGTAGGTGGAAAAAGGGGATAGCAGATGCAACCAAAGACACGAAATTGGTTATAGGTAGGTTTTTGATTGTAGAAGAGTTCGTAGGGACATTTGTTACTGTTTGTTAAAGACGGAAGGCGATTGATGAGGTAGGCGGAGATTGAGAGATCATTAGTTCAGAAAGTAGGGGAAAGATTGCCGTTGTTAATAAGGGTTTTGGTGGTTTCTATGAGGTGACGAGGTTTTCTTTCTCCTATGCTGTTTTGTTGCGGGGTATAGGTGCAAGAAATTTGACGATGAAAGCTTGTTTGTTGTAGGATGTTAGAGAGAGTAGTACAATCTTTATGATCTTTGTCTTTACTAAGAGTTTTAATTTGACATCAAAATTGACGTTCAGTGTATCATGAAAAATGAATAAATAGACTTGCTGTTTGAGATTTGTGTTTCATTGGAAAGGCTCAAACAAAATGAGAAAAGTCATTAATAGAATGAATTAATTATGACAATTGATAACAATGATTTATTGTAGTAGAAAAAGGCGATTTATGATGTTTGTTTGCAATGCACGGGATGGTTGTTGTAGGAGATTATGAGGATGCTGTTGATAGGAGAGGCTAGATGGCCTTACCATTGATGCCATAGAACTGAATCGATTGAGACTGTGGAGGAAGTGAGTAGAAGCGACTAGTGGGTAGGTGGTGTCTTGGATGGGATGAAGTAGATACCGTTACAGGTGCGGTTTTGAAGGAGGATTGTGTTCGAGCATAGGTCCTTGATACAAAAACCCTTAGGATCAAATGTAATTAAATAGTTATTATTTGAAGCAAGTTTATGAACATAGATAAGATTAAATTTAGATTGAGGTACTGTAATATTTGGGATATGGTGAGCTTACAGAAGGAGTAGAAGTAGGCTTTTACCAATGTTGGAAATGTGTAAGGATTGACCATTGTTAATGGGGACTTTATCTTGTTCGTTGTAGGAATCTGAGATTGATAGGTTGCTGAGGTCCTTTGTTTTGTGAGTGGAGGCGCTATAGTCAAGAAACCAATTGTTATTGATGTAGCCATTTTTCGACCAGTGCGGTGGGATGCGGAGATTGTCTTGTGAGGGATGAATCGAGGCAATGCCAATAATCAAGGGATGTGTTATCTCTTTTGCCGCAAATTTGGCATTTTATGGTTGCACGATGGTTGGTTGTTATGGGGCTTGAGCTGAACTGCCTCTTCCTCTACATGGTCGGCCATGTCCCATGCCTCTTGCATGTAGGAGAAAGGTGGGTTCTAGATCATGGTTTGTTTCATGTTGGAGGTTGATTTCTTTGCTGCAGAGTAAGGAATATAGATTGTCAAGGTTTTTGGGTTGAAAGTTTGTGCGGATGGATGTTTTGAACACTTGGTATTGAGCCGGGAGGCCGTTCAAGGATAAAGAATGATGTCTTCGGGATTGATGATCGAACCAGCAATTGAAATTTTGTCAATGATGTCTTTAATTTTGGATGATTTGCTAACATTGACTTATCTTTTATTGTGACATTTTGTAGAGCGTTCTTGAGCTGAATCACTTTGGATTGGTTGGTTGATTGGAGTTTTTGTTCAAGGATTTGCCAAGTTTCTTGACAAGCTTCAACATGGATTATGTAGTATGGAGGGTGAAATGGAGTAGAGGGCATAGGTAAGATTTCGGTTGGTGAAGCTCCATGCAGTGGCCTGAGGATTAGGAATGAGGTCTCCGACGCTGTCATGGATATGGAGTGGGGTTGTGCTGAGGAATAATCTAAATGGACGTGTAGTTTATTATCTTTAAATAGATTGAGTTGTTTACACAAAATTGGGTAGTTATTGGTTGTGAGAAAGTTGTTGACTAGATTCTTGATATTGTTTATCAAGAATTTGAGAGGTGAGCTTAGGTTGCATTATAGGTTCTTGATGCTCTTGAATATCGTTGCTGGTTCTTGAGAAGATTATTGGGAGTTCTTGAGAATTCAAGAAGCTAGAAGGCTCTTGGGAAGATGCATTAGAGGAAATGGAGATCGTGAGTGCTTCAGCTGAGGTTGGCTTGGAGTTGCGTGAGCAGGGAGAAGATCTGATACCATGTAGGAATCAGAGAATTAGTACTAAAATAGAGAAGATAAAGATAATGGAGTTTTTGATTAATCATTAGTTTTATCATTACAATAGCATTGCGCGCGCACACACACACACACATATATATATATATATAGGTATACACATGATGAGGTGTAGTTAACTGGTGCCTGAGTGCCCGGCCTTTGGCTGGCGCTGGCAGTGCTTGTGCCTGGGCCCTTGGCTGGCACTGGCAGTGCTTGCCTAGGCCCTTGGCTGGCAGTGCTTGCGTCTGGGTGCCTGGGCCATTGGTTGGTGCTGGCAATGCTTGCGCTTGGGTGCTCGGGCCTCTGGCTAACACAATTTTATCTTAATACACTTGATGATGACTTGATTATGTTCTTCAGTATGTCTAGATCCGACACTTGGAGCAAGACTTGGTGTAGTGGTAGTTTAGCAGCTTCACTAATACTCTGTCTAGTCAGCTATACTAGGCTGGATTGCTAGGGAGCTGTGGTCGTTTCACTACCTCTAGGAGCTACAACTTAGTCTAAGGGAGGCTTGTTTTCTTTGGAGATTTATTAGGTATGCTATCCTCTTCTACCTCTGGTTGTCCAGAAGGGGGGTTGCTACTTCAATCACATGGCTATGGCTTGTACTAGTCGTGGAGTTTGCTTGAGAGGAGGAGCTCGATCCTCTTAGCGATGATTTGTGTGGGACTTGGCAACTGGATGGATTCCTGGAGCAGCCTGGCTCCCATGAGTCCCTTCACCTCTCATAGATGGTGCCCTTCTTTGACTTGTTGGCTCAAGACCGACATTGACAGTTCGTTAAGATGTGAAGATTAGGACTCCTTTGGGGGCCTTGTGGTACATGATAACGTGGTGAATTGGCTGCCGCATTTTGGGGACATCTATTGTCGCATACCCCGACGGATGTTGAGATACTGGCGATATTGCTTCTCTAGCGTGTAGCCCGGGTGGGGATGTTTGGGATCGATGGCATTATCATCGAGGGTGATTGCCTTACAGCATTGCTCCATATTAGGCGTGCTTGGGAGCAAATGCGTAGGACACGCGGTTCGGCATGCCAAATGGATCTTATTTGTTTTCCTGTTAGGTTTCCGCAGCGTCTTGTTTGTTCATCGCACGCCCAAGGGCAACCGCGCTGCAGATTTTTGGGCCACCCTTTATTGTTTCAGCTTGTAATTGAAATTCTTGATGATTTGGTCATTTTTTTACAGTATTTGTCTAGCTAGTTTTCTACGAGTCTGCGTTATTTTTAAGTTGTATTATTTATTTAATCGCTTGGCTTATATACAAAGCACATTTTTAATGCCTTCTGCATATTTTTATCATCTGTTTGTAGTCATTCCAGTGGTACATACTTTGAGATATTATAATTTTTTTTTTTTTCTGTTTCTCATAAACCGCAATTTCTTTTCCCCTGTTTGTCTATTTAGTCACACATGTTTGTGCATTATTACTGTATTTTCTGTTAAAGTTTTCTATATGGCTGCAGCATGGACATAAGGTGGGCAAATGATGACAAAACTGATGCTTTATGCATTGAAGATGAAGATTGCAATGTAATAAGCTCTAGCCTTACTATTTTGTTCATATGTTAACTAATTATTTTTTTAAATTAAGTAGGAACAACATGCTTTTAGGACTGATATATGCATTTTTGTTATTTTATTAAACCAATCAGCAATTTAATTACAGTATAGTAATAATTTGAGATATTACTTCTATGACGTGATTTTCTTGAGTGCAACATGAAGCTATAAAATCCCGTTTTTTGAAAGGCTTATTTACCTTATAGAAAGAAATTTATTTCATTTTATTCTGTCGAGTGTCTGTTGGTTTTAAGCATAATAAGCACATCACTGCAACTTGCTATTCAATTTTAATATTCAGTCAGAGCAGATTTTATGCTTTTTTATAAAACCATGATGAGTAGTGAGTGACAAATATTTTCTTACCTTTTTTGCTAGGAATACGAATTAAGTTTATGAGTTTTTACTTCCACAAGTACCCCGTGCAATCCCCTGTTAACTGGGAAAAGATTTACATGTTGCTGTTTTTTGTTTACGACTTCATATTAAATTATTCTCATGCTGTAATGCGGAGCTTTAGAATGGGTTTCTTGAACATTTTTGATTTGTCGGATAACCCAAACCTTGAAATGTGAACTTAAATAACTTTTGTTTTTATTATAAACTTATAGAAATTATAGCAGGATTAACATGCTTGGTTAATGTAATAGCGGTGCTATTCAAAAATCTTATTTTAAGGTTTTAAAATTTCTCGTAAATCTAAATTTTTAAAACTTTGGTTACTTGTAGTTTTCAAACCGGAAAGTTTTATGCTATATTTTTTTAATCTGGTGAAGTTTGCATTTTTCTAATTCTTGTGATTTTATTGAAAGCTGATTAATTTAATTACATTTTTATTATTATTGGATTACAAAATTTTATAAAAAATATTAGTTAAATTGTAAATTAGACTTTGTTCTTGAGCTACTCACTTTTTAGCAAGGCAGATTATTTTTAATTTTTTTTTAATTTTGGTGAACTTTTTAATTATTTAAATTAATTAAACATTATATAATTAAATAAGTACAATCTTGCAAATAAGAATAAATCTCGTCTTATTCAAAATAATGACGAAATAGAGAGCGATGTGATTAATAGGATCGTTGGATGAAATGGAGAGTTTTTGGAGTGTTGTGTAATCTAAAAATTTCACTCAAAATGTTAGGAAAATTTTATAAAGTAGCTATACAACCAGTTGTGTTATATGGGGCCGAATGTTGGCTATCAGAGAATAAACTCACTTATAAAATAACTATTATAGAGATGTGGATGTTTAGGTGGATGAGTGGGTATACTCATAGGGATAGAATGAGAAATGAGTTTATCCGTAGCAATGTTGGAGTGCCTCCAAATGCTGGACAAGATTAGAGAATGCCGCCTTAGATGGTTTGGGCATATTAAGTGTAGACCGTGCAATGCCCTTGTTAGAAAAATTGAGTTTATGAATTATTCTCATATTAATAGAGGTAGAGAAGATCCAAAAAGATAAGGGAAAAAACTATTACGAAGGATCTTCTCTATTTGGAACTTATGGAGGGACTTCTAGTTGATCGTGCACAATGGAAACAAGGGATTCATGTAGCCAACCTCACCTAGTGGGATTAAGGCTTGGTGATGTCATTGTTAGAATAAATCTTGCTATTTAAAATTTATTTAATAATTATGTAATTAATTATAATATATTAAGTTAATAATTATAATATTACAGTGCTATTTATTAATACCAATAACTATCCATTTTTAAGCCTAACACTATTCAATACAATAATAATAATAATGATGATAATGATATTATTATTACTATTATTAAATAATTTAAATCTTATCCGAAACCTTGAACAGTCTCGAACACGTCAATTGTCAGTACTTGATAGGCCATCATTGTTAGCTAGGCTACACATAAAGCTGGTTATAAAATCAGCCTCTTTTCCCCACACTTTCCTTTCTCCTCCAACACTTGATCCCTTCTCTCTCTCTCCCTCTCCCTCTCTCTTTCTCCCTCTCTCTCTCATCCATTCAGCTAGCACTGCCTCCAACTACCACTACTGTCACTCGAGCTGATGGTTACTTACTATCTCTTTTTATTTTCTCTTTCTCTACTTTTCCTTGTTTCTTTATCTTTGCCTTTCTTTAGTTCTCTCTTTCTCTTTCTCTCTCACTCAATTTCTCTCCCCATCTCCATGTCTCTTAATCTCTCTCTTTCTCTCTCTCTATATATATGTGTGTATACTTTTTTTGTAAGGAACGAGAATTTATATTGAGAGGCAAAAAAAGTTACAAAACGGGTTGGTAGAATACATTAAGCCCTAGATCTTAAAAAATCCATACCAAACCCAAAATAGGGCAATCCAGGATGTGTTCCTAAAAGGCCACTCTCCAAGGTATAAAACAGAAACAAATGCATAAATCAGTCCAATTAAGCATACAATTCAGCAAAATACCGTCGTCTTCATTTTCTTCCAAATGCTTGCTCCCCAACATCTTGATTAAAGCCAGATCATCCGTCTTTCTTCTGGTTCCCCTGAAGTTAAATCCGATCTTCTAAAGTCGTGCAGCCTGCAATATAAAAGCTTGACAATATGTGCATTTTATAGAAGAGTAAATCTTCCCAGTTTGAAATACCAAAAGCCATATTAATCCTGCTGGGCATATCCGCCACCTTGAGAGAATTCAGGGTTCCCCAAATAATCTGATCCAAAAACAACACCAGAAAAATATCTAACCACAAGATCGAATCATAAATACCACCAGGGATGAGCCCCCAGATACAGGCAGTCAAGACAGCAGTGATACTCACAGATTAGATCAACCCAGGACCCAAACGAGTCCCAGCAATGCCAATATAATTATTAGAAGGATAAGTTGGGAAAAGCTTGCAAAAAAATCCAGAATTTAACGGACACCAACACCAAAGACAACCCATGAAATGACTTGATAGCAAAATAAGACAAATAGGGCTTGCAGAACCCACCATTCCACGTGATTCCATTGATCTAAATGATCTCAACAAAACAGCAATAGTCATTTAAATGATTAGAAGGAAAACAGCACAATATTTGAAACTTCAAATCAATGCACAAAAAAACATTACAAGTTTCACAACAGCCTCCAGTAACAAGATAAAATAGCTGGCAAAATAGCAATTAATCCGTATTTGCAACATAATCAAGCTTAGTAATGCAAAAATATTATTAAATTTATTTTTATAAATGTTTTTCCAAATCAGATCCTTAGAAGGTATGTTTTTAAGAAGGATCTGGACCTCAGTATTTATTAATGCAATAATGTTCAAGTGGCTCATAGGTTTATTATTATACTTGCTTGTTCTTAGCCAACTTAATGGCCCAAATACCATAATTGACAATGATGTTACCTACATGGAGCCTATTCTTAGATATCTTAACATTGTTCCATCCGTTTAATGACTTAATATCCATAGGAGTACTGCATTTTATGATGATTTTGACATTATCCCAAACATTTTTTCTGATTCTATTATCTAAAAGAATATGATCCAAGAATTGTAAATTACTACAACATTTGCATTTAGAGATAATTTGGAACCCTTGTTTTTGTAGCTCAGCATCCACACTAATAATTTTGTTAAACAATCTCCAAGTGAAAAAGCTAAGATGAGTTGAAATGTACTTGTTTCAGATTCAAAGGTGCTTGCTAGGGAGTCTGTGCGACTTACAAAGTTGCCAAGCAAGAGAAAGATTGAACTTGTCTTTATCAATTAGATCAGATTTAGCAATTTTCATGCTCCCCACATCAGAGGAAATGTAATTAATCTCATCAATGATATTGTTAAGCAGAATATCCGGAAGGTGAGATCAATTCCTGCCACTATGATAATTAAAGCAATCAATAACTAGTAATTTAGGTAAAATAGGGGCAATTTTTTCTTCAATAATACCCGAATGCGACCAATTATCGAACCGAAAAAATAATATCATCAATTGTGTCCCATGTTCAAAAATTTTTCATGGTTTTTTTACTTTCAATTATTCTTCTACATGTTGTAAAATCACTGATTTTGGATAAAATAGTATTTGGGTGCTTTGTAGCACAATACTTAGCCATGAGGATTTGGGTCCAAATAGTATTAGATATTATAAATTTCCACCACCATTTTAATGAGAAAGCATTATCGATATCTTCCAACTTTCTAACGCCAAGCCCACCATCTTCTAAAGGAAATATAATGTCATTCCAATTAGTCTAAATCAGCTTGGAACCCCGATTATGGACCAGCAAAAATTTATTTCAAATAGCTTTGACACTTTTATAAATTTGGTAGGAGACATAAATTCCAATCAATATATGGAAAGTGTGTTAAGAACATGCTTAATCAAAATAAGTCTACCCTCAGGGAAAAGGTAGTTATGCTCCCAACCCCTAATTTTATTACAAATCTTTTCAGTAAGTATTTTATATAAATTGTTCTTGTTATGACCATTGACAATAGGAATACCAAGATAAGTAAAAGGTTTTTCCTTTTTTAAATCCAAGCTTCTCAGCAATGAAAATTTGAATATTCGAAGAGGCTGTTTTACTAATGAAGAATTTGGATTTCTTACATTTATATTAAGGCCAATGTCAGCTTGGAGGGTTTGGAGAAGGTTAGATTTTATTAATGGATATTTTTTCTCTGTTGGTGAAAATAACAAGATCATCAGCATTAGCAAGATGAGCAATCATTACTTTGCCACCAATATAACCTCAAGGATTGATCTTGAACAATTAATTTGTTGATATTTTTAGACCAATGGTCCACGACCATTACCAAAAGGGCGGGGGATAGAGGATCCTCTTGCTTCGAGCCTTTACTAGAATTGAAAAAACTTTTAGGAGAATCTGTTATAAAAATGGAGAACCAAACATTTTCAATAAGATTTTTAATTTTCAAGATGAAGTTTTCATTAAAACCAAATTTCTCAATGTGAAGGCTAAAAAACTCTAATGATTATTTTGAGCATAAGATTGTGGTATTTTTGTTTTATTTAGAATAAAGTGGGATGATTCATGAGCAACAAGGATGCTATCTTTAATGTTCTTATTGAGAATGAGCCCATTTTGATTTGGTTCAATGATGGTAGCAAGGAGATTTTTTAATATATTCACCTTGATTTTATATAGTTTTTGAGAAAATAAAGAAAAGATTGATAGCCTAAAAGTATTCCACCAAGTACTATTATAATCCTTTGATATTAGAGTAATGACAGTATGAGTGAAGAATTTTGGAATAGGAGCATTGCAAAAGAATTCTCTAACATCATAACAACAATCATTATGAATAATGGACCATTATTTCTTATAGAATTCACTAGGAAACCTATCCGGGCTAGGGGCCGAATATTTTTTAAGAGGCTTCACAACTTGCCAATTTTCCTCATCAGTATGTAAGGCATTGTAAGGACCCAATACAAGGTTAGCGTGAGCTAATCCTGCATTAGGCTCTTTAAGCCGTAGGACCCTATTGAATATTTAATTGAGATAGTATAATATAGTAAAAAAAATATTTTAGAGCTATACGTAATAAAAAAATAAAAGATCCATCTATTCATATTAATTCATATTTGCAAAATACAATCCATAATATGTTCCATACACAAAATCCATTAATCTTACCTGAGTTAACATAAAACAAAAGATGAGAATAAAAATGCTGATAATAAATAAAATATGCATAATAGCCTATCAACTGCACAAGCTCCTCAAGGTTCTCCTTCCTGTACTTCCATTAACTGCTGACCTGGCACCTTTAAAAAGTGCAGGCGTTTGAATACCCGTTAATCTTGAGACTAGGTATCGTATGATATCAAACTTTACATTTTCTCAAAATAATAAGCAGTGTTCAATAAGAAAATGCAGGGGAATAAAAATATAAGAGCATTTAAAAGAGCATGCAACAATAGTTTATCTTTGCAAAATATTTTATTAGGCTGCATGAAATTTACTAAGCATTTCAAATGGATGATTTACAAGAGGTTAGCAAAATGTGTCACATACAAAAAATAATCGAAATAAAAGATGTCTTGTATTAGTAGTACACAAATGATCGTTTTGCAGGGCAAATTCAAAACCTTGGGGTCGAGCAATATTTGAGTTCATAAAAATATCACATATTTATATTGTGCCCCGTGTAGGTTGGAGTATAGCTTTCTTATGGCTCTAAAAAGATTAGCACCACCATAAGTAATCCCACCCATGCTACCATTTTGGAATTTTTTACTGCACGCATTCTCAAGACATCTCAAATAGAATACAAGATTTGTGACAATTTTGAGAATGAAGAAATTTAAATAACATAGCAAATCTGAAATACAGTCAAGACTCAAAAGCAGTGCTAAATAGGAATATAAAGGCAATAAATGCAATAAGTAATATCAAATACCTTTTTCCTAATTTGTTTTAGTGGATGTATCAAGAGTTGGATGTCTCTTAAAAGGGTGCGGAGCAAAGGCGCAGAGGTCACTGGTGGCGGTGTCAGCCACCAGATAGGAGTTTGGCAGCGGCGTAAGGTGGCAGTGGGGCTTTGGCTAGTGACAGCAGGTGTCGACAGCTCGAGGGCGGTTGGAGGTGGTTGGGGAGGTAGGGAAGGGAGAGTGAGAGAGAGAACTTAATTGTGAAGGAAATAAAGAAAATGATTTGTTATAAATAAGAAATAAAAGAAGAGGAATATGTAGAGTTGAAGGGCAATACGAAGGGTTATGGAATGCGAAGAGTCACAAGAATGTGAAAGGGCACAAGAATGTGAAGGAGCACAAGAATATGAAGGGGCATGGAGGAGAGTAAAGGTTTAACTGGCCCAAAATATTAATTTTTTTTGATAATGACCCATTATACTCTTAATAAATTCAATAACGACCACGGGCCGTTACTGTGAGGACCCGGCGCCGGGTCAACGGGAGCAGATCCAGCACCGGTTTTTTGTGGTGATGTAAAACAACAAGTCCTCTAGCCGCATGATTATATCGAGTGATTTAAGAGACATATATATATATATATAGACATCAAACATAACTCATTTATTCATAATTCACAAGTCCTGATTACGATGATTAAAATAAAAGAAAAGTTATAAATTTTAAAAAAAATAAAGAGTAAAAAATAAAAGAAAGCGGAAGATCAGCAGGAAGCATTATCAGTACTGGTTGGTTCTTAGCACCTTTCTTCAAGGACAAACTCCTAATCTGGGCATATTTCAAAAGTGCAGGCATTCGAATACCAGTTACTTGTGAAATTAAGTACTGATAGATGTCATCTATACAAATGTTAAATAATAAGCAAAATAATCAATTATTTGACAGGAAATAAAAGCTGTACAAACTTATCCCTGCAAACCTGTTTCAATTGCACTTGAAAACTTAGCATAAAAATAATTGATATTTGAGGATTATCAGTACAGAATTTTAGCGTTTGATATCTGAGGTAAAATATGATTTTGTTGGGCAAGTACAAAATCGAGAAAAAGGGGGTTCTTTTTTGTGTTACATATCCCAACTTCCCTCTATACCAGCCCTCTCAAAGGATTATCAGTATAGGCTTCTTATGACTTCTGCTGTCGGACAACTCCATCCTAGCAATTATCTGATCAGACAAAAAGTATAATTCAACTTGGAACCCTTGCTTCTCACTTACCCAAACTTGTTCATATATCATTTTATGTGACTTTAAAAAGCACTTTTATCAAATTTGTGCGATGTTGAACAAAAAATTTATTTAAACAAGAGTAATAAAAGACATCTGGTACATTGTTCTATAAGTTCAAAAGTTCAACAGTTCGGATGAGTGACAGTTCGCTCAATCTGCATTTAGGTTTTTGATATTTTAAATTAAAATGAAAGTGATATGATATATTTTCTTTTTGAATTTTTAGTTTTTTCTTTTCTATTCTGCCTTTATTTCATTCTTTTATCTTGATAGAAGATATTATTTCAAGTCTCTGAGAGTAGTAATTATATTTAATATAATGCTATTATTATCATTATGTAATAATAATAATGATAATAATGTATGAAAGAAAGGACAAAGTATGAAAATAATTATAAAAATCTGCTTAAAGTAATAAGGGAATGAAAAATGACAAAATAAAAATGTTTGAATTGAAATAATAGTCAATTTGTAACATTTGTATAGTTTTCATTATTAAGTAATGTGAATGACGTAATTTTATCATTATTATTTTTCATAATAGCAAAAGCTCTTTATCATTCCCCTCCTCTTTTCCTTCTCCTCTTACTTTGTTGCCGGAAAATAATGGAGAGAGGCCGGCAGGAGGTTGCAGGGGCTGGCTGGCCGGAGGAGGGAGGCGGCTAGCCGGGCTGTTGGGAGAGGGCTGTTGCTCTTTGGGAGAAGGAGGGGAAGGGAAGGGCTGAGGGAGGAGAGTGGCTGCTGCCCAGGGTGGCTGGGGTGACTGGGAGGGTGGCTGCCGGCTGCTGTGAGGGAGAGAGGGATGTTGTGTGGGTGGAGAAGGAGGGGAGGGGAGGGGTTTTAATATAGAAGTGAGGGGGGAAGAGGGAGAGGGCTGGTCGGTCATTTGGCCGACTATTCCTGCACCAAAATGGCGTAGGAAAAGCCCAGGCGTGGAAGGTTCCGCATCTTTGGACGTAAGGAAGCTAGGGAGGTTCGCAGAAAGGGGGGAAGGAAGAAAAATGGATTTTCTTAAAGGAAAATTCAAATAATTACTTAAATTTAAATTATTCGTATTTTTCCGCCATTTGGCGTCCAAAATAACGAAACTTTACACTGAGGTGTGTTATGACATAACGAACATCATCGCGCTAAAAATTTTTCGATTTAGACAAATATTATATTTTTTTTAATTGTTGAAGTTTAAAATTTCAAAAATTAACAACGATCAAACCGGCGCTCAGAATTTGATGAAATTTTTAGAGTAGCCTTTAAATAATATATTTAACACAACGACACTGAAATTGATGAATTCTGACATGTATTTCAATGTTATTGATTTATTAGATTTAATTAATTCAGAAAAATAAAGTGGGAGTTTCTGTTATTCGAGTTCTCCCAAACTAGGGCCCTTTGATCTAAAAATTATTTCTATCTAATGAAAATTTTGTTTACCCTAATTTGAAATTTCCCGGGGCCTGATGTCTGAAGCGGGTTTTGACCTTATTTGAAAAGTAACAATATTGAGTCGTTACAGTTATAGCTATTAAAGTCATCATTAGTATAACTATCAATTAACAAGGGAGGAGTCAGAGATAACAACAAGGGAGGAGTCAGAGATAGCAGGTTATGACAATTAATACCTATATAGATAAAAAAAGTAATTATAGCAGATTTAACAATATGATCTATATCCTTTAAGCTGGTCCCATCAGGGCCAATAAATTTTATAATTTTATTAAGGTGTCTTTTTTATTAACCTAGGCAAGATAAAATTGTAAATTTCTTTCCCCTCAAGCTTCCAATTTTATTAAGGTGTCTTTTTTTATTAACCTAGGCAAGGTAAAATTTTATTATGATTTTGAGTTGGGATCGCTCTGGTTTTAGAAAAAGCAATTGTATTGGTCTCGGAAGGATTGGCTTCAAAGATGTTTTCAAGGGTGGAAACAATTTTTTTTTTTGATGGGCTTGATTGAGAAAAATATTACCAATGGAGTTTTTGTTTCAATGAATCATTTCTTTTTAAGTCTTTTAAGCTTAAAGACTAGTCTAATCTTGCCATAGCACTCACAATGGTTTTCCCAAGATGTAGCAATTATTCTCTTACACTCCTCTCTTTGGTTCTAAAAGAGTTGAAATCTGAATGACTTCGGGCTCTAAATATTAAGCTTATGATTTGAGGCATTGGAGTTGGTAGAGTAGTTTTTCATATTTGGGAATGTAATTATCCAGTTATTATTGTTGAAGAAATTTGTCTAATAGCAAACTTTCTACTATTGGATCAGGTAGCACAAGAAGTTATTATGAGAGTCACATTTGTACTCATTATGGTGAGTGACGACATTAAAATCTCCTCCAACAATCCATGGCAGGTTATTATTACTACAGTCCTTCAAAAGATTCCAAAGTCTCTCTCTATCAGCTCTCATGTTACCATCATGAACAAAAACTCATTAAATTGATACTTAGGCTTTTTAAATCAAATATAAATGACTTGGTTATACCCTCCCAACTAGATTTGAAAGAAACCCAAATCTTCTTACTTATATTAAAGTAAAGATCATCAAAACCTGCAAATTTGTAAATATTAGATTTTTATTTATTTTAATCTTAGGCTCTAAGATAGCAGCAGTCTCTATTTTATTTTTTAAGCAAATATGTTTGAATATATTTTTAGAAATGGTATTACCAATAACTCTCATATTCCAACAAAGAATATTCATAATCAATCCTTAGAGATTCGAAGTGAGTCTTCTATTTAGTTGCAGCTTGGGTGGCTCTCTTTGAACCAATTTTTTTTTCTTTGTTCAAAGATAAGCTAGCCTCCATACCATTTAAACTATTATCTTTCTCACCATTAGATAAAACTACAACATATTAGATGAAATAATTTTACCGTTACCTTTTCCTGAGATATACACATGTTGAATTCTACCATTTTTGGGCTTGATATATTTTCATTCTGGGAAAAATTTGCTTTTCGAGCAGCCACGGAAATCTCTTACCACCAATTGAGGAGAGTGATTCTCCATCATCAAGCATGTCTACATCATTTTGAAACTGTATTGCTAAAGTATCATTAGGCAAAACTTTGGATCTAACTTCATTATTTGCATTGACTAGGATTTCGATCCATTTCAGGATAGATTTTATTAATATCAATTATATCAACATTAATAGCATTAGCAGTGGCTGAATGTTCCAAAAAGACTGATTAACCGAATTTCTACCATTGCCAATAGGCAAATGATTTTCACAATCATTAATATTGTTATTGACCATAGGAGTAGCAATAGAATGTTTGACTATCTCAACATTAATAGAAATAGCATTTAGTAGATTGGAATTGATAGCATTTTTAGTGACAATTTGGACTGCAACATCAGCATTGATTGAGATTTCACCGGCATCAAGTAAATCATTTGAAGGACCAGACTCTCTTTAATAGTTACATCAGAACCAAATGTTATAATTGCCAGGAAGTATGAGTAATTCCAGCTGCTTGAGCTAGCAGCTTTTGAGCATAAGTTCCTTTTGTTTTTCAATGGGTTTGAGAAAACCCTAAAGACTTCTTTAGGAACAATGTCAGAATTTGACAAGGCCTCCCTTTCAACATCAACATTAATAGTGCATTCACTAGTATGATAGTTACTAATATTGGATTCAGTATTGTAAGGAAGGGGGATGGTTTCCTCTCTATTATTAGTATCTAAATCCTTAATCTCATTAACAAAAGTAGTATTGATAAGAGGAATAATGGCATTATTTCCATCCAGAATCATCTCATTTTGGACCAGAAGGTTGGTGCTACTATTATATTGAATAGTATCTCCAACCGGGATATGTCTAGAAATTCTCATATTTTCCTCCACTAAATCACCTTCTACATGATTATTATTGTTACTAATTTGTTTATATCGTGAAGCCAAATGCCTTTAAATTTGTTGTGGCGAAGTAAGAACAAAAATCGCAGAAATATTCTGAAAATTATGTTTTAAAATAGATCATAACCAAATCTTATTAAGCATATCAGCAGAAATATCAACTTCCATGAGCATCCGCGGTATCGCTAAATTTCTCAGGGTGGCCATGTTTTTATCAAATTGAAGAGGCTTACCCATTACTCTTGCTACCGTTAAAAGCATCTTTGTTGATATATTGAACCATAAGTCCTGAATAATTTATCCAAACATGTATCAGTGGAGCATCCGAGTAATGTCAAGTGTAGGTTCCATTTGCAGAATCGAACCACAGCCATTAATATTGTAGGATCTCCTAGCCAAAACTCTAGTGTAATCTAAATCAGAGGGAAAATAAAAAAAAAAAAACTCTTCACGAATCATAGTGTCGAATACTTGCTCGATTAGCTTAAGATGGCTAATGAAAGCCACTATAAGTCTAAATGGAGGTATATCTCTAGAAAACTTTTCAACCAAAGTAAGTTCATATGGGGCCAAAAGTTTAGAAATTTCCTCATAAAAAAAAATAAAGCAGGAAAGCCATTATAATGAGAAATTTGTTTAGGAAGATTAGAGGAGTTGCTCTCTAAAACTTCTTTTAAGAATTAGATCGGAGTTGTATCTGACATGGAGTCAACCCATCACCAACTCAATCAAAGTAGATCTGAGATTGAAAATGTAAAGACAAAGTTAAGAGAGAAGTAACGAGCATCACTTGCAAATTGACCAAGAGACACCCAATGTCGGCGACCCGAGGCGATCGCCCCCGGAAGAACCGTAGAAAGGAACCTCTATAATTGCCTGATCTAGAGCTTCTCTCTTGTTAATCAGCTACCTTGATTTATCTGAAAGTAGAGAAATTTGATTGAGTTATATATACACACATATATATATATATATATATATATATATATATATATATATAGAGAGAGAGAGAGAGAGAGAGAGAGAGAGAGAGAGAGAGAGAGAGAGAGAGAGGTTTGGGGGGAGAAGGAAGAATGCGGGGTAGAGGGGCGCTACAGAGGCCAGTTTGCTAGTTGTCAAGTGTCAGCAATTGGCCGATGAGGCACAATTATGCTGCATGCGGAACTTGAGTCGAGGCTCTATGGGGAAGCTAGGTTAGGTTATTTAATAATAATGATAATAATAATAATAATGCTATTGTTCGTATTATAATTACTATTATTAAAAGAATTGTGCTAGTTTTAATAATAGAATAATATTAGGTATAAGTAAATATTATCATAATTTTAAAAAATAAAATATTATTATTATAATGTTTAAATTAATATAATTAATTATATAATGTTTAATTAATTTAAATATTAAATATTAAGAAAAATACGGTGAGCTTAAATAAGGAGTCAGTTTCTTAATTTGACTGTTTTCTTATAAAATCAATTTAAAGTTTAAAAAGTTTAAAATTCCAATAAATTAATAAAATATTTGAAATTTTTCATAAAATTTAGAAAATGTAAACTTCATAACAATTAAAAATTATTGCTCAGAAGTTTTTTGTTTGGAAATTGTATATAATCAAAATTTTGTTACTTTAGAAAATAAATTATAATATTATTGGATTTTGATGATTATCACTATTTTTATATCTGATATTTGTGCATGCTCTCTGACTTCTTAGTCTGCAATCACCTCTGTTGCTTGAGAAACCCATAAGAAAATGTTATTTTCACAAAATTAACAAATTGGTTATGTATGTTATATTTATACGAAGCAACTTTGCTCTTATTTAATTTTTTTTGATTCTCTATGGTGTTGCTTTTTTTTCATATTCATTAAAAGTAAGTTTTTGGTATCTTACTTGATTACTTGCACCACCGCACACAAATTTTTTGCTGGCTTTCTGATTGGTTGGGCTGCAGTCTAGCTCCATATGCACCTCAAAGCAAGTGCTCTAAATCTCTTGACACTGACCCTCATAGGATCAGTATTATTTTTCATTAAAAATTATGCAACATCATTTTGATTAATTAGATGACAAATTACTATAATGGGTCATCTGTGAAATAATCAAATATATTTTGATGCTACTTTGGGAGGCTTATTTCGATGCTATGTGTTATAAAATGAAATTTTTGTGAGATTGCTTTCGTAAGAAATTTAAATGTGATTTGTGATTAGTTTAGCGTGCTTTGTGCTTCATCTCTTCCCTTTTAAGTTAAGCTTGCATCACTTTAGATGCTTGGGGGAGTGTGGAGTTGAAAGTTTTTCTTTTGAGATGATGAGACAATTTGTAGATCAAACTTGCTTCTTATGTGACGAACTGAATGTAGATGTTCTCTGATTTCAGCTTAGTGTCATTCATTTTTTTTGAACCAAACAAAAAAACTGAATTTCACATTAAAGCTAACCATTTCAAACAATCTGGGTTATAGTATGAGTTCTTTGTATAGTTTATCTTCCTTCTAGCTGTATTTCAGAATGTTTTTGATTTAATATATCTTGTAAAATCCAGAGGGACTTTGTGGAGTTAAATTTCATTTAAAAAGCTCATGAATTGGCGCTTTGTTCTTTTATTTGCTTTACAGTTGTTCAAGGTTGTGAGGTAAACATAAGCAACTGTTGGAAGATACAGTATTCTTTTTTTAGCTTTAAGCTGCTGTGATCTTCGGTTAGTTTCCAGAGTTACTTTGCTGAATAAATGATATACATCTTTTCCCTTAAAGTAATTTTTTGACTATCTGCGTACAACTCATTCGAGTGATTTCTAGGTTCATCCATTTTCTTACTTTAGTTTTATTCTTTCAAAACATTGACATTGTCTATAGTTTTATTTATTACTTAATAAATATTATACTCATGAACTATTGTCTTATGCAGGTTGATTTTTTGTTTGAACAGGAGAGATGTGGAATATGTATTGACGTTGTTATTGACAGAGGGGTACTTGATTGTTGTGAGCATTGGTATGCCCTTGAGGCCAGAAGAACTTTAGTTCTTGTTATACTTTCACAACTGAGGTTCCAATTTGTATTATGATTTCATTAAAATATTATTTCTATGCTTTGCAAACAAGTTTCATGCAAATTTGTATAAATCTTCACAGTAATTAAAACCAAAGTTCCTTAATTATATAGTTATTCTTCATGTTAATTTCTTGGTTCGTTCTCATTCCACAGGATGCCTGATTAACTTGTTTGGCCACATGTGAAGAGTATGAGAAAGATCAAGAGTTCGATATGAAAATATTTATTAAATATATGTATTAACACTATATTAGTAGCATTTTATTTTCCAAATTCTTACATTTGATTTAGTGTTTTTTATTAACATTTGCATATGCTTCTTGTTGACAATAGTTTGATAGTGCCAGCATAGGTAATATTTGTACTAAAACATTGTTCATGACAACACTCCAGCAGTTTATTTGATTTATACTCTTTGCAACCCCACTCCAAACTTTTTTTTATTCATATTCTATAAAAGCAGCTCATTTAATCACCTATTTTCTTTGCATGCCTTAACTGTTCCCATCCCTATCACTGCTACTGGAGATGATACATAATTCATACTTTGTTTAGCTGAATGCTTATCTAGTTTTATTTTTTTGAGGGTGGTATAAGGGTGCAATATTTGTTATATATTGTCACTTCGCACAATTGACGGCTTGACGAGATTAGCAGCCACAACCACATAATCAACTTTAAGGGGATTTTCATAGTAGATCCTATTGAAAAAAGAATGGAGTGTGTTATCTGGTAGATCTTAAGCAAGGGAAATTAATTCAGAAAGAATGATGGACGACTCATATTTTGGGTCAAAGGAGGTGTTCAATTTTAGAAGTTTCATCTAATAATTCTCAATGTAGTAGGAACCTTGTGCAAAAGGTTTAGTGAAATCATGCTCGTTGGAGTGTTGATAAGAATGTGGCAAGCATCGATTAAATTGATGTTGAAAGATCCCGACAATCCAAAATTATTGAGAAATTTTCGAATGGCAATCATTAGCGAATTTTCCAACAAGAGGGTACTCAAATGGTTTAGCCAAAATGTCCATTTCTTCTTTAGACATTAAAAGAGCCAATTTACTTTGTAGCAAAGCAATGTGTTTTATACCCACCAGCCCACTTGATGAAGGTGCATTAGTAAGTGCTTCAAGGAATGATTTCTGGGCAGACGTACCAGTATTCTGCTTGCTATGCTGATTAGACAGATGATCCACAATAGTATTCCTGTCAGGTCCATAAGCAGGGACGACAACGCCTCCCAGTTGTGACGACAAAGCTACCAACCGAGGCGAGGTTTCGTTGATAATGTGAGACGAGACCTCGTCGACAGTGGAGGCAAGATCCCTCCACCGTTTCGTCGAGATGACACGAGACCTCGTCTGCATTTGAGACGAGATCCCTTCGGTAGAGAGATGGTGCGGTTGACAGCGTCGAGAGGAGATTCCGCCGGCAACAACGAGGTGATCCGCGGAGGAAGGCGGCGTGGCCGCCTAACGGGGTTATAGCGCCATACTCTCGTTGCCTTCGAAACCCTATGCCGCTCTGGTATTATATATATATGTATATATATTTACATATATATATATATTTATACACTTTTTGGGGGGGGAATATATTGATTTTATTGATTTAAAATAAAAATACAACAGACATGTATGGTGGCCTCCACACGTAAAATATAAAAGAAAGGTAAAACAAAAAATAAAAAATAACAATTGCTCACCAAACCATCCTAATGAGATTAACAAAAAAAAATTTCAATAGACGAATACAAAATTTACATATATGATAATCATATACGAGAGAAGCAAGTCGGTCAACAACCTCATCTTTTTCTTAGGTTGTAACTTGTTTTTCTATTTGAGGATTTCGAGCCATTCTTCTTGTAAAATTTTCAATATCGTTAAATTCAACTTTTGAATCAGTTATCTTTTCATTTGAGGCCAAGTCAGAAAGCACTTCGTCATTTGGCTCCACCAACGGGCCGAGCTGGCGCTTCCCATAAGCACGCAACAATATTCTATGGCGTTCGTGTTAACCCCATATTTCACCTCGTCAATCTCCATAGGGCTGGTTGTCTCACAGTGGGTCGCCAAAGGCGAGGATTGATCATTACTGCCTAGGGATGGAGTGTCCTCCAAATTACGTTTGCCAAGGACTAATGAGATTTCTTCAATCCATTATTGAACCATGTCAAGGCTGATCCCATCAACTTCTTAACCCAAAAGGAATGAGCATTCAGCGGTGTGATGACCCATGTTAGGTTGGTAGCAACCAAACTAACATCGGATGCATCTTTCCGCAGGATCATATTGGCGGTGAAGCAAAATAGCAGTTGAACAAACAACCAGAGCCATTCCAGTATAAGAAATAACATTCATTCAATTTAAAGTAAGCAATATCCATAACTAATTACATAAATATCATTATACAAACATGATTATCCCTAGAAGGTGCAGTTAGAATTCGTTAATTTCTCGCGCCATGCCTTTAAACTATATCAGCCTCCTCCAGCTGTATCTGATCTGACATTATAAAAATAATGCCTTAGTGCACATTCTAAATATAAACGATATTAAAAATATATTTTAAGCAAAAGCGACAGACAAAAATGATAATAATTGCAGGGAAATATAGTTTATAGCAAAAAGATAATCACAACTTTTGCAAAATAAATATTTTTGTCATATGCTAAATTTTAAATGAAAAAGCAATAATAGCATAAAAATTCATGTTTATGTTTATGTCTATGATATTATGAAGCAATGATAGCAGTTCTGATGGGCAAAGCCAAAACCATGAGGCTGGGTTCATATGCATTTAAGCATAACCTTCACCTGGGCCCCCTTAAGGGCTTCAGATGACAATAAACATGCATTTATGCATAATTTTCACCTGGGCCCCCTTAAGGGCTTCAAATGGTAATAAACATCCATTTAAGCATAACCTTCACGTGGCCCCCTCAAAGGCTCCAGATGGCACCCTTATAGCTCCCGAGGATTAGCCCCATCCCTAATCTATTCATGTTCTGTTTCTGAACTCTTTTACAACATTCACAAGATACATAAACATCATTTTGTTTTTTTTACATAATTAGTAGTAAGAATAATGCATTAAGTAACAACACAAAACAGACTTAAAACGATGCTTAAGCAGCAAATGATAGTAAAAAGCATAAAAATAATATCCAGTGTACCTTTTGTGTTTTGATTTAAAAAGACGATTCACTCACAACCTTGACGTGTCTGCAAAAGTTATAATTAAATTTTTTATTAAACTATGAAAATGATGCTTTTAGTGTTTCAATAAATCTTATTACTCGGCATACCACCTAATTTAGTTTTCATTCTCATGTCCTCACTAGACCTCTTGATTTAAATCTCATAATAGAAGGTACATTACAATAATTTCACTTAAGAATTCTAAAGTTGGTGATTTAGAGAGTTTATAACATTGATAACATTATGTCGCAGCATTTCAATATCATACTTAATCAAATATTTTTTATTTCTTAGCAACCTTGTACAATAGTTTTCCAACAGAAAAATTCAATAACCTTAAATGATGCTAGAGCATGGTATAACATGGATTGAATTGTTGAATCAATATTCACTGATAATTCTTGAAGTTTCAACTCTTATTATTAAGCAGTAATATTTTCGTGGGGTGCAGAATGGTTAAATTTTAGATTTCAGATAACCTGTGAACCCAACTACATGCTAAGATGCTACTTTATTATTTATCCTTACACAAAATTCAGCAGAGTCTAAATCATATTACATGTTATTCTAACTATACAAATCACATTTAACTTATCCAAATTCTATTATAATGCTCTAAGACAGTAGTAAATGAACATTTTCCAAACATAGGATATTATAAGTAATTTAAGATAAATGGAATGAGTTTCATGAATACATTTCTCATTAAAATCCAGCTTAACACCCAAAGACAATATTTCAAATGATCGGAACATAATTTATCTTACTAAAAATTCAGTTCATTAGTAAATTCTAGAAAATTCATGATTAATCCCAATATCTAAAAATGCTCAATTTCATTATTCAAATTATTAAATGGTGAAATGAATTTAAACCTAAATTATTATTAAGGCTTTCAATAACAAAATTTAAAAGGAGTTTCGTACCTTATAGCTTAGTCGAACGCACAGAAATATTGGCTCAGAGGATCGAGCGATTGGGCACAGAATCGAGCGGAACAAGTCGGCGCATAGTCGAGCGGAGAAGTCGGCGCAGAGCGTCGATCGGTGAAGGCAATCGCATGGAAGCAGAGGTCGTGCGATATGAGCCTCTGATTTCCGTCTCTCGGCGCACGGAACTACGAGCGGAAGGAGAGATTGAGTCTCCTGGCTCAATCGGCCGCTAGGTATGTTCTTGCTGTCGCTGCGTCTCTTGGGAGGGGTTCGATCGTTGAGAGGAAGAGGCGAGGGGTCGAAAGCAAGGAGTGTTTGAGTGGGGAGAAACCGGACAACATATGCTTGGTTAAATATGGTGTGTGTGCGTAACGCACACTCGTTTCGTTCGGCTGACATCGTTCTTAAAATGCCCGTAAGTTAAGGGTAATAAAATCTGGGAATAGCATAATAGCCGACCTGCTTTAATGGAGTAATTTGTGCTTTACTAATTTAAGTATAGGTTAATGGCATAATCTAAAGTTTCTTTTTCAGCTTTTAAACGAATCTGAAAACTTTCAAAATTAAGGATTGTAACTGAAAATTAAGTTTTAGCGGGAGTTTCAACGAAATTTCGATTTTGGGGGAAAGTAACGTCTCCCCTACAAATTATTTAGGGTCATTACAAGTGGTCCATTCTATGCAGTTCTCAACCTCAATATCTCTTGCATTGCTAAAAACACATTTTGAAGCTGGTTCGATGAGAAAGCATTATAACTTGATAAATTATCATTGCTTTATTCGTCACAATGGGGTGAAGTGGAGACCAATGGATTCATCATCCATTTCAGAAAATCCAAATTCAGATAAACTGTCATGAGTTCTTGAACCTTTATGAAAGGCCTTGAGTCCAAGTCAACCTTCAAATCATCAAGCCCTTCCCACAACTTACCGCATACTGTAAGAATGGTTCGGATTGCATTCGAATCTAAAAAGAACTCTCCAAAAGAAAAGTTAGCAGTGGCGCATAATCCAACACAATTATCGACCACCATTGGTTTATTGTCAGTATTGTGCGAACCCTCTGTTTGCAAATCTTTCCCAACTAGCTCTTGTTCGACCCCGTCAGCATCATAGCTAAGCATCTGATCATTTGGCGCATCCCCCCACGCCACATTTTTAGCGGGAGGGTCAATTCTCTTTGGGATATACATGAATTTTTGCTTTTTAATATTATTATTTTTCCTTTACTTTGCTGCATGTTTGAGTCAACGCGCTCTCCCCCAATAGATATGTTTTTGAACTGAGGATGAAGCTTGAAGAATGTAGATATATTATGTCCAATAGTGTGACAGTGGAAGCAATAGGTCGGCTTGTTTTCAAAGTTACATTTTTGAAAAGATCCATTCTCTTCACCCCAATCTAAATTTAAGATTCTAATTATTCGGTTAGGTCAGTTTCTACCAAAACCTAAGTGATCAAAGGGAAAATAAAATTAGCTGTAGCATAACCAATCTTAAGAGGCTTGCCAAAGTAGAATCCCAATGCAAATAAGATAGAATGTGAAATTAAATTAACTTTTAATAAGTGAAAATTAATCCTCAATGGTACAAGTGGAGGTTCACTTCTTGGATTGAAATGGGGGCCCATTTCAGGACTTTCATAAGACAATTGTCGATGAAGTAGAAACCTCTTGCAAAAATTAGTGTGTAATCCTTTTCATTTGAAAGCTTAATCAACACATGACGGTGAATGCATTGAATTCTCAGGATAAGCCCAAGTTTTTATAAATTTTCGAATGGCCACCATCTCAGGTTTATCAGCCAAAATTTTCCAATCAAAACGATCTTGAATGGCTTAGCAAGGATTTGAATTTCTCCATTGGATAAGAGAAGTACCAGTTTACCTCGCAACGTCAATGAAGAGGACGTAAAGGCATCTCATGAGGACTTTGGAACTGATCAACTCCCCACACGATGACTGTGGAGGTTAAGAAAAGAGGACCGGACAACATCCGACCCCTCCAATTGACAGCCAATCCCAACCAATCCACACGCCAATGAAGAGGATGTCAAGGCATCTCGGGAGAACTTTGGAACTGACCTATTCCCCACACGGCGACAGTGGAGGTCGGGAAGAGAGGACCGGACGGCTTCCGACCCCTCCATCCGCCAACCAGGCTTATCGAAGCGAAAGGAGAAGAAACCCTTCAGCCGAAGCAGCACATAAGTGGACATGTGTGAGGACCTGGTGCCGGTCAACAGGACCAGATTCGGCACCGGTATGTGGGGGTGAGATGTAAAACAACAACAACAAGTCCTCTAGCCGCATGATCATATTGAGTGATTAAGAGACAAATATATAGACATCAAATATAACTCATTTATTCATTAATTCACAAGTCTTGGATACAAAAGATCAAAATAAAAGAAAAGTTACAAACTTTTAAAAATAGAAAGAGTCAGAAAGAAAGTGGTGGATCAGCAGGTAGCAGTATCAGCACTGTTCAGTTCTTAGCACCTTTCCTCGAGGATGAATTCTTGATATGGGCACGTTTCAAAAGTGCGGGCATTCGAATACCAGTTAGTTGTGAAACTAAGTACTGATAGATGCCATCTTTACAAATGTTAAATAATAAGCAAAATAATCAATATTTGACAGGAAATAAAAGTTGTACAAACTTATACCTGCAAATCTGTTTCAATTGCACTTGAAACTTAGCATAAAAATAATTGCAGTCACAAAAATAAATACAGAATTTTAGCACTTGATATCTGAGGCAAAATATGATTTTATTGGGCAAGTACAAAATTGAGGAAAAGGGGGTTCATTTTTTGTGTTACATATCTCAACCTCCCTCTATACTTACCCCTTCAAAGGCTTATCAGTATAGGCTCCTTATGACTCCCGATGTCGGACAGCTCTGTCCTAACGGTTGTCTGATCAGACAAAAAGTATAAAGCAACATGGAACCCTTGCTTCTCACTTATCCAAACTTGTTCATATATCATTTTATGTGATTTTAAAAAACATTTTTATCAAATTTGTGCGATACTGAGCAGAAAAGCATATTTAAACAAGAGTAATAAAAGATATCTGATACTTGGTTCTATAAGTTCAACAATTCAGATGAGTGACAGTTCGCTCAATTTGCATTTAGGTTTTGGACATTTTTAAAATTAGGTCTTAGCCAATGTTTTTAGGAGTAACATTTATTTTTATTTCGATTACATTTTTCATTCGCTTTCTTATTATGATTGAAGTCTGATTTTTAAGATACTGCGATGACATTAATATTTATTATAGCGTTTATTAAGTCGCTGAGGATAGTAATTATATTGATATAATATTATTATTATCATTATTTTAATGATAACTATAATATAAGAATGAAAGAACATAACAAATATGACTGTTAAAATGAAAACGCTTGAACTGAATTATAGTCATTTTATAACATGTGGATAGTTTCTATTATTAATTAATGAGAACCATATTAATATGAATGACGATATTATATCATTATTATTTTCATAATAATGATTATTAAGTATGTATAAAAGAACGAAGAAATAACAAAAATCATTTCTCTTATTTTCTTTTCCCCTTTTTCTTTCTCATATATTTTTCTTCTTACCTTAGGATTAGGATTGCCGGAAAGCGGAGGGAGGTTGGAGTTGGGTTGCTGGTCGGGCTGCTGGCCGGAATGGGGTGGTCGGACGGCTGCTCGCTGGCTGTTGGCCGGCTGAGGGAGGGTTGCGGCAGGAGTGAGTTGGCTGCTAGGTGGCCGCTGCTGCTGCAGGAGGTTGACTGACAAGGGCTGGCTTGAAGGGGGCTGCAGCAGGCTGAGCAGGCTGAGGGTGGCTGCCAGGTTTTGGCTGGGTAGGGTTTGGAGGAGGAGGGGGCTGTGGGGGAATAAGGGAGGGGAGGGTTTATGTAGAGGGAGAGGATGGGAGAGGGGGGTTGGCCAGGTGGGTCGACCAGCCTGCATCAAAAACGGCGCAGGCGGCCCCTTCCTGGCGCGGAAGGTTCCGCGCCAGTCGCCTGTTGGGCGGGTCGCAGGTGGGTCGCAGGTTAGGGGGGGAAGAAGAAGGAATTAGGAAATTTTAAAAAATTTATATAATTATTTAAACTTAAATTATTTGCATTTTCCACCGTTTGAAGTTTAAAATTAACGAAACTTAACACCGATGTGTGTTTCAATATAACGAATACCCTTGTGCCAAAAAATTTCGATTCGGACAAATATTTTATTTTTAATTAATTTCTGAAGTTTAAAACTTCGAAAATTAATCACGATCAAACCGACGCTCAGGATTTGATGAAATTTTTCAAGCAGCTTTTAAATATTATACTTAACACAACAACACAAATAGATGAATTCTGACACGTATTTTAAGGTTCTTGATTTTTATAATTTAAATAATTCATAAAATAAAGCGGGAGCTTCCGTTATTCGGATGTCTCCCAAATTAGGGCACTTTGATCTTAAAATTAAACTTATCTAAGGGTATTTTTGTTTTCCATAATTTGAAATTCCCCGGGGTCCTCTGATGTCTGAGGCGGGTTTTGACCTAATTTAAAAAGTAACGACATTGGGTCGTTATAACATGAACGTTGAAATCAATCATGAACAAGAAGCAGACTAGCTGCGTGCCAAGTATTCAACGACAATGAAAGATGGGACAATAACTCTTGAAAAACAGAGGTTGTGTGCCTGAGAATAAGAAGTGTGATGACTTGTGTGTGTGTGTATATATATATATATCGCTCAGGCCTCTTTTGGTGAAAGGCGATTCTATGGTTTTTCCTTTGTTTGCCTTTGGCCGACGAAGAGAGGTCTCTTCGACCGGTAACCTTGTTCCTTGTTGGGATTAACCATATTTCTGGGTTGTTTATGGCATGATGCATTTATTTTGTGCGTTTATTTCTTTGTTTTCTTTTTTTCTTTAGATCTGTTTTTCCAGTGTTTTCCCATTTCCTTTTCTTCATTCGTTTTTTTCTTCTTCTCGTGGTATCCAGTTTTTATTTTGTTTTTGTTTTCTTTACTGTGGGATGTCTTAATGGCTGGTGAATCAAGGATTATATCATTTAGAGAGGTAGTGGATGGTAATTCCTCCAATACATCTAAAGTGATTTCAAATCTCAATGGCTTTCCGATGATCTTCTTTTCAGAGGAGGAAATAGCGAATTTGGCCTCTCCTTGCCAGTTTAGGTTAGTGAGCAAGTTTGTAAACTTGGTTCCAAGTTTTGGTAAGATCAATGCTTTCACAAATTGGCTAAAACTCCATGTCCGTGTCTCCATTAGATTTTTTGATTCTATGAGAGTTTTCTTCAAATTTTCGAATGCTCTAGATTATGTGCGCTTATTTGTGAAGGTATCTTATGATGTTAGTGAATATACTATGAGTACTGCAAATGGAACATGTATGTTGGTGTATCTAAAGATGCTCTGATGTGGGTTAATTTTCTAATGCTTTGGCTTTATTTTATCTCTAAAGAATTGCTTTTTATGATTTCTAAAGCTGTTAGATGATTGCTTCAATTAAACAGTGATATTGCCTGCCATAGAAATTTAGCTGCCTCGAGAATACTTATTGAAATTGATTTAAGAAGCTCCCAAACCAGATTTGGCTTGGCTCTGAATCCAAAGGGTATTTTCAAAAAACTATCTATGAGAAAATGCCGTTTTATTGCTGGATTGTTCTTGTTTTGGTCATGCTTGTCTGAGTTTAATAAATACTTCTACAGTGGAAGGGGGCTAAGCGAGGATAGGGTCAATGAGCTAAATTTAATAGCGCATCCCCCTGGCTCTCAGCAACTAGTCGCTGTCTAGGATTCCCATTTTCTGTGCCTTAATGATTGCCCCCCCGAGTTTTTTTTGGAAATCTTGTTGATCATGTCAGTGGCATGTCTGAGGGTTCTAATAAGGATGGGTCCTCTAATAATAGTGGTGGTATTTTTATTTTAGAAGGCATTCAATCTTATGATGTCTTACAATCAATCAATTGTGAAGGGGCTAAAGTATTTATTGATGCTGTAGCTCACGAGGGATCTATTCTTGAAACAAATTTGAATCCATGTGATCTGGGTTTTACCTCTAACCATGGGGAATTTCTGCATGGTATCCCAGTGACAAATGTAAATTCTCATATTGCTTCTGTAGATATTAGGAATAGACCAGGTAGTTTTTTTATTTGATTGACAATCATGTCTTCTCTTTGAATATCAATTTGAATGGGGAAATGGGTATATCCTTGCTACAAAATGAGGAGGTTTTTAAATGTTTTGTTTATAGCTCTGAAGAGCATCTGCTTGAGCAAGAGCATATGGAAAATTCCTTTTGTGGATCTAGTGTCCCCCTCATTGGGTGCGATGAGGTTTTGGAAAATGACATTGGTCTTGGTTATTGCACGTCTTTGGGTAACTACTTGGAACTCTCGGCCTCATCTACTGAGAATGAGGGTGATCGTGGATCGAAAGCCATTAACTCTAATGTGTCTAATATTGTTTTATTTGTTGGAGACACGCAAACTTCTAAAGGAGGAAACAGCCTTAAAAGTTTGAGCTCCCATGTCAAGGAGTCAAATATACCTCTCTCTCTCAATATCTTTGAGACCAGAACTTCATGAAAATGAGGTGAACGTTGTTCACATAAATAGGGGTGAGGCTGCTCTCTCAATTGGGAAACGTACTACTTAGGCTTATTCTAAATCAAGAACCCGTAAGGGGACTCAAAAAATTAACTTTCCTATGATTAGTATCATGTGCTTGCATATTAGAGGGATATGGAACATCTCCTATAAAAATAGATTTATGCATATTACTTTTGACCATAAAATTGATTTAGTAGCGGTGTTGGAACCTAAGATTAAAGGTTATTTGAGCAATTTCATTTGCAATATGGCTAAGTTTAAAGGTATCTAAGCATCTAGGTCTAACAGAATCTGAATCTTTTGGAAAGATGAGTGGTAACCGGAAATGTTAAATGAATGCGATCAGGCTGTTTATTTAAAAGTTTCCAATTCTTTCACTCAAGTTGTTGTCTCTTTCATTCACAACAATAATCTTAAAAGTGAAAGGGAGAGCTTTTGAAATTTTCTAAAGGACTATAGTTTGAGTATTCTCTCCTAGATGGTGGGAGGAGACTTTAATTCAATCCTTAATTCCAATGAACACAAATGTTTTGTTTTAAACCACTCGTCTTCTACTGCCAATTTTAATAATGTTCTTCTTGAATGTGTTTTGGAGGACTTTAATTACTTGAGGCCCCTTCACGTGGTCAAATGGTTAAGCTTGCTAGGCTTGATAGATTTTTTATAAACAACTGTTGGATTAATGATTTTTCTAATTGTAAAGTTTCTTTCTTAGTTTCACGACCTTGTATCATGAACCCATAATCTTCAAGTTGTGGAAAGAATCTAATTTCTATCCTAAATCTCTTAGGTTCCAACATTTTTGGTTCATGAAGGAGGATTTCACTGAGATTGTTTCTAAATCCTGGAATGATCCTTGCCCCATATGGGATGATTAGGTTGCCTGCCAAATTTAAAAAACTTAAAGCTAAGTTGATATCTTGGAACAACAACAAAATTTGATAACATATTAATAAGTTGATCCGACAAGAGAATAAGGTTTCAGTAGTTGAGAATATGTTTAAAGCTGATCCCAGGAATCTAACATGAGTGTTTTATTTGAAGCTAAAGCTAAGTTGATCCAAGCCCACAATGATGTTGAGAGCTTTTGAAGACAAAAATGTAGCATTAAGTAGAAGTTTGAAGGTGAGGGAAATTCTAAATTCTACCATGCTTGTGTTAACAAGTGTAGATGCATTAATAATGTGGAAGAGATCTACACTACCAATGGGTCCACATTAAAAAATAGAAAGGATATTAGTGAGTTTGCTATTAATTATTTTTCTGATATTTACATTTGTAATGGGACTGGGAGGGAGCTCTTTTCGTCTTTCATTGACGACCGAATGAGTGAGGCTCTTGCAACCAGCCTTGACGAGGAAGAAATATGGATTTGTTAAAGATTCCTCTGCCCCAGGTCAGGATGGCTTCTTTGATGAGTTCTGTAAAAAGTGTTGGCCAATAATGAAGGAGGATGTGTGCAATGCCGTAATGGAGTTCTTTTGTGGGGTTCCCCTCCCAAAGTTCTTTTCTTGAAAGACGGCCGTAACCTAAGTGTATAAGTGTATATATATATATATATATATATATATATATATAAGCATAGTTCTCTCTCTCATTCCTGAAGAGAAAAGCAGCAATTGGTAGACCCATTACCTTATGTTTTACCTTCAACAAAATCCTCTCCAAAATCCTGGTTAATATGCTCAAATCTGTTGTGCCTGCTTTGATTGAGCTGAATCAATCGATCTTTGTTCATGAAAAATATATTAAGATAACATTTTGGCCATGTAAGAAATGGTTCACAATTTAGATAAGAAGCAAAGGGGCCATAACCTTATTCTGAAATTTTATCTGGAAAAACTTATAATAAGGTGAGATTGGACTTTCTTGAAGAGGCTCTAAAAAGATATAGTTCAATAATTCTTATATCTTGAAAATTAAAAATCCTATTGAAGACAATTGATTCTCCATCTTATTGAATGGGACCTCAGAGGGGTTCTTCAAATCACAAAGAAGATTGAGACACGACAATCGCTTTTATCTCCCATCCTCTTTCTGATTTTGATAGACTATTGGTCTAAATATCTTAACAAAACAGTCTTGCGGACCCCTCCTTGAGATTTAATTTAGGTGGTAAATATGTGATATCCCATCTTGCTTACGCGGGTGATATCACAATTTTTACTAATGGGTTCAAGAAATCTTTAATTAAAATGTATAACGTGATTCATAGGCTGGATTAGGATTTCAGGCAAAATCTAAAAAAAAAAAATCCTTTTTTTTTAATTTGCAAGAAAGCTCTCCATGGGGTCTCTAAGGAGATCTCCCAAATATTTGTGGCTTTAAACAAGGCAAATATTCTATTGTGCATCTTGAAATTCCTATTTCCAAAGGCCATAATAATTTTTTTTATCATAAATGCCTCCATGAGAAATATATTAATAAGAATAAAGGCTGGGAGCATAAATTCCTTTCCCTTGGGGGGAGACTTACCTTACTCAAGCATGTTCTAATACTGTTCCCACATGTTGGCTTGAAGTGACTTCCCCTATTAAGTGAACATATATACATATTAACATTATGTTAAACAAATTTTTGTGGGTTAATGAAAAATCATCTAAATTCATTTGATCTAAGAATGAGTTAACTTTCCCGGTCTCTAAAGGGGGATTGGGCATTAGAAATCTCATAGATATCCATAATGCCCTTTCTCCCAAAATTTGGGGGTTGTTTAGAACATCTAATTCTTTGTGGCCTAAAATCCTTAAAGCCAAGCACTGCACCATCAAGCACCCCAATGCTGTTAAGGCTATGGTAACATACTCGGTCTTGTGGAAATGGATGATTGATGTGAAGGACACTATGGAGCACCTCATGTTGTGGGATGTTATTGATGCTTCGTCTTTTTTTTGGTTTGATAGTTGGACTAAGGTGGGTATTCTTTGTGATAAAGTTGACGTTTCATTGCCTTACCTAAAAATAGTGGATACTCTTAACCTGGTTGAGTGTTGGAATTGGCCTGTCCTTACTAGCGTTTTGCCTTCTAGAATCATCAATGAGATTTGCATTGCAGTTCCTATCCTTGGGGAATCCAAGTGTGTTGTTTTTGATTTGGTTACAAAGAACAAGTTTTGCTTGAAGTTTGCTTGGCAAATCATGAGGTCATAGACTCCCCCTCCCCCATCTATAGGCACTAGTTTTGGGGCAAGTTCATCCCAACACATATAAGCTTCTTCTTTTGAAGATCATACACAAGTATATAAGTGTGGATGATATTCTAATGAATAGAGGGTTTTTCTTTGGAGTAAGTTCATCCCAACGCATATAATTTCTTCTTGTGGAGATTTACAACAAGTATATAAATGCGAATGATATTATGATGAGTAGATGGTTTTTCTTTGGCCTTTAAGTGTGTTTGTTGCGGCAACATTGAGTCTGTCAATCATGCGTTTCTCAAGAATGAAGTCAGTAGAAAAATTTGGAATCACTTAGACTTCGTGTCCATTCCTTCCCCTTCCTTGAACCTGTTCACATTTCTGAATAGATGTGGTTCTCATGATACCCCTAACAATAAGATCCTCTTGAGGCATTTGATCGATGCATTTTTTGTTTGGAGTATTTGGATAGCTAGAAATCACGCGAAGCATGCATTGAAGCCCATGAATTTCATAGGAATTTCTAACTTTGTCATTCATGTAGTGCCGACCATTTTAAAAGGTATTTCTGTTAAGAACATTAGTTGGAAGAATTTAGACATGGTCAAATTTTCTATTGTTAACCATATTTTTTCCGATTTCTCCACTGATGGGGGGCTGATGGCAATTCTCATTAAGGTTTGGGGTTTGACTCACAGGTGATCATGGTGCTTTGCTATGGGCTTTTTTACCTGTGTTTTCCTCTTCCATTTTTTTGTTTCTTTCTTTGCGTGGTTATGTTGGTGTTTGGTTTGGATGGATCTTTTGTTATATTTTCTGTATGCCTTTCGTGCGATTGTGGATGTGATGTTATTATGCGCTTTAACCCTTATCTGCAAAGTCATTATTTCAGAGATTGTGTGGATTGGATGTGCTGGATTTTTTGTTTGATTAATAAGCTGTTTGCTCTAACAACTGTTATTTGAACATTATTTTGTTTGTTGTGTATGCTTGGCCTGGTGTCATATAGCTGCGGATTTTATCCCGAGGTATATTGTCGTGAGGGATGACTGTTGATTATCCGGGAGGGCATTGGAGGAGATGTGCCAGGGAGGATCCGTGCATGGTAGATGCTGCAAAGTGCTCTAGGTCTTCGGCTGCTGGAGTTCCGTATGTTCATGCCATCTCTGTCCTACTGCAGTGGATGAGGATTGTTGGTTGGAAGAATCTTTGTGGTTGGAGTCATATCCTATCTGTATGGTTCAGCTTTGCTCTGATGGAATTTATTGATCTCCCTCAGAATAAAGGCAGATTTCGCTTCTCCTCGGGAGCCTTTGGATTTATTTTGGCTTGGGCTAGGCTTTAGGTTCTCTGGTTGTCAAGGTGGTGTTGCTTTTTTTTTTTTTTTTTTTCTTTTGTTTGTTTGGTTTGTCCTTTTTTTGTGGCAAAAGGTTATTCCATGGGTAATTTTTTTGGGCTGTTCAAAGTTTTCTTAGGCTTTTTGGTTTGGTCAGTGTCTAGGTTTTTGTTGTAGCCTGGCTGCCCCATTGTACCTGTTTTTTTAATTCAATAAAATGCCTTTGTTTATATATATATATATATATGAATATATATAAATATAATTCGTGAATGGTGTTCTAGCTCAGTGGTTGAGGCTCAGAATTTGTTATCTCAGGTTATGGGTTCAAATCTCACTGGCCACACACACATAAGCAAAAAAAAAAAAAAAAAAAAAAATATATATATATATATATATATATTTATTATTATAACAGTGAACCGTACTTTTCCTTCGTAGTTATCACTCCATTCATTCCTGCATTTGATATTATGATACCAGTTTTACTCGTCTATTATCATTTAGTTGTCATGTGTTTTGGAATTTGATTTTTATTACATATTCATAATAATAAGGCATTAACGTTTTCTGGTGTTACCTATTGGTAATAAAAAACTGTCTTGTAAAGATGTTTTACTCCATGCAATACAGGTTTTGTTTTGCATGCATCGATAACTGGGCTGCCATCACAAATCTCTGTCCAATTTGCAAAAATGAGTTTCAACGTATTACATGCCTCCCGGTGAGTCAATATACTATCCATTTAGTTTGTGCTATTCACTATTGAGGATTTAATATTTGTCCAGGTAGCTTCTTTTTCTGAAATACATAGAATATTATGCGTTTTTTTGGCTTATGCGTTAAAATCATTTACCTGACAATTGTATTTTTTTTATATGCTGGCATAGTCATTCTAATTTTTTATGCTGAATCAAGGTGTATGATACCGTTGGAAGTACCAGCTTGGACGAGCATCCTATTTCCAGGTGATTTTTTCTTTTGTTGTACCTCAAGTAATGATTATTAATGTGAGCGTTAAGGAATGGAAATAGAAATCTACTTTTCAACCAGAAATAAATGTGATTAGTCTTATAATGATGTTGGCACACAAAAGCAATAGTTTTTGTTTTTGGCATATTTAGTTTCATAAGCTTCAGTTTTTTAGTTTTTATTGGTTACAATTGCTTCTTGTTCATGTTGCAAGTTTTATTTCTTAGTTATTTTTGTTCAATCTTTGGAAAGCTAGAGAGTTTCCATGATTCTCTGAAGTGAGATACCATGGCTAGAGGAGCCAAAGGGTTGAGCATTCACCTCATTCAATATGAGCAATGTATATTGACTCAGAAACCTGTCTTTCAGCTACATTATATTTAACCAGGCGCTGATGCAAATAACAAACTCAAAATTACATTAATGCGTTTTTTTTTGGGTTAAGCGGGGCTTATTTTTACTGTCATTATCCATTGTGTTAATGGAAATTAAGTATTGGAAATCTTCTAGAGCCTGCTGGATATTATTGGAGTTCCTCTTATTAATGCGAATATCATGTAAAGTCTGCTTGTTGTAAATAGTGTGTGCTTAGCAGGGATTTGGAGATGACTGATATGCTAAATGAACATTGGAGAAAATTTTGATTTGTAAAGTCTTACATTATTGGAAACCTGCAATGCTTGCTTCTCTTGACCATCTTTTTTTTAAAGAAAAAAGTTCTTACCTTTTTTATTGTGTCCTTTGATGGCATTCCCCATTTGGTGGATGGATTATTGTCCAGGGAAGTGATCTGATAAATAAGAAGATAACTCTTCTGTCTGTGTGTCCTATTTTCTAAAATAAAAGCACTATGAGTAGTGCTATATGAAAGTTTGGTACCAACAGAGGCTGGTATATGTTTCAAATTTAATGAATGGTAGGATGATGTAATATGTTTATGTATCATCTCTTTCAGAGCTTCCATCCTTTCTACTTCCTTTATCTCTTTTATAGATTTGACTAGCGACTTAGGTAACATGTTAAGCTTCAACTTATCAGTCTCATCTACCTTCCGGTGGACTTATCTATAAGTCAAATCTGACAGTTTTAAATTCCCTTCTCTGTGAAGCTAACTGCCTCTTTTAGAGCCATGAGGACCAATATTTTACAATGCATCTAGAAGTTGAATGTTTTTTTGGTCATTTAAAGTAAGTTTACATTTACTGATCAAAGATCAAGCAAATGTTTTTTTTTTATTACATAAACTTGATAAAATGTGAGCCAAAATCAAGTTATTACAATGATCAATAAATTCCGAGAAAAAAGTTCGAGTCAATTTTGAGTAAAAAAAATTTGAGTTCGAGTCGACGCTAATAAGATTTGAGTTCGAGTCGACGCTAATAAGATTTGAGTCAGACTCGAACTATATAAAATAAACAACCTTATACCAATATCCGAAGAACTGATTTGGCACAATGGTAATGCATGGATTTTGTAACAATTAGGCCCCCGGTTCGATTCTACCGGTGGCCAAATTTGTGTTATTTTTTCTAAGAAACTCATTTTTTTAATAAAAAAACACAAGATTTTGGATTCGGGGAGATTCGAACCCTAGGCCAAACAAGGGAAATTAGGCGCCTTATCCATTGATCTAGGTAAATAGCTTTGTAACTTGTATATGCTTCATTATTTTATTTATTTTGTGTGATTCAAATACAATTAGAGTTATCCCACTTGAACTCGACTCAAATTGGGTTCAAGTCAAGCCATTCAACTCAAACTCGACTTGAAATTTTTTGAGTCTAATTTTGATTTGCTTCAAAATTTGAGCGAGTTTCGAGTCTAGGGTAAAATTGCCAGCCCTATTCATAAGGCATTGAATTCATCGACAACTAAGTGGAGTTCACTACCAAGCTAATCTTAGTTAAGATAAAAATAGAAATGATTTGAGAGAAAATAATTATAACATATAACATATGTAACACCCCAAACCATCCCAAACAATGTATTGTTTTCTTTATCATATTTGGTTGAACATAATGCTTTTGTTCTTAGATGATAACTTCACCACTAATCACTTGTTATAAGAGTGCTTATTTTAAGCAGCTTAGTTGTGTAGTTCTTGTGAAAATTATGTTATTATAAAGTGTGCTATAATATGAAGCTATATTATGCTATATTATATACTTCGATATCTTCTCAACTTTGAACATAAATTTGATTTATTTTGGCAACCTTCCTCTTTTACTTTATCAAGAGTTGCTCATCATTTGAGACACTCCTTGACATAGCCTTGCACCATGACAATCACTTTGATGATTACTCTTCTCTATCATCAGATTTTGGTTATCTTGGTGCTCCATCTTCTATTTGGTTTTTCTTCAAAGCACATTGTTTATTGTAGATTGGGCTTTGGTACCATTCCTGTAACAATTATATTAGACTAACCTACATTGTTATAGCAGGAACATGTCCATGATGTTGAAGTTATTTTTCTTTATTACCAAACATCAATATATGTATTATGAAAATTCTTTTAATACAAAAAAGCCACTTAAACATTACATTTATATAGATAGGAATGCTTAAGTATAGAACAAATAGAGAGTTTATAAAAATGGTAAATTGATTTTCACATTACGCTAGTTGTAAACTTTGAAAATGGTCTCTTAACTTTGCCAAAGAAATACAAACGATCTTAAATTTTAATGATATTAGAATCACTTGGACTAATTAATTTTAATGAAAATGGTCTCTTAACTTTGAAAATGGTAAATTGAATGCAAAAACATTTTGATCTCAAAATTTATGAGGTTTTTATTTAAATATAGGTAGGTATATTTTTCTTAATCCATATTTGGGTAACTTGGTATGAGATTTATAAAATTAAGAGTTGCACTAAAATTAAAATTATTTAGTTTTGAGTCTTGTAGGTTTAAAAAATTATAATATAATTGAAGAAACAAGAAATCATAAGCATATGTTTACAACTTCTATATTTCATGAGCTGAAATAGATTTATCAGTAAATTTTACTAAATAATTTTAACTTCAAAATTTATGAACAAAGTGTAACCAAAGTTTAAAAAATTGCTTGCAAATATTTGCATGACATATCATAGTACTTTTATAAACATAAATGCCCCTACGTATAGTGTTGGTTTAACACTGTTAGGATCTTTGGCCAATTATATTATTTTTTTATTATAAGGGGTTATTGTGAAATTTGTCAAAGTTTAGGACCAAAACTAAGATAATGTGAAAGACAATGAACCAATTTTATAATGCAAATGTGGTTATACGGATCACTTTTTCTTTAGTATTCTCTTAAATAAAATAACAACAAAACCAATCCTTAATTTGACTAGGTGGGGTCGACTATTTGAATCATTTATTTCTAGTGTGCACAATCAAATATAAGGTTCTCACTAAGTTCCAAACAGAGAATATTCTTTTTTGGTTTTCTCTTCCTCTTTTAACATGGGAAAAATCTATATGCTCAAATTTTTTATTAGGAGTATTGAATAGTCCACCTAATATGTCTGAACCATTTAATATGATATTCTCTAATCTTATCCACTATTGGAGCCACTCCAACCGAGCCTAGGATGAATTCATTTCTCATTCTATCTTTGCTAGTACACCCACCCATCCACCTATGACATCCTCATTTCTGTAACATTCAATCCCACATAACAATGGGGATGTATAATTGATATTATTTTTATAAATTACAAATTCAGCTTTATTATTATGTTAAACAATAGTGTAATTGATATTGTTTTTATAACTATTAATAATGTATTTATTGTATTGGTATAACTATCTTTAAAAAGTTCTGTAAAATAATTTATCCATCTATTGAATGTCTTCATCCTCAAAAATAATTTTTTAATCATCTTTAATATATTTTACTTTAGGGGCTATTTGAAATGCAAAATAGTGGGTATAAAGTAATTTGATTATAGTGTAACTTAATCACAATATAATCTGGGTTTGGAATTTATTGGGTAATTTGATTATAGTGTACTTTACATTTTTTGGATTTTTCTATTTGGAATGAAAATAATTTACAGAGTGTGATGTCTTGAGTAATCTATGGGGGGTATAATGGTTGCTAGGGAAGGAGTAGTTTGCTAGGGTTTGGCCATGTATGGCCAAACACGACAACTGGAGAAGGGTGGCTGGCCCCTTAGGTCATGAGAGAGGCCGAGCGAGTTCAGGAAGGTGTTTGATCCCTTGTGTTTTCTGCTTGCTTCATGTATTGTTTGCATGGGAGTAGAGGGGATGGCTAGAAATGTAAGTAGTGGGAAGGGCTATTTGGGAATTTGTAAAATATGAGATATATTAAAAAAATTGCTAAATATTTATCTCAACTTCGATTTTAATGAAACATGCATAAATTTTTTTCTAAATTTCTCACATAAGTTAAAAATATAATCTTTTCAATACTGAATTTATGATTATACTTGAATGATAAAATTGTTAGTTTTCTAAAGTTGTTGAAATTGATCCTAAAGTTAGGGAAGCAATAGAAATTCAATGTTGAGCAACTTAATAAAGATATTTCACACTAAAGCATACAAGATTGTGTGTTTTTTGTGCATTCATCAGGCTTCAAGTTATTGTAAACTTCATCACAAAAGTACCACACTTCAAAGTTCTTACAAACTTTATCCTTACCTTTAATTGTGATAGGGAAACCCCCTTGAATGATGTATGCCAATTAAATTCATGAGTAAAACCAATGCATTAATTCTATCCTCATTAGCGTGATTGACTTGGTTCTCTCATCAATGATTGCCTTTGGAAGTCACAAATAATCAAACAAAATTAGGGCTGACTTAGAGTCGAGTTCGAGTCGAGTCAGCCCATACTCGAACTCAAATCGAGCTTGTTCGAGTTCGAGTTGAGTTCTAATCGAGTTCATTTTGAGTTCGAGTCATTTCGATTAATTTTAAATAGGGTTCGAGTCAAGACGTATGATTCGAACTTGACTTGAAATTTTCGAGTTGAGTTTGAGTAGACTCAAAATGTCTCGAGTTCGTGTCGAGTTGAGTTCGAATTTCGAGTTTCGGGTCAAATTGCCAACCCTAAACGAAATGCTAAGCATTTCTTTTTGAGCTCTAGCTCGCTCCCAAGATGAGGGTAAATTCATGAATTCTTTTTTATGTTATTTGAGAAAGGTTTGTCAAATTATCACATACTTTGTAACGTTTACGTTTTATGTGCCACCAGAGGAAAATTAATTAGCAGACTTCGTTGCCAAGTTTGGCAATTTTCATTCTCTTTTAGTTGTAAGCTCTCACATGTTTTCATATCAACAAAGTTCATAGTATTCCATGGGGTATCTACCCAGTGCATATGGTTAGCCTACCGACTAAGTCAAACTACTTCATTGCCATTAAAATTGCTTTAAAAGCCATTAAAACTTGAACACTAAATTATATTCTACCTGAAGGCACTTCTATTAAATATTCTTCATAAAGATCGTACTTCATCGCCTTGTTACTAACTATTGGTATCCTGGGCTGAATATACTGAAATTTTTTTGGTGGCCATTTAACTATTACAAATCTACCAAGGAGAGTATCTGCTAGAGCTATTGTTAGCCACATAAAAGGCGACTTCAAGACGGCCGCCAAATGCTGCAACACTTTCCAAGTTTATGGAAAGGTACATTTCCTGCGTGCACTGCCTTGCCCATCATCTCTCATTGGCCTTTGCTTTATGGGGATTGGCAAGTGTCATATCTTGAATTGTGGAAGGTGATACTTCCATGTGCTCCCACTTCAACCTAGTAAAAAATGTGAATTATCTGTAGCAGCATCGACAAGGGGAGAAGTTTGCTAGATTTTTGTACCCGGATTATTCTACTTACTCTCTCACATGATGACCTCACTTGGGCAAGATCAAAATCACTGAGCGTCATTCTAACATAGCGATGCACTAAATTGTTGAGGGCCCGACATTGTGAATGCTTCATTTGCACGAAGTTGTCCTAAACTGTCTTATGCAAAAGTAGTTCTACACCCTTCTTTATAAATAAAGGTCCACATGATATCTTCATTATTAGAAGCGTCAAGTTCCTTTGTCATTTCATGGCGTATCATGCTCATCTTTTCATTCCATGGCATGCAGTCTTTTGTTTCAAAGTTCATTTAACCTATATTTGGCGAACTTTATTGCAGGGGTTGCCGGGCACCTTTAGCCCAGCAATACGAACTTTTACACCGTTGCGAAAAGAAGAAAAAACACCTTGAAGAGAGGAAGTGTTAACACTTGCTCAACACTAAACAAGGATTATTCCATCAAATTCCTTGCTAGTTTTTCTTTCCGTATTTTTTATTTTGGCTTAAATTATTAACCTAATAATGATGTGATGAATTTTATATTTTGCACAATTGCAAACCCCTATTATTTTCTTTTATAATTGGAAAATGTGTTCCATTGACCACATTATAGCAAGAATACACGATAACCATTGTGTTAACTACCTTTTCATACTATTTTTGATAACATTACTGCATCTCTAATTGTCTTTGTTTTTCGTGAGTGTAAATGCTTAATTACATCTTTCAATGAACTTGAAGTTACAAAAAAGAATGTGGAAAATGGCAATATGGGTAAAGAGACTCTCTTGTCACCACGTCTTAGCAATAGTTGCTTCAATTTTTTTTGCTCTTGGGTTAATGTTAGGAAGCTCCCATCGTCAATGGTGCCATGAAGCAAATATCCTTAATCCATGACAACTAGAAAGTTTTTCAAGTTTGCTCATCAGTGGTGTGAACAAGCTTGCCATTGCATCCACAATAATTCTAGCACTCAACCCTCTCCCAGAAAAAAAATACGTTGCCTTTTTGTACAACCAGCCACGTGCCTTGAAGAAAGGGCTTGAATCACAATTACTGTGAGGGGAGTTCATCATCCATACATCCGAGTCACCGAAAACCGATCCTGGGTTATCTATTGGGTGAAATCTTCTCTGAAGCAACCATTCATTTATCACTTCTCTCAATGCAGCCATTCTCTGCAGGGCCAATATGTACTTCATCACAGTTTATTAGACCAACAGAAAGGAGGAGTATGCCTTAACTCTGTATAGGGAATTCTCTAATGAAGGAGTGCAGTGATCATCTTGATTTAAAGAAGCATAGGTCAGAATCCTCATTTGCTCAATTGTTGTATCACCTCATTAGGACCAGAGTAGATGGCTTATTTAAGTCATAATAACCATAAGTTATGATTTATATCAAATGCACAGTTAAAATTTGTCTTCAAAAATCAATCGTTGCACCTTTCTGCTTGGTTTACTCTACGCTTGATACATTTGGGGTTTCCTTTAGAGGCATATGTTGTCAATGCTGGCTCCACATTTAGGAGTCTTGGTGGATTGCTTATCTTGGATGTAGTTTTACTTTGTTGCCTTGGAATCTTTATGTCTTCTGTCATTTATCTTGTTGCTATGATGTTATGCTTCCCTGTGCGTTGTTGCTTGTTTTATCTCTTTCAGCACCCTTTTTTTAAATGCAGTAAATCTTTACGTCTTTTCTGCTCCCACTTTTTTCTTGCGTTTTCCCATAAACTCCATGACATCTTCTCTATGTGGCTTCTCAGTTTTAGAGCTTTAGAGTATTGAATCCTTTGATGCCACCTCTTGGCTTTTGGCATTGACGTGTATAGTTGCACTACATCATCAGAAAATGAACAAAAAGGATTTTCCTTGAACTTTGATATCTTGTCAATGAATGTTAGTTTGCACCACTACTTCATTACAAACTGCAAATTCAATTGGAACAAGAATAGACATATGAAGCTCCTCATATATTATGCATTATCTCTACTCTCAGAAGACTCTTATGGCGATTCCAGCAATATGAACTAGATGCACCAATGCCAAAATATGCACACAAGAAAAGTTGAAAATGAGTTCTAATGCACTATGAGCATGTATTAAAAAACATGCAAATAATTATAAAATCGTCCTCTTTTACTATTCAAATAGAACTTGTTATTTTGTGTGAAACAGACAAAATTGACATAAAAGTTTGGCAAATGATTCTAAAATCATCATACCCTTAATTGGAAGTGTATTACTTTTACTTTTTCTTTTTGTGGAAAAAAATTGAATGCCTTGCCAAAAGTTTCTAAATTTTTTATAAATGGTACATGTCAGACAACATATGGTACTCATTTTTATGACCTATTTGCCACATACCATGAGAGCTGATAGGACTTTCTAAACATGTGCAAGGGATAAGAGAATGTTCTTAGTGTGCTCACCTTATTTTAAGAATTCACTTTTTATAATGAACCCATTTTTATGATTCAACAAAAACTCTCTTCAAAAAATTTCATGGCATTTGCATTGACTTTCATGAAATATGGCCGTAGCCTAAGCATATATGTATAAATACATTAGTACAAAATCAACCGGGATCAAACTCTATGGTCTCTGCGGCAAGGAGGTCCAAAAGCCTCCCGGGGAACACATCTCCCATAACAAAGCAAAAATCGTCCTGTCGGGCATACATCGCACAAAAATCAGCTACCCGATTCGCTTTGCGCGATCGGTGGAAAATAATAACACGAGGAATATCCAACAGGGAAGCAAGGTGATCGGCGTTTGCATTGTTGACATTCAAGGATTTCTTTAATGAATATTCATTTGAAAAGAAAAAAACATTGTATGGTACTAAGTATAGTCTCTTGAATACTATTCAAATTCGTTATAAATGAAAGTTGGCATGATCCATAGTTTGCAAATAGTGTCCACTGTAAAAGTTTATGGCTCAAATAAAAAATTGGTTCATTTCATCTCTAATTGGGGATCTGTGATTTTGATTGGATTTGTGGGTTACAACCTATATTAGCTTTGATCAACAGAATAAGTAAATATTAATTGGTTTTGTTATAATTCTTCCCATATATTTGAAAATTTATAATGCTGGGTTGATGAGCTATGCACAAGTGCATGTGTCGCAGCAAGTAATGAAGCTTGTTCTCACAATAATCAGAATAATGAACTTGCTTGTTTTTATTTTTACTTTCTTATGTTTATCCTAACATCAAAATTAAATGGATACTGTAAATAAATGATTGAAATGACAGGAGGAAATTAGAAATAAACATCTAGGATTGTGATAAATAATCTTATATGGGTTACACAAATGATTCAAATTAAAATTAAATATTTTAATCTTATGAATGCCAATTAAGTTCACTTAAATTGTTGTAAATCTTTTTTGTTGGCCATGTAAATACAATAAGTGCTTATCATGTTTATGCCCAATATTTGAATAAATATCAACACAAACTCCTAATAATTTCATATGCATTTTATCTGTACCCCTATCTTTAAAACTGCACATTTGCACACTTTGTGCTACAATTTACCCCCCATTTCATCCAATAAGTGGCTCAGTTTTGTTATCATTCTCCTCATCATTTGCTCAAATCTAAACTTCTATGATGTTGTGTTGATAAGTACATATAAATGCCTGTTTCACTGTAGGTAGTATTAAATGAGAAGATTGTTCTTACGTGGATTGGAATATTGAATTTGCTTATTTATTTTTTGAATTTGCTATGTTTATTCAAACATCAAAGTTAAAATGATGATGTAAAGTGAATACATAATTGAAATACTAGAACTGTAATGAATCATCTTATATTTTATATACATATGATTAAATTAACAATAAATCAAAAACAATTATGAATGCCAATTTAGATCACATAAATTGTTGGAAGCTTCTTTCATTGAACCAAATGGATATTTAATTGTTTATCATATTTCTTTGCACAATTACTTGAAGAAAAATCATCACATATTCCTAATAAGTGCATGTACATTTTATGTATATTTCTATTTTTAAAATAAAGTGTCTTGCGCTCTCTGGGTATATGCATTTGTGACTCTTCTGATATGACAAATTGCCCACATTTCTTCTAGTTTATGACTTGGCATTTGTAAGTATCAAATATAAAATACTATAAGCAACTAACAAGATTTCCCAATTAAAAAATCAAAGCATTTTCAAGCAATGGGACAATGCGATCTTCGGTGGAAAAATTCTATTTCATCTTGGAGTGTTGATCAGCTGCTTTTAGACTTTTGATATGCTACAATATGTAAATGTTCTCATGCAAATTAAAATACATAGGATTAATAAAATTTTTAAGTAACATAAATTGAATTAAATTTAATGTTGACCAAATTTAGATATAAGCGGACAATTTGTTTGAATAATTTATTTCTTGTAAAATACCCCAAACCTGAGTTTGGATCATTATCAATCAAGCAGTTATAACAAACCACACGATAGCAACCAAACTAGGGTTATAAAAATGACCTTGAGTTGTATTTAAATTCAAAACAACAATTTTACATAGATATCATAACTAACTTAAGTTGCACTTATCTAAAATTTAGTAACATTAAAATTTTAAACATTTAAAACACTAGCCATTAAATTAATGAAACTTGGCTTTGAATTTAGGTGTTTGTGTGCTTTCTCGTTGCTAATCTTTTTTTCATGAATATGAATCGTTTTGATAAATTTAAACTTATTTGATTCTCGTAGTAATATTTGGGCGCATTAAAAAATTATTTGAACTTGAATACGATTAAACTTTAAGATGGACAAGAATAAATTTATTCATTGTGTGGAAACATATTATTTGTTTTAGTCTTTGAACCTTTTTTCACATATAGACTCATCATTATTTGCATCATAATGACCAAATTTAGCATAAGTTTTTTTTAGTACAATATAATACTTTGACAGCAATATTTTTATAAAAATACTTTAAAAACTTTCTTGATAACAATACTTCAACAAAAATATCTTAACAATTTATAAAAATTTGATTTGATGGAAAGGTATTGTAGAGAAAAATGTTAATCATAATGAGCCTGGAATAATCTACATATTATGGTACTCTTTTTTATATAAAAAATAACTACCCATTAGGAACTGATCATTAATCTCAATTCTCTCATCATGTGTGCCATTCTTTAACATTGTAAATTACCTAGCTACTTGATTTTCGTATCCTATTGTATCTAAAATATCGTGGCCAAACTCTTATAGCAAAAGAATTCATCTTTTTAGTCTCAACTTTGAATTAGACATCAAATACTTAATGATAGAATGATTTTAAAACTTTTAATTAATTCGAATGAGAGGACTTGGCTTTTAATATGAAAGCACAGCAACTGTTCTTTCTTGTGGGTTGCAAGCAGCTTTATTACCCATTGTTTTATTCGACACTATACTCACATAATCAACAGCTTGAAAAGTTTTTTTCTAGCTCAATATTGCTTCCACAACAAAATCTTGATTATGAATCTTTAATGAATTTTTTGTCTTGCATCAGCTCAACATGTAAACTTCATTTAGGAATCACAAGTCTAGTTATGTTTGGTTGTAATGATTTTAAAGGACTCTGAATATAGCATAATTAACCCTAAAAGGTATTCTCTAACTACTTACATTATGAATTTGAAATTTATTTGAATCTTTGATGAATTTTTCATTGAGCCATATGCCACAAAATACTTTATGCTTTGCTTATAGTGGTGGAATATTTTTTGCTGTCTTATATGTATCTATTTAGCTCAAATCTCTTGGAAGAAATTTTGTGAATATTTTTTCTTCTTGCACAATTAAGTGGCATTTCTTCTAGTTTAGTACTAAATTTGTCAGTTCACACCTTTTAAGTACAAAGAAAATATTGTTTCATCAATACTTAAATGAATCTTTGAAAACCAAAAAAATCTTTTATAAACACCAATACATTACTTTATCATATTTTAGATAATAGTCACAGTTATGCTTTAAATATTTAGTAGGCGCATTATATAATCCAAGTGATGTCTTTTTAAATGCAAAGGCTTTATAAGAATAAATGAACTGGGCTTTCTTTTGATTCTTTGAAGCTATAACAAATTAATTGTATCTATAATAACTAATTAATAAATATTATTAGATAAAGTTTGCCAATTTAACCAACATTTCATCATTAAAAGGAGGTGAAAAAAGATATTTTCTTTTATTTTATTCACCGCTATGTGAGCATATATTTCATCTGGTCACAATCCTAGTGCTAATTGGCTTTTCATGGGCACACTGTTGTAACTATTAGAAATAGGCTGAATAACTCTTGCATATGATTTTATTTCTCAATTAAAGAGTTACGGTCATCTTTCAACATGATTTATGCATGCAAAATTCTAAACTGATCATTTCATAGTATTGCTCTTTTTAATATGCTGCTTCAATTGGGCTTCCAAAGATGGTGAATCTAATAGATTAACTGCAACATTAATATGCAAATAGGCGGAGCTGTCTTTAATGTTTTACCTCTTCAAGTTCCTCTTACTCAAGATCATTTCTCAACACCTAATCAAGTGAAACAATCACACCTCCTACTAAATTGTCTATACAATCCTCCTTAGCATCAGCTTGGTAGCACTCACTCTTCTCACTTGAAATTTCTTAACCTTAAAAATAGTGAATGCCATCTTGCAATCACACTCATAGTCAACTCACATTTCTAAATTTGAATCAGGGTTCTCCAAATAGCTAAGAAAGAAACTCGAGAGTTATTTTTAGCACATCTTTTCCTTATGTTTAATACTATGAAAATATTAGAAAAATCAATCAATCCACATTTATGAATACATTCTCAGTTATTCTCCATAGATGCTTTTAAGATTGCTTAATTGCTGAGTGGTTGTTGTATGTTCGGATTCTTTTTTCAATTTCTTATAAATTGATAAAGGCACAAGATCTATGCAAGTTCCCAAATTATACAATGTCTTTCTAACAAATCTCTCTTTATAGTGCCGATAATAATAAAACAACTTGCTTCCTTAAGCTTTTGTTGAAGATTCTTCAAGTTCAAACCACACAACTCCTTAGTGCTGCAGTTTTAATCTCTCAACTTTCTTTTTCATGGATAATTCTTGATGAACTTTACATAACTAGCTATCTGTTCTAAAACTTTACCAAATAGGATGATTACGTGCTGCTTTTCTTAAATAGTATTAAAATTTATGAGTATTGATAACCAACTTTTTTTTTTAAAGTCTTTTGGGAAAAGATTGGGTAACACAATCATTTACTTTTTAAAAGAGTGTATTTTAATTTAATAATCTCATTCACTCCATAGTATCATCTAGTTTTTCTTAATTATATGCCATTGTTTTTTAGGCTCTTCCAAAGTTCAAGTCTGTTCTTCTTATACTTGTTTAAAGTTTTTCCACTATTTTGTGGGGTTGCCTTTAACCCTTATTTCTCATCTCATGAATAATCTTAGTATTTTGTTACACAGAGTTCCCTAGGGTATTGAATTCTTTAAGGTGACAAGCTGTTCTAACATTATTCCAATGTTCATGATGGAAGCGATCTAACTTTGATGTTGAGCTTGTGTTTCATTCATCAACTATTTTGTATTTAATTGCATCTAGTATACTAATTCTAAAAAGTAAGATTTCTTCTTAGGTTTGAATTGCTAAGAAAATCTTTAGGGTAACATGTCTCATTGGATTTGAGCTATTGCTTTAGTTATTGCCTCATGAAAAATATAACAATTCTTCTAGATAGTTCAAATATTTAGGTCTACTAAAATAAGTCTCTTAAAACGATTGCCTCTATGCTATGCATCATTCCTTATATTGTTTTACAGAACATTTAATTTTATTAACAAATTGTATTTTGTGCAGTTAATGTAGTCTAAACATAAATCTCATACACTTCTATCTGCCTTTTATGACATCTAATAAAAAGCTAAATGTTATTTATTATTAGCCATTGCTTTAGCCAACAATAGTCTTCTTCTAATGATTTTAGTATTAAAAATCCTTCTATAGCAATATCAGTTGTTTTCTGAACGGTTGTTTGAAGGTTTTGGGTTTATAGTAAAATAATTCCCTTTGCAAAAATGATGCTTGGTTTGCTGCATTTAGGTTGTAAAGTATATATTTTGGGAGAATGTTTTTTTGCTTCTCTTCAACAAAATGTGTAATCAAACTACGCCCAAAATTGGGCATAATTTGATTACCTCTGTTTATGTAGTTGAAAAAAATTGAGCAAGCCGACTCTTACATTTTCACTGTACATTGTTGACATCCTTTCCTCTCATTTGGCTTTGCGGATCATGGAAAGATATTGTCTTCATTCTTCGTCAATGGAGCCTACTTTTTATTGTAGTCCAATTAAGAAGAAAGTAAGACAGTTGCTTAAAATAAAATTATACTGTAATTAATTAGCTTAGTAATTCAGTTTTTGCAAACCAAAGAGTCCCTTAATGAAAACCTCCAATCAATTGTTAAAGTTTGAAATGTAATTCATATAGTCAAACTATAACTTGGACACTTTATTAAGTTTTTATATCTATTGCATGCATCTTATAATCTCTCCTAGTCTTAAATGGTAAAATGATGTAATGCTACTTCTCGACTTTGCAGTTTGGCTAGGGGAAGTGTTTGGAAATTTTTTTTCTTGTGCTAATTCAACCCTAGCAGTGATGAACCATTTGTCAAAGAATTCAGCTACAATTTAGCATTAGCTATAAGGTAAAATGGCATGTTTCCATCCTAAATAGTTGATCAGCACTCCCATTAAACATAAATGCTTTTTAAATATTAAGGAGATTTGCTATATGTTTTTCGTTGGTATCCCTAGTAATATTGAATCCTTAAATTGTGAATTTTGAACCATTTGAATATTTGCCAACTTATCTAAAAATTACTTGCCTAAGGAAGATCCATAATCCGTTTGGACAAAATAATCTCCTAAATGTTTTGGATCATCTACATCTTGAATGTTATGTTTTAACAATCTTCCTAGAACTTATTTTTTTCCCTTATTTTCGTTTCCTTATAATTTAAGTGATGCGTTTCTCTGAAACATATAAACCAAGCATAAAGAAGAACCCAAACTAATAAAAATCAGTTTCAGGCACTTCCAATCCCCAACAAGGATGCTAAATTTTTTTTGGGCGGACTAGCTTCGTGTAAGTGTATATGCTATCACAAGTAAAAAAGGGAGTGAATCATTCCTATTATAATTGAATCATTGAATTTCTTAATTATTTGTTTTACATTTCTTAAATTTATTGAATATATAAAGTTAGTTTAAAAAATATAAATTTTGAGCAAAACTGAAATGAAAAAAACAGGGCATCAAAAAAGATTAGCAACTGGAATTGTAATGATTCTTCGTATATTTAATTTGCAAATGGTTTTAATTAAAAACATAAAATTTCAAATCTTATGAGTCGCTATCTGGGCCTCATAAACTATTGTAATCTTTGAAGGCATATTTTAGATATATTTCTACACCAACACAATACATGTTTTGATATAAAAAAACATATACGATTGACAAGATTTCCAACTAATTATTTAAATTATTTTGTAAGCGAGGTGGATGAATTCATTATGACCTTAGGCTTGAAAATTCCACGCCACTATAGTGACAAACACTAGCCACTATAGATTTAACCACCGAAATTAAAGAAACTGTTTTGCTTAATTGCTGAACTTGAACAGCTCATGTTGTTCAACCTTGTCTCTATCCGTTGCATTGCACACCTGATTGGTCACATGTATGTATATTATATTCTTCTAATCTTCATACTTTTACTGTTCTAGTAGTTAGCTGCAATCCTTGCTATGTTGCATTATTTGCGATAGAATGTTGAATTGCCGCTTTAAACATTTTAAATTCTATAATTTATAAATGATCTCCTGAAATAGAAATTATGTGGTTTAATTAAATATTTTCCTGTAATTTATGTTGACTAAATTTTAGGTTTATGCCCATAAAATTTCATACTCATCTTATAGACTTTTTCTAATTCAAATTATTGCTACTGAAAGCAGCATGTCATAATTATCTTAAGCCATACTTATTGGAATGCTCTCTAACAGTAAGAAGGGTATTTAACCATATGAGTATGGTAAGTCTTAAACTAGATTATAAATTCTACATTAGGGAAAAAATTTATCACAAATTCAGTTCCTAAATTTCAGTAATTTTGTAAAGTTAAAACAGTGGGTGCTAGATACATAATTAAGAAAGATTTTAGTGGCATGTGTATGAAATCGTCTAATAATTTGCTTGCTGTTATTATTTGTCATAGTTAATGCATCCTATTTTAATTATGAAATAGTGATTATTTAATTATTATCATCACGTGATTTATTTTTGTACTTGTGCCCAACTTTATTTTCTTAAAGATTATTGTAGCTATGTGCGATTGTTTATATTGAGCTATAGATTTTGTTTAGATGCTTTTTTATATTTTTTATCTTTAAATTATATGTTGTGATCAACTTAGCCGTTGAAGCTTATTCTCTCTGGTCGTGCCTATGAACGTTGTACTTCAATGCAGGGGAGAGGATTGGTCTCTTCAGGAGAAAAACAACACACTTTCATTTCCATCATACTACATCAGTGAAGATGTAATCCTTCCTCTATGTTCTTAGAATGTAACAAACTAAAGCAATTTTATTTCAATTCTGCTTATGGGATTTCTCTGCCCTTGCATCTGCAGGCAGTAAAATGTTTGGAGAATGATGGTTGCAAGATGCGAGATGCAATGCAAGCAGCTGGAGATGATTTGAGTTTTGATACATCAATTGCTTGCGATTCATGTGATATATGGTGCGCACATGCTTTTCATTTTTATTCAATCTTACGAACTGTAAACCAGAGTTTTTCATTATTATAAGGTACTTCAAGTTTGTACCATGCAATTTTACTGGCACAATATTTTCTTAGATTGTAAGGGTTCCTTTACTTTTAATTTTGCTATTTATGAAAATACTAAGGGAGTGCATTTCTGCTTCTTTTATTTTTGAGCAAATTCATTTCTGCTTCTTTAGTATGCAAATCGTTTGGGCTTAGGGTTGGCTTCGAGTCGAGTCAGCCCAGACTCGAACTCGATTCGAATTTGTTTGAGTTCGAGCTTGAATCGAGTTCGAGTTCGAGTCGAGTTCAAGTCATTTTAAATAGGGTTCAAGTCAAGACGTATGACTCGAACTCGACTTGAAAATTTTCTAGTCGAGTTAAAATGTCTCGAGTTCAAGTCGAGTTCGAATTTTGAGTTTCGGGTTCAATTGCCAGCCCTATTTGAGCTTGATAATTATCCAACATCACTTTCTTATTTAAAAAATTTAAATTATCTTGGCATTCAAGTTTTTATTAAAGATGCATTGCACTTGTTAATTTATTGAGATAAATTTGTTACTTTTGAAACAGTTCTTTTAATATTTCATGCAGTACATACATATATATATTATTACGATTATATATATGTATATATATATATATATATTTATTTCGTGATGCAATTCCGATGAAGCAAAAACAACGAAGCGGAAACCCTAGTGTCCTCGACTGCACTTCCGTGATGCTACAACCTCTGAGCATCGGAGATGGCTCGTGATGGTTTCGATGTTGGATGCATATGCCCCATTGGAATTCCTGGGGGAGGGGACCCCATCCCTGATGTTTCAATACCAGTGGAGTCGCACAAGGGTTAAGTGGCTCTATCAAACCTTTACGTCAAATCTTCTCCTCCGCCTACCAAGGCATTCCTTGAAGTGTTAACATCCATTTTTCAAATCCTGCCGGCTATATTGGTATCAAACCTTTTTCATTGCCCAGAGATAAACTCGCATCCTAACAGTGGTTGAGGTGAGGATTCTTGCTAAGCCATATGAGTTTTCTTTGGTTGGAAAATTTTATAATTAATAGCCTTCTTTGCTGTCCATCCAGAAATTTTTCAGTGACTTAGGATTGTTGGCTCCTTACAACATTGGATTGATTGATTCTCGTCATATTCTCATCAAACTCTTGAATGAGGAGGATTATACAAGGCTTTTTTAGATAGACTCCTATTTCATTTTGTATTTTCACATGAAAATTCTCAAATGGACGCCTTCATTTGATCTCAAGAGTGAACCTCCTATTGTTCCCGTCTGGAAATCTTTTTCATTACTCAAGATGCATTTAGTATACCATACCATTCTTTTCTCTCTGGGCTACATTCACATAAAAATGTGGTGAAATTTCAACAAATAGTCAAGTTTATGCCTATATATATGATTATAAATATTGCAAAGAGACACCCTTCTCAGGTTTCAATTCAGCATATTCCTCCCATATGGAAAAGATTATGCATGCTCTGAAATTTTATAGAAAACCATATAGTCTGGAGTTTAGGAAAGTCGCAACTTTTTTTGGTATGATATTTTGTTTCGTAGCATTCCCCTTCTCTTTAAGATATTGTGACATACAACCAACCTATGAAAAGGTGAGAAATTATTGGTATAATACTCGATGGAATATTGACAAACTTCAATAATTCTTCCTAGTGAAACTATAGATGAAATTATTTCCTTTAAGCTGAACTTTTCGTCAATGATATTTTCTTGTGGAAGACTTGTAATCCTCTTGTATTCAAATGTCTGGGATAAATTAAGAATAAGAGCTAATAAACTTACTTTGGGAAAAGTGTTATGGCATAAGAGTATATGACCCTTTATTTCTTTCGTTAGTTGGCATTTACTTAGAAATATTCTTTTAGTTGATTGCTAATTGAAGTTCTTGGGATTTCAGTTTGCTTCTATATGTTAATTTTGTGAAAATAATTTTGAGGATATGAATCATCTTTTCATTGGCTGCTTTAAAGTTCAAGCAATTTGGAATTATTGCTACAACAGCTGTGGTTAGTCCTAATTATAATCTTAGTGTTGATGTTTTTTTGCTAGCATGTTTCAGGTGAACTAGTCAAAGAAGGCCATTGCAGAATATTTTTCCTATATTATGTTTTTGGTTCATTTGGGAAGAAATAAATAATTGCAAATATGCAAATTTAGATTTAATGCTAATAAGATTATTTGGAAAGTTTTAAATCCTGTTGATGTGGCAATCAAATCTAAATGCATTTTTGCTAATCAATTTAAAGGAGATGATTATTGCCGTTCTCTCTTCAATGTTCGAAAGTTACATAAGAACAGATCTGTATTATGGTGTATTGGTTAAAGCTTGTCGTTCATTTTTTCAACTCAATGTGGATGGCAGCTTTAAGGGTATATCTTATAAAGCAAGTGGCGGAGGAATAGTGCGAGATAATATTGGAATCATTTATTTGCTTATCATATTCAATTTATGGTTCTTAATGCTTTATTTGTTGAAGCAAAATCCTTACTTGGAGGTTTGAAACTTTGTGTTGACAGAAATACTAAAAAATTGTGGATTGAATTGGATTGCTTAGTGTTGGTCTTGTATTAAAGAAATGTTCATGTGGTTATTAGCATTTATTTTATATCTTAAAGGACGTTTACTCTCTTCTTAATCTTTTTGACATATTTTATGTTACCCATATTTGGAGAGAGGTACATGGAGCAACTGATTGCCTTGCTGACAAAGGAAGGCTGATAGAAGGATTTTATATCTATAATAGTCATCAATCTTTAAAGAACTAAGAATTATATGTATGATTAATAATAATAATCTTCCTAATTTTAGAGAGTAGAATTTTCGGTGATCCTATGTTATTTTCTCTTTCCATTAACCATTTTTGGTCTGAAAAAAAAAGTTAAGTATATGGAGCAGGTTATCGATAAACTGATAGAAGAGCTTATGGAAGCAATTTCTGAACTTTCTCAACTGGCAGACACAACAACTTGAGCCGCATGTTGATGGCGATTTGGTTTGCTGCTAGTTGCACCTGTCCTACTGATGACTTGAAGCTAGATGGAAAATCTTTAGTTTTGAACTTAAATTCCTTTGCATTTCTTACTTTTGTTGGTTAACCTTTTAGGTTATACCTTGGGTTAATCTTTTTGACTTTGGTTGTTTTCTTTATTTTTGTCCTTTTCGTTTTTATTTTTGGTTTTAGTTTTATTTCTAGACAACTAAACCCGCTTATTGTACTTTATTTTTCTATATTAATAAAACTTGTAAGTTTTCTTATATATATATATATATATATATCTATATATATATATATATATAAAACAATGAATGATAAAAAGTGTTCTATTTGGAGAGAGGTACATGGAGCAGCTGATTGCCTTGCTTACAAAGGAAGGTTGATAGAGGGATTTTGTATCTATAATGAGTCATCAATCTTTAAAGAACTCAAAATTATATGTATGATTATAGTACTAATCTTCATAATTTCAGAGACTAGACTTTTCGGTGATCATGCGTTATTTGCTCTTTCCATTAACCATTTTTGGTCTGAAAAAAGGTTAAGCATATGGAGCATATTATCGATAAGCTGATAGAAGATCTGATGGAAGCAATTTCTGAACTTTCTCAACTGGCAGACACAACAACAACTTGAGCCGCATGTTGATGGTGATTTGGTTTGCTGCTGGCTGCACCTGTCCTGCTGATGACTTGAAGTTAGATGGAAAATCTTGAGTTTTGAACTTAAATTCCTTTGTTTACTTTTGTTGGTTAACCTTATAGGTTATATCCTAGGTTAATCTTTTTGAATTTGGTTGTTTTCTTTATTTTTTTTCTTTTTGTTTTAATTTTTGGTTTTAGTTTTATTTGTATACCCGCTTGTTGTACTTTGTTTTCTATATTAATAAAACTTGCAAGTTTTCCATTAAAGCTATATATATATATATATTACAATGAATGATAAAAAGTGTCCCATTAGAAGAATTATCATCTAGTATCAATGGATTAGGTAGAATAATAAGGATTACCTGGATAGTTTCTGAAGGTATGTGCTGAAAAACTATTTCACATTTTTTGTTACATTTAAACCCATGATCTATTATGAATATGGAGGAATGCTTCTGGAGTGTTGTGTGATCGAAAAATCTTAAAGCTAAAGTAAAAATTGATAAAGTAGCTATATGACCATATATGCCATCGGAGGTTGAATGTTGGACAACAAAGAATAAACTTACTGATAAAGTATTACAGAGATGAGGATGCTAATATGGATGAGTGGTGTACTTGAAAGAATAGAATAAGAAATACGTTCATTTGTAGCAAAATTGGAGTAGTTCCAATAGTGGAAAGATTAGAGAATGCCGTCTTAGATGGTTTAGGAATACCAAGCATAGACCAGGTTCTCAATTCTTGTTGGTGAGCACAGACTCCCTTGGATAGTAGGGAGGAGAGGTTTCAGGCAGGTATGCCCCCTCTTTCCTTATCTATTCATCCTGTGCTCGGAGCTCTTTTTCCTCCTTGTCAGGCGGCAGCAGCAAATTGGCCTCCTGATCGGTATCAGGCTGGACCGGGGTGGGCCCAATTTCTCCCACCTAATGTTTGCAGATGATTTGATACTGTTCGCCCCAGCGTCTGTGGTAGCAGGCAGAGAGGTCCAGATGATCCTAGATGAGTACGGGAATTGAACTGGGCAGCCTGTGAAGTCGCACAAGTCGCAGATTGTATTCAGCCGCCATACTCCTACATATCGGTAGTGCAGATTAGAGAGTCAGTTGGGCTTCAGGAGAGGTGAGTCCCTCCAATATCTTTGTATCACTGTTACTGGCAGGCCTCCGAGGATGGCTGACTTTACAGCAGATACTGAGCAGGTCAAAGGCAGATTGGGCTCTTGGAGTAGTCGCCACCTTTCTCGCCGGCAGATTGAGTCTGATCAAGTCAGTTCTTGCTACAATCCCCAACTACCAGATGCTGGTGGCTCCGATGCTGGTGGCTCTGATTATGGACTCTTGCCTCGCCGACATTGAGGCTATCATCCGTAAGTTCCTTTGTGAAGGAGAGGGGGTAGCGGTCTACACTACGTGTGATAGCAGGAGGTCTATCGACCGCTCGAGTCTGGCGGACTTGGGATCAGAGATCTGAGGCTTTGGAAGACCGTCTTAGCCGCCCGCCACACCTTCAGTTTTGTCAGAAGAGAAGATCTCCTCTGGGTGAGAGCCATGGAGTTCCGTTACTGCCGCCGGGATAAGGACCTCATAGTCTAGCGAGCAGACTCAGCAGTTTGAAGGCTTCTGGGATACCGTTGGTCAGTTATCCAACGCAGGTTCAGCTTTAGAAGGGGAGTTTGCAGTGGCAGGTTGAGGACTTTATTGAGAGTCGGGCGAGCCAGCTTTACCGACTGAAGAGAGGAGGTCAGTCGTAGAAGTTTGCGGCCATGTGGGAGATGGCCTTGGGGCCCAGGGAGGCATGTTTTTTGTGGAGACTGCTCGACGACGCCATCCTAACAAGCTGCTTGTTATTTAGGAGAGGGCTCACGCAGTCTGCAGCTTGTGTTTGGGGCTGCGATGCGCAGGAGGACAAGGAGCACTTTGTGATTCACTGTCGAAATACCAAGGCTATCATGGAGACTTTTGTGCGTTGGAGCTTGCTTCCGGCCACATTGACTTCTTGGGATCAGTTTACTACGCTGTTCTAGACTATCACAGCGTCCCGCCGCCGTCGCTTCAGCAGCCAGATTGTGGCTTACTCCCTCTATTTGGCTTGGAGGAGTAGGACTGAGCTTTCTCATGGTCGACCACATCTCACTCCATTTGTTTGTGCGGGCTCGATTCTCTCTGCCTTGGTTTGTGTTGGACTGCACGACGGGTACGACTCATAGGGTTCCACGACCTCCTCCACATCCTTCAGATGGTGCCCCTCGACCTGTTGGCTGAAGGCCAACATTGATGCCACCTACAGCTATCGTGAGCCTACTGCTTTTGGAGTTGCTGTGGTTTGGGACTCTAGTGGACAGTTTCTTGTTGCTGTTGGAGCTAGTTTGCAGGCGCAGTCTTCTCTTCAGGCGGAGATATAGGCGATTATTGTTCTGCGATAGGCCCATCTGGCCATGGAGGCGGATATGGATGGAGTTATCATCGAGGGTACTACTTGGGAGCTATTCGGAGACTTGGGCAGCTTTGGGAGATGACCCTCCATTCACAAGGCGGAGAGCGACATGCTAATCACCTCACTTTTTTGCTGGTCTATCCTAGTGTTATCTTTACCCGTCGGTCGCACGATGCGAACTGTGTGGCGGACTTTTGTGTGATGTATGCACGTCAGGGCTGTTTTTCTTTTGCTAGGAGAGATGTGCTCCCCGGTAGGCTTTTGAACCTCCTTGCGCAGGACACCGTGGAGTTTGATTTCAGTTGATTTTTGTACTATCGATTATATATATATATATATATATATATATATATATATGCATAGGCTACGACCGTCCTTTCACGGGAATATCAAGGATTAGACCATTTGATGATCTTGTTAGAAAAATTGAGTATATTTACTCATGTTAAAAGGGGAAGAGGGAGGCCAATAAAGACATGGGAAGAAACTATTAGATAGTATCTTCTTTATTTGGAACTTAGGGAGGGGCTTTTATTTGGCATGCACGATGAAAATAAGGGATTCATGTAGCCATGTGAATCTTAAATCTATTTAACATCTTGGAGAACATGCAATATGAAGAATTTATAGTGTTTTGTTTCATTTCTATTGAGTACAAAATATTTGTTATGATATTTGATTTATTAGTCGAGTTTGCTGGTATTATAATTACTAAGCACTCAAATGCATTACCACCTATGTTAACGTGATACTATTAATCTTATTTATTGCTATCAACACTCAAATCTTTCATACTATTTTATGAGTTCGATGGAACATTCATAATTGAAGCTTCAAGTTGAACTATTGCACAAGAGCTACCTTTAAAAGAGTTTACTCGTGTGATTAATTTTGAGAAAGTTATCAAAATGGTCTATTGACTCTTGTAAAATGTTCAAAATAGTCCTTGACTTTTAAAAATATTTTATTTGATCCCTCGACTTTTGTATAGGTGTATTTTTGGTCCTTGCCGTTTATAACCATGTAAGCTCCTTTCGTTAAAAAATAAGTATATATGTGTCTTTCCCTAAGCACTTCTTCTTCAGCTACATCTTGTGTTCTCTTTGCCATATTCAAATGCAGCGAGCAAATTTCTCCGGCAGCAAAATCGAATGTAAGCGGCCGATTTCTTCTCACACCGTGTCAAATGCAAGCGGAATCAAATGCTCTGCAATTGATGTGGCATGAGATGAATTTGGCTACCTGCATTCGATTCAGCTGTCGGAGAAATTTGCCAGCTGCATTCGATTCTAGCCACCATGGAATTGGCCGCAGAGAGACTGGAATGGCAAGTTGGCTGGAATTGAATGCAGTAGGCGAATTTCTCCGGCAGCGGAATTGAATGCAAGTGGTCGATTTCTTCTCACACTGCGTCGATTGCAGAACATATGATCCACTTGCCTTCAACGCAATATGAGAAGAAATCGATCGCTCACATTGGATTTCGCTGCCGGAAATTCGCTAGCTGCATTCGATTCCAGCTTGTAATTTGAGCTCCAGCTTGGAATCGGCCGCACAGAGAAAACACATGTTCTAGCTGGAGAAGAAGTGCTTTGGGAAAGATATGCATAAACCATACTTTTAAAAGGAAGGAGCAATTGCTTATAGGTTTAATAACGACATGGACCAAAAAAGCACTTAAACAAAAGTAGAGGGACCATATAAAATATTTTCAAGAGTCAAAAATTATTTTGAACAATTTACAAGAATTAAGGGACCATTTTAATAATTTTCTCATTTAATTTCCTAAGTTTGATTGTTAATAGTTGTGACATAAACAAGATCACTATTAATTATAGGTACTTCATACAGACAACAGCTTCCATTAGTAATTCATTGAATTTTTTCTAGCAAATAGGAAAAACACAATTTTCATTCAAGAAAAAACCTAATTTTTTTGTGGTGATCAATGAACAATGCCTATATATGCTTAATAATTTAGTTTCCTTGGAGGGTCAACAACCCCAGCACCAATTGGCTGATTCAGTCTTTGTGTTGGCTCATAACATTGCTACTAAATGGCTACCTTGGTCTTTGTGCTAGTCAGCTATCTTCTTGTTATTGACTGGATCTTTGTTAAGGTTGGCTACTCTCCAGCATTTAACCTTGGTTCTCATGTCGATAGCTTGTCTCTCTATATTGGTCTTCATGCAACCGTGCATCTCAATGCCAACTAGCCACCTTTGATCAATCAGGTCATTTTCCTTTTATCAAGTTCACTAAGGCGTCCTTACTCTAAGAAGAGTTAGTTGCCACTCCCAAATTTGCCTGAGCCAATTTCTAGCTCAAGAGTTATTTCATGGTGATTACTTACCACATTTTACAAGGATCGTCAACTGAGAACCCTACCATCAAAGACCAATAAATCCACAATTTGGTTGACCTAGCAATGATCCTATCTTTGCATACTAATAGTGTCTCTCAAAACACTACATGCACGATTCAACTTCATATCTGCAATGACATTGTCATCTTCTTATGACCCCTTTTTTTTACACATGCAAGTATTGTTTTATGTCTCAATACTAATGTCACCAAATGAAATGTTAGCATATATATTTAGAGCTAAGCTTGGTGGTGACAGGGCATTTAGTGAGGTTTTTGATTTCATAAAATTTCAATGGATCTGACCTCACCAATGATAGATGGGTGAGCAGAACCTCTTGATAAACCTATTCAATCCAATGAGCCTTACTATGTGACTCTGTTGAATTTCACATAAGCCCATGGATCTAACCTCCAAGATTGATTGTGTGGTATGAGCCTACAAATTCCACTATTTAGGCCGATTGGCTTAGATGATGACTTATCATGAGCTTATCACTGGAAATGGGCTATGACTTCTCTTCCGATGACCCACTCAAGAAAGCAGTGAAATACACTACCAATCAGCACAAACTTATAAATTTAATTATACAAAAATCTATTTGAGTATATGATTGAAGCATTTGCTCTCGTTGCTGCCTGAAAATCTACTCGCATCAAAGTTGATCTTATCTCCCATGCTATGATCGACTTGTCTAGGTTGGATTATGACCTTACTTGATAGATTTGTGCTTTGACGCAATGGGGATAGATCCATTGCGGCTGATTTGCATGCATCTACACAAAATTATGGTTCTTTGACTTGCATTCCTTTCGCTACATTGAGGAATCATAACATCCACTAAAATATCTGAACTTTAGAAGGTTTCTCAATTACTTGGAATGTATTTCTAAAATTAGTATTCTCCACTCAATCATGCAGGTACTTTTAAGTTGTAGATGTGTTCACTTCCCTCATTGATCGGGTCTCTTTGGCCGACGTCTTCACTCCCCATGCCTTCCTTGCATGGCCAATCAATACCTTGTGAGTGTGTGTCAGCTGCCACCGGCTTGCTTTTCCATTTTTTTGACTACATCTATTACTCTAGCAAAACACCATCTGTGCTGCATCATGCTTTTCTGATCAACATCCTCTTGCATAGACTGGAGGAAAAGCGTCTCCTTAATTTCTGGTCAAAACTTTAATAAACTATAGTTACATATTCAGCTAGTGAATCTCTTGATTAATTTCACAAATTCAAGGCAGTTGCACCATTTCAAGTCATGGATCACTTTGGTTTTGAAAAATAAAGGCTGGCTTATATGGTTTAATAAGTTCCACAATCCAGACTTGATAAATCTGGTGGGAAGTTAAATTCATTATATTTTCCATGCTAGATGGGAAAATAAATTTCTTTGATGGCAAAAAACTCTTCAATTTGAGTTCCTTACATGACGCAGAGTGCACACACACATGCCTAAAGAATCAATCTCCCTAGTCGGTCAGCTACCTCACTGCTCACTAATCATCTTGGATAATATTATGCTAGTAGGCCACAGTATCTCCAATTGACAACCTTGATCTTCATGCTACTTAGCTATAGATTTTGTTGTTGCTTTCTTCGCTTTCGTGCCAATTGGCCACCTCATTGCCTAATAATTTTATATTTTCGATATGGTTGGTTGCTTCTTTGCCAACTTGTAGCCGCCATCTTTGTATCAATTGGTCACCTCACTGCCAACTGCTTGCCGCAAATTTGCAATGATTAATCATCTAAACATTAACAACGTCCTTTAGTTGTCATTCTAATTAACTACCTTGATAACCTCCCATGATATGATGGCTTCCTGGTTTTGCCAATTAATGAACCAGTATGGAGTAGTTATTGTGAGAGAAAATCATATCTTTAAAAGCTTTCCATACCAACAATGGAGAGGCTTGCTCTACAAGCTATGTTGCCCTTGGCACATTTTGGTCTTCATGTTCAATGTTCTAAACCACTTCTCTGTGATGTGTCTTATGCCATCCAATTGACTAAGTTAACTTATTTTCCAATTGGCCATCCTAACTTTACCCACCTATATAAGGAAAATATTTCTTCTTTGATGGGAGATGCCATTATCCTAGTGAGGCAGTGACAAGTGGGAAGAATGAGGTCTATAAGTCAGGAAATGCTCCAAAACACTTGGGAAAGGAGGAACATGATTCTTTAAGGAGTTTTTTCTCTCTTTATTCCCTCTCCTAAATTTGTCTATCTTTTCACCATTCCTTAAATCATTTCTCCATCTGGATACTCTCGATTTCTAATTCATTTCAACGTAGGTGGCTTTTTCTCCCAACTATGCAGGATTTCTCAAAGCAGTCAAATTTTTAGCAAAGTCATTGGATCTTTTTTAAAACCACCAAATCTTCTCTATTACATCAATATCTACTTCAATGTCGCGGTCTCCTCCCAATCTTGTTGAATTTCTACCAAGTCAGCATAGTTTTTGTATCGCCACACACTTTTATGGCTTGGCTTCATAGAATTTCGTATTTGTGCCGACCACACTCTCTGATATTCATGTGGACTACCATCTCCGATCTTCGTATCGACCTCGCTTTGACCCCACCTTGATTGCCCTCCTAGATTCCCACATCTCTTTCCCTTGATCACCACGCAAATCGCCTTATTGCTCTTTAAGCTGACGTCTGTCTCTGATCTCCTTGGTGATTCCCTTGATCTCCCTGGGCTGATTTCCCTGTATTATTTGCACACAAATCTTTTCTACCAATGTCCGTGCCCCCATTTCAGGTTTCTGTGCGACCATCTTCCAGTTCTTTGTGTGATTGCTCCTTAGCTTTTGATGCCCCTACCCTTCTCTCATTGTTAACCACTTTCCTCGGTGTTAGTGCCAACCACCTTTCTCATTTTCTACGGTGCTCTCCCTCTCTATGTTGACCACCCTATCTGCTCTTTGTGTCTGCTTTCTCAGCACTCTCTGTGCTAACTACCCTTAGTCTCTATTCTGATTAGCCTTCTATCTCTCCAAATCAACCACCTAGTGTTCATGTCAATCATCTCTTTGCTTTGTGCATCATCCCTTTTCAATTTTCATGTTTAACGCCATTTTTTCTTTCCACACCATGCATCAAATTGTGATCTGATCCACTTAGCCTATGACTTGGTCAGCCGAACCCTTAAAACCAAAACCCTTGGGCAGGACTATAGAGTAGCAGAGAGCCTACACGCTGAGGAAGAGCCATCAATACAATGCGGAATGCAGAAAAGGAAGACTCACTAGTAAGGGAACTAGGGAATGCGAAAAATATATCACATGTGTTAAACTTGAATCATTTTTTCAAAAATGTGAGCCAACCATAAAGCTTTATAAATGTGCAATTCTACATAGATCCCTAAAACTCATGGCTTTTAGAATTGAAATCAGAAGTGTTGTGATTTATAAATTACGGGTTTTAAAGAAAAATAACATATGAAGTGGTGAGCTTAGCAAAAGGGAAGAAATCTATAGGATTCGGGTTGTTTATTTTTAATTACAAAGCTGGTAGTTCACTAAAAGTGTACCATACAAAATTAATAAACGAAATGCACACACATGGGATTGGCTGATAAAAGACATTTGCCTTTATTTTCAAAATGAATGCAATGAGACTATAATTTGGTACCTCTATAATTTGACGCGAAGTATATATACTGTAAGGTAAAAGTTGGGCAATTTTAATGAAATATATCATCCATGTATATAATGATCTTCAAAAGAAATATATATGATTATCACTGCCATACTTTGACAAAAATGTACAAGCAATGAATTTTAAGATCATTAAAAATTTACTGCATGGATTAAAGCAAAGTTTAAGATGTTTGGAAGGTTACTTTGACAATGGTGTCAATAGTGTGCAAGTATATAAAGTTCATCAAGCTCATTTGGTCTGAGGACGTTAACAATTATCTTAATCTGTGCGGATGATAACACAATAATAAGAAATAATAAAAAATAATGAGAAATAAGGGACAATAATTGCAATAGCTTTTGCAATAAAAGAATTTGATTATCTATAATTTTGAATTTTGATTTAAGCTAGAATAATTCAAATAGGGATCCTTATATCCCTAAAAATAAAAATTATTAATATTTAAAGGCCACAAATAAAAAAAACACATCAAAGATTAGTTGTAAGAATTATCTAGCTGCTAAAAATGAGAACTGAAAAGATATGCAATAAGTTTGGCAAGTTAGTATAAGCATGATCTTTTATTGATTTGCTTTTTGGACTGAATACTGTACTATCGTAAGGAACTACCATCAAAGGTTTTCTTTTAAGAAGGTATCTTTTTTTTAATGGAGTCTTACACAAATGTTTTCTACGCTTGTTAATTCTGGATGGAAAGCCCACTGTAGGGTACTGTACTTTCTTGGAAGGAGATCGTCTCTCATATGAGCCAGTAATAAAATATTGTGGCAAGATCCATTATACAATTTATAGAGAACTATAACACAGGCTGTGTAAACTGTTAATGGTAAAAATTATTTTTGAAGGTTACAATATCATTCGAGTCTCAGAAGGCCTTACTAAGATGACCCTGCAATACACGTTGCTCACAAACTGTTAAAGCCTTCTAAAACCAGGCATGTTGTGGTAGATTGATATCTTACAAGAAAAAATTCTACTCCATATGTTTCTACTGATCTCAATTATCTGACATTTATGCACGTATAAAAAATGCTTGTAATGCTTGTCGAGTGTATGCTGGAAACATCATGCCCTAAGCATGCATTTACAATTGATCAATTTGGCAAAAAATAATTTCTTCAATATTTAAGTAAATCAAGATCAAACATGCTAGAATTTATTTTCTTTTCTTGGCAATAATTTTGTTAGTTCTAAAGTGATCAAGCAAAATGTCATTGACAAGCTATGGAATTTATATTCTTTTATAATAAATAACAATAGATTTTATTATTTTAAATTGGTTATGCCAATATATAATTTTTTTTTATTGATGGGTGGGCTGTTTGATATTGTGAGATTTTCAAAAGGAAATAAATTTTGTAATTGAAAAACTTGGAGATATTGGTTGGTTGCAATTCTGGTGTAATTGAATTTCAAGTAATTTTTTGGGGTGTTGATTTCACCACCCTTCACAAATTTGAAGGATTTTTTCTGGATTGAGCATAATTCGTCGTGGTTTTCATAGCCTCAGGTAAAAAATTGAACTAACCGTTATAGTCTTTGTTCTCAAATGGCTTCTCTGGTCGTTGTTCCTATTGGCTTGCCTTTGTCAGCCCTTTCTAGCAATTGGCTGGCCTTTGCCAGCCCTTTCTAGCAATTGGCTGGTCTTGGCTGGCCTTTATCGGCCATTAAATGGTATTAATAATTCAATAACTAGCTGGCTTTGTTGAGACAACCTTCCTCAACCTCAAAGGAATATAACTGTTCTTCGCTAACCCTTTTTGCCTCTGATCAGCCTTAGCCGGCTTTTGGCAGTCAATGGTCGGCCTTTCAGTATGCCAAATTGGAATTACAAATTTTTTAAATTTTAAAACTTATTAAACAAATTACATTTTGCAATCAATTTTTATCCAACCAAGCATCAAAATTTTAAATCTTGGAAAATATTTCATTGTTGTTTAAATAGTATCACTTAGATTACAATGCAATCCAACTTACTTATGGGGCTAATTGTATGCTATATTTGAAGTGTAATTAGATTATAATATAGTCTAATTATAGTGTTATTTCATTGCAGAGTAATTTGGCTATCTTACAATTGCTTGGTTGTTTGTAATTGTTTTGTAAGTAATCAAAATTTTACTATATGGAGTGATATAATTTGCAATACATAATGCTCAAAGTATTTTTTTAAATTTTTTATAAGAATGTAAAATCAATCTAATGCGTTAAAGAAAATAAGACAACTTTCCTTAGTTAGCACAACATAATACAATCTTTCTTTTAACTTCACAGAAAAAAGAAACACTACAATAGAAAGAAGTAATGCTCATGTGGCGATGACAGTGTTCTTAACGAATAATGATGAAAAAACAAAAAAAAACGTTGAATCTTAAAAAGCTTACTTGATTTATTAGTTAAAAAAATAAAGATAAACAAATCTAATGTGTTGATCAAATTTAAATAATCTTTTCTTATAGAGTAAATATTATGAGAATTTAGCAATGAATTAGAGAACAATAATAATAGCAACAACAAAAACAACAACAATAACAATAACAACAATATCAGCAACAAAACAAAGTTTTAATTCCACTAGGTGGTGTTGGCTACGTGAATCCTTTGTTTTCATTGTGCATGATCAAGCAGAAGCCCCTCGCTAAGTTCTAAATAAAGAAAATCTTTATTAATTGTCATTCCCTTGTCTTTTTAAGTCTTTCTCTTTTACTTTGAATATAGAAGAAATTAATAAATTCAATTTTTCTAATAGGGCATTGCACTGACTACACTTAATATGTTCGAACCATCTAAGGCGACATTCTCTAATGTTGTCCACTATTGGAGCCCTAGCTTATGTGATACTATAGCCGTGCGCCAATGTAACAGCCTTTGCACACTTTTTACTATATCCAGGCAGTGTAATCATTCATACATAATATGGGAACCCTTTGAAAGCAACAAAATTCATAAATGAAATTCCCTGAGTGAAAACTTGTGTACTTAATCTCTTAAATGAGCAATAAAGATGAAGAGAGGAATAAACTTATTTGATCTAAAGAATACATTCTTCTCTAACTGCACAAAAAGAAAGCAATAATACAATAAAGAGAAACAATGTTCGTGTGAGGCGATGCTATTCTTTACGAATAAAAATAAAGAAACAAAAAACCATTGAATCTAAATAAGTGTACATGATTTATTAATTAACGAATAAAGATGAAACAAATGTATTGTATGATTAAAAATTGATAATCTTCTTAATCGACAGAGTAAATATCTGAATGAAAATTATATATATAATCATTTATTTGAGTAACAAAGATGAGGAGAGGAGTCAACATTTTTAATTTAAAGAATACAATCTTCTTTAATTGCCCAAAAAAAAATAATGCTACATTGCAGAGAGATAATGTTTGTGCGAGGCGAATGTGTTCGTCAAGAATAATGATGAAGAAATAAATCCTATGCTTTGATAAAGTTAGACAATCTTTCGTAATTTGAACAGAGTATATATTTAATTTAAAGAATGCAATCTTCTTTACTTGCCCATGGGGAAGAGACTATGAACAAAGAGGAGCTCGATTCTAAAAGCTAAAATTGAAGAGGTGGGAGATGAAGGTGACGAGTATGCTATTCTTTTGAACCTCTGAATCATTGCAGTTATTACTTTGAGGAAGAGGACAACAGACAAAGAGATGTTTGTCGCAACTGCTTTCGTAGAAGAAGCTACTTTCGTGATTTATTTACGCGGCTTCATGTAATCAAGCAACGATTGATCTGGGTATAATTTGATTATGCTGTAAAGTGAAGAAATGATGGAATTCAAATCCCCCATAATTCTACTTAAAATTATTTTTCTTTGCAAATTCTGCATACCAAACACAATGAGTTTGTAAAATCTTGAATTTAGATTAATTTATACCAAATTTTTACATACCAAATAACCCACAAAATTTGAATTACATTGTAATTCGATTACTTTGTTTCAGTTTTAGGAAGTCAAACAACTCTTAAATTAATTCAAATTTAAGCAATTAAATTGCATATTTCATGCAATCAGTTTTTAATGAGAATATCTTATATTTTTTTGTCTTGCTATTTTGGTCTATTGCTATGTTCTGTCATATTATATTGTTGTATTGGTGCTTGTGCTTCATATGTTTTCCTTAAGGTTTTGTAGACACTAATATTCCAAATAGGTGTTAGATTATGAATGAACGTGCTTCAATTCTTGGCATATAGATGGGGCATTAAAAGGTTTATTGTGTATAAATTCTCTCCTTATTCATTAAATTTTCATGGGAAAACTTACATAATCTTAAGGTCTCATATTTGGTGTCATTATGTATCATTAACAATTGTGATTTTTTCCTTTTATAAACATTGAACTTTATTAATTCAATTAAGAGCACATGTAATGCATTGTATATTTTATGTTTTTTCTTTGGTATGCTTATTTTATTAGTTTATTGTATATATTTCTTATTGTAAATATTTGCACTTGGCTTTTATAAAAGAAATATATTAGAATACAGGGTTGCCCGATTCTTGTCACAACATGACTTAGGCCTTGGAAGTGCCATGATGTGTACTTTGGGCTACTAGTTAATGTGTTCTTGCTTGTGACATATAAAGCATGCATTTTATTCAACGGAACTCTCCTATGTGATTCTTGTGTAAAAGCTGCAGAATTTAGTTAAGGATTTGATATCAAAAGCCTTTACATCTTATTGTGTCGGGTATCTTGGGGCCTATTCCTACTGAGTCATTATTTTGTTACAGATATTATATCATATTTGGTCATGATTTTTCAAACTTCACATGGATGTATATTTTATAAATAAATTTGATGTGCTTGATGTCTTTCTCTCATTCAAAAAAGTGATTGAAAATACTCTACCCTAATAAATTTATAATATTTAAATTGGTGGTGGTGAATATAAAAATTTACTCCCACTTGCAAATCTTGATATCCAACACCAGTTCTCCGCCTCGCTGCACTTGAACAAAATGGCAAAGCTAAATGTAAACATCGCGATATCGTTGAAACTGGTCGAGCTCTACTTTTGCATGCTAATCTCTCTGCCTCTTTCTGGATAAATGCATTTCAAATTGCAACTTAACTAATAAATTAGCTTATGTATCCTCAACTTCAACACAAACCCTCATATGAAATTTTGTTCAACCGTCTACCCGAGTACAACTTAAAAGATTTTGGATGTATTTACTTTTCATGGTTGAAACTTATGTGGATAAGTTGGAGCCTAGATGATTACCTTGTATTTTTTTAGGTTACAGTAGGCAACACATCTTGTGTTATCACATTGGCTCAAATAAATTATGCATCTCTCAGCATGCCACATTTGATGAATGTGAATTTTCTTATAGACCTATTGGTTGAAGGCCAACATTGATGCTTCCTATAGATACAGAGAGCTTGTTGCTTTTGGTGGAGTTGTGGTTCGTGGCTCAGGAGGCCACTTGCTCGCTGTTGCTGGAGCCCGTTTACAGGCCCTGCCTCCTCTCCAGGTTGAGATGCAGGCGGTTATTATTTTGCGACAAGCCCTTCTTCCAGAGACGCTGACACTGAGGGAGTCATCATAGAGGGTGACTATCTTGGAGCGATCCGGAGGCTCCAATGTCACTTGGAGAGGACTCTCCGTTCACGAGATGGAGAGCGCCACGCTGATCACCTTGCTTTCTTGCTAGACTTTCCTCGTGTGATTTTTGTTCACAGTTTGCGCGATGCAAATCACACGATGGACTTTTGTTCTATGTTAGCCCGACAGGGTGATTTTTATTTTGTTAGGGGAGATGTGCTCCCTGGGAGGCTCTTAGACCTCCTCGTTGAGGATACCGTGGAGTTTGATCACAGTTGATGATGTGCTGATATTTTTTCTTATTTATGCTTAGGTTACGATCATCTTTCACAAATTTTCTTATAAAACTATTCTTGCTACAGCAAGTGCTGAATAGATACGCAGCTCAGGACTAATACTTACTGTTATTTTGGCTTGGGATAAATCAGGTACTTAAGCTGCACCTGTTGATAGTAGTTCGTCGACTCTACTTCCAATTCTCCCTCGGCTTCTACAGGAAACAAACATATGGTGCTTGATTTGCCTCCAACACCTCAATCGCCAGCAGATACTCCTTAAAATTCAGCACTACTTGTTCCTACACTGCAACAAATTCACCATGGAAGTAATATTCATCCGATGCTTAACTGTGCTAAAATAGGAAATTTGAAGCCAGAGGTCTTCTTTGTGTCGGTACCTTGTCACGCCTTAGTGCCATCTACATATCGTCAAGCTCTTAAAATCCCACATTGGATTCAAGCTATGAATGATGAACTATCCATCCGCCTTACAAAAAATGGCACTTGAACTTTGGTTCCATGATCGACAAATGTAAACATTGTTAGCTGTAAATGGCTCTTTAAGATCAAACATAACTGCGGTGGTTCTATTGCTTGTCACAAAGCATGTTTGTTGCCCATGGCTTTTCTCAAAAGGAAGGCATCGATTATTCATAAATATTTAGTCTGGTTGTCAAATCAGCCACCATCCGAATTGTTCTTACACTTGCTCTTACCTTCAATTGGAAAATCCGACAACTCAATTTTGACAATGCATTTTTATATGATGATCTTCACGATAATATGTACATGAAGTAGCCCATTGGTTTCATCTTTGATGCACATAAATATTATGTTTTTCATCTCCATCACGCTCTATATGGGTTTAAATAGTCCCCTAGAGCTTTGTACTATAAATTATCCACTGCTTTTGAACTATTTGACTTCCTCAATGCTGTGGATGACACTTCTTCGTTTATATAACGAAGCGACAAAGATATATTGGTGTTTCTTGTGTATGATGATGATGTTTTACTCACGAGCAGCAGCGACTCTCCTTTTTAGAAATTGACATCCTTCCTTGCTGATCAGTTCGTGATGACCCGATGCCGGCTCAGCGAGAACTATCCCGGCATTCAGGTGTTCACATACCACATGATCCTATTGAGTAATTTGAGAGAGAATGGATACACATGTAAAAACGAAAAGACATTCTCATTTATTACAAAATTTCAGATTTCAGATTACATGTCCTTCATCGTACTTCTCGTACAAAAGTGAAATATATAAAAAAAATAGATAAAAAAAACAAGCAAAGCATCGCTGTGAATCTATCAGCAAGATTGAAAATTTAAGAATTAGGGTTATTGCGCGTATTCTTCCAGAAGCACCTGACCTGGTATTGTACAGATAATAATACCGAGATTGAAATTTCTAGTAACTAAGTAACAACCTCAATTTTTTACATTTTTACCTTGTAACTACGGAGTTTATAATAGAGGTATTCTCTCTATTTCCAAATTTAGCACAGATACTTGCTCTTTTTTTTTTCTACATGTGCAATTCTTATCACAAACAACATTAGTTTTTATGAAATTCCATTTAGGTCATTTGTTATATATTTATATATTATTTTCTTAAAAATATTTTCTTGGGGATTGCTGTTAGATTGTATAGAGGTAAAGAAGATTTACAATAGATATGGTTGATGACTTCCAACAAAATTAAACAAAATAAAATAAGATAAAAAAAAATAAAAAATAAAAAACAATTGATCAACAAACCACTTATAAAAGATTCTCAAATGGGAATATTGGAAAACGAAAAGGGAAGATAAGGATCTCCAAGTTTATGAGACCAATCCAATCAACAACCACTTATTTTCTAAGGTTGCATCTTGTTGACCTATTAAGGATTTAGGGCCATTCTTTCTTTTCCATTTTTTCTTCTTTTTTTCAAATGAAATTTTCAATATCATCAAATTTGTTATCCGTAACATCTTCATTTGTGTTCAAATCGGAGAACACTTCTTCATTAAAATTCCCCAGCATAAGTACTATGTAAGTAGTAGTACGCCTACCATAAACAAACGGGAGAAATTTTGTGGCGTGTGGGTTGAAAGCACATTTCCTCTCCTAGACCTCCATAGAAAGCCCCTCCCCACTCGAGACCACCAAGTCCGAGGAGGGAGCATCCACATCATGGGACAAGATGACCTCCTCCATATTTTTCCTACTCAAAACTATTTGCATTTCATCAATCCATTACTGAAGTGTCTTGAAGGAGCAATGCCGACAACAACCTAACATTATGGGAATGCTCCTCAGAATTAAAGAGGCACGTGCCATTCTCCCTTGTGGCTCTCATCCTCAGAACCTCTTATGTTGCAATATATGCGCGCTAAAGCTAATCCGAGGAAAAATTCTCATAACTCGATAAGTTTTAATTACTTTCCTAAACACACAACCGGAAGAAGCATTGTTTGACAGGGTCACCGCCTCTGCCAGGATCCCACCCGCTTCAAATTTGTCAGCAATGTAAGTCCTTCTGGCATAATCGGCGACCACCATCAGTTAATCGTCAAATAAGGTTTCTTCAACAACAACATTGGCCTCTAATGCGGAGTCCCTGCCTCCATCAACTGATACAGGTGCAATCTCAGATATGCCATCCGGTTGAATGTGAGCATCCTTACTAATTAATTGGACAGTCAGTCAGTTTTATTTTGGACTGCCACTGAGGAACATAAGTTGCTTGTTTTTTATGCATACCAATCTATTCTGAGGATTTCCTCAACTTATCCAAACCTTCATTGACCTTTGAGTCGAGGATGGATATTGAAACAAGATGCCACGTCGTGCCTGGTAGTCAAACATTGAGTACAATATGACTACTTGTTCTCAAAAATACATTCTTGCGGGCATCCCTTCTCCTCCTTCCCATTCCAGATTTCTAATTCAAAATTTTCAAGATCGATTTCAACTAATACACGCGACACCAAAGGACGGAGAAGGTTGGCGGTAATGATGTTAACTTTGAGCGGCTTGTCAAAATAAGACCCCAATGCGAATAATATTGAGTTCGTCATTAAGTGAACCTTTAGAAGAGGAAAGCTAACTCAAATTGGGACAATGGGAGGTCCATTCCTTTGATCAAATGACAACGTCCACTTTAGAACTTTCTTGTGGAAGTTTTCAATGGAATACGAGGTTCTTGCAAATATTCTAATGTAATCGGCTTCATTAGATAGTTTGATTAATATGACGAAAATCAACTAAGACCGCGGTGTAGGAACTCGACAAACCCGGGCTAAGAAGAACTTTGTGAATGGCTATCATTGACTGTTTCCCATTAGCGAATTCCCAACAAGATATACTCAAAAGGTTTGTCCAACCTTTGAATTTCATTATTAGAGAGGACAAAGAGCTGGTTTACCTTGCAGGTATGCGATATGCTTGATCCCAATTAGATCTCCTTGAGATAATAACGCTTTGCGAAAGGATATTGGCACCGAAGATGCCACTTAGTGTATGTAATGAAGATCCAAAAGCCGGGTTCCTCCGTTCCGGTGAACGGCTGCCGGAATGCAGTCGCATGGGCCTCTGGAGCGGTGGCCGAAGTGTAACGACCCAATGTCGTTACTTTTCAAATTAGGTCAAAACCCGCTTCAAATATCAGGACCACGGGGAATTTCAAATTAGGGCAAACAAAATTTTCATTAGATAGAAATAATTTTTAGATCAAAGTACCCTAGTTTGGGAGAATTCGGATAACGAAACTCTCGCTTTATTTTTCTGAATTAATTAAATCCAATAAATCAAGAATATTGAAATACATGTCAGAATTCATCGATTTCAGTGTTGTCGTGTTAAGTATATTATTTAAAAACTGCTCGAAAAGTTTCATCAAATTTTGAGCGTCGGTTTGATCGTGGTTAATTTTTGAAGTTTTAAACCTCAAATTTTAATATAAAATAAAATATTTTTTCGAATTGAAAATTTTTGGCGCGAGGGTGTTCGGTAAATCGTAACACACCTCGGTGTCAGATTTCGTTATTTTTGGACACCAAACGGCAGAAAAATATGAATAATTTAAGTTCAAGTAATTATATAAATTCTTTTTTTTTTAAGAATTTTCCTGAACCCTTCTTTCCCCGCCTTAATTGTGATCCCCCCTCATTAAGGTAGAATATTCCTCTGCCCATAAAAGCATTAATTAGCACTTTAATGACACTTTAAGTTTCCCTTTTCCCCTTATCCCCTTATTCCTCTCCCTCGCTCTCCTTTTTCTCTATTAATACTCCCTCCTTTCCCTCCTCCTCCTCACAGCCAGCCCTCTTCTCCCTTTTCTCCTAGCCAGCCCACAGCAGCCCCACAGCCAGCCCTCTCCTCCCTTTCTCTCCCAGCCAGCCCACAGCAGCCCCTACTCCTCCTCAGCCCCACAGCCAGCCCTCTCCTCCCCTCCCCACATAGCAGTAGCCCTCTCCTCTTTTCCCCCACAGTAGCAGCCCTCTCCTCCCCTCCCCACACAGCAGCAGCCCTCTTCTCCCCTCCCCACACAGCAGCAGCCCTCTCCTCCTCTCTCCACACAGCAGTAGCCTTTCCTCCTCTCCCCACACAGCAGCAGCCTTCTCCTCCCTCTCCCACAACTACTAGCAGCCCAGCCTCTCCTTCCTGCCCTCCAGCAAGCAGCCGGCCAGCAGCAGCCCCTCATGCTGCAGCCCTTCCTTAGCCAGCAGTGCCTCCTGCTGCAGCCTTCCCTCGTCTGGCCAGCCAGCCATCCGGTCAGCTAGCCCCCGCTGCTCCGACAACCTCCTGCCAACCCCCTTCAGCTACATCCGACCTCCCTCCTGCTTTCGACAACCCCAGCTTTAGGTAACAGGAGAAGGAAAAGAGGAAGAAAATGATATGAGATTTTTAATATTTTATTTCTTTTATTTCATTTCTTATACTATTATATTATGTTATTGCATTATTATTGATGTCATTAATTAATAATGAACAACAGTATAAATGCTAGAAAATAACTATTACTTTCATACTGTCTATTTCAATTCAAGCATTTTTATTCTATCATTTCCATTTTTTTATTATTACTATTATTATTATTATTATTACGTTCTGCAATTTATGCAGCCATTTTCATTCTGTCTTTCATACATTATTATTATCATTATCATTATTATTATTAAAGTGATAATAATAATGCTATTATAAATATTATTGCCACATCAGTAACTTAAAAATACGAACTTCTATCAAGTTGAGAAAATGAAAAAGAAACAGAATAGAAACGAAGATAATAATATTGGCTAAAAAAGCTAATTTAAAATATCAAAAACCTAAACGCAGATTGAGCCAACTGTCACTCATCTGAACTGTCGAATTGTCTAACTGTCGAACTGTTGAACTTAAAGAACAAGGTACCAGATGTCTTTTATTACTTCTGTTTTAAATATATTTTTTCTGCTCAGTATCGCACAAATTTGATAAAAGTGTTTTTTAAAGTCACATAAAATGATATATGAATAAGTTTGGATAAGTGAGAAGCAAGGGTTCCATGTTGCTTTATACTTTTTGTCTGATCAGATAACTACTAGGATTGGGCTGTCCGACATCGGGAGTCATAAGGAGCCTATACTGATAAGCATTTGAGTGGGCAGGTATAGAGGGAAGTTGAGATATGTAACATAAAAATGAACCCCATTTTCCTCGATTTTGTACTTGCCCAACAAAATCATATTTTGTCTCAGATATCAAGCGCTAAAATTCTGTATTTATTTTTGTGACTGTAATTATTTTCATGCTAAGTTTCAAGTGCAATTGAAACATGTTTGCAGGGATAAGTTTGTACAACTTTTATTTCCTGTCAAATATTGATTATTTTGCTTATTATTTAACATTTGTAAATATGACATCTATCAGTACTTAGTTTCACAACTAATTGGTATTCGAATGCCTGCACTTTTAAAACGTGTCCAGATCAGGAGTTCATTCTCGAGGAAAGGTGCTAAGAACTGAACAGTGCTGATACTGTTACTTGCTGATCCACCGCTTTCTTTTTGACTCTATCTATTCTTTTAAAAAGTTTGTAATTTTTCTTTTATTTTAACTTTTGTAATAAGAACTTATGAATTAATAAATAAATGAGTTATGTTTGATGTCTATATATTTGTCTCTTAAATTACTTAATATGATCTTGCGGCTAGAGGACTTATTGCTGTTATTTTATCACACCCACAGCAACCGGTGCTGGATTAGCTCCTGCTGACCCGGCACCGGGTCCCCACACGAAGCTGCCATAGAAAATTAGAGATCGCATCCGTTGTTTGAGAAACACCCAAATTAGGCGCCTCCATCTCGGCGAGCGGTTGTCGGATTGCAGCTGCAAGGACCGTCGATGCAAGGGCGGCGGCGGAGCCGCTAGCGCAAACTCTAGTGCCCGTCCGCCATTCTCTCGTCCGTCAGTCTTGTGTCATTCAAAATCATTTGAAAATCATTTGTATAAAACATTTTTACGATACTATCAAAGAAAAGTAGGAGTTGGCCCAAAAGCTTGAGCAGAGGGTCATGATCTCACGTTTGTGTTTCATTATATTAATTGATTTTCCTTTTTTGTTTTCTTAGTTTTTATTTTAGTTTTTTACTTTTGGTTTTTCAATAGTTACCATCCAATATTTGGTTGTACTCGTTATTTTTATTAATAAAATTTCAATATATTCTCCCAAAAAAATTATATATACGTACATATATATATATAAATATATCTTCAGTTCTACCATTTATATTTTTCTTTTATACCTAATTTCGATCTCCTTTAACAAACCAGTGAAGGGGCTAGTTTGATTTGAGGTAAAATATTACATATTATTTAAGTCTAAATAATATAATTGTTTTATGTTTTAGAACCGTATACTGTGAACTAGGTTTCTTGGTTTGTTCACAAGTAAACCTAACAAAATATCTAAAACATAGATACAGATATTAAAAAACCCTAGTCAGCAAGAGGATAGCTAATGTCATTGACAGCGTGACAGTGAAGGGCTGATTATGGCCAAATCTCTGAGTACGGGCTGACAACGCATCGGAAAAAACCGCCAAGGGCTGACACCACATCAATGAAGGATGCATGGGGCTGGTGAATATCATCAAATGCCTTGGTTTTTGCTTTTCTCCATTTTCTATGTTTTACAGCTAAAATCACCTATATGGGTGTAAACTTTGACCAAAATTAGGCATTTGAGGTGTTCATACTTCTACACTGGAAATTACCTCAAATAAAAACAAGAGATAACGACTGCTTGTAATTTGATTAATTTACACTCAAATTACTGCAAACCCAGCGGCCCTGGACACGACTTTTTGTTTGAATTGCATTTGGGCTAAAAAATTCAAACATAAACACTAACCTAGCATGCAGTAGTTTTCTTCTTTTTCTATAAAATCAATTTTTGCTACTGTGACTTTTAGTTTTCTAATCATTTTATCTTAATTGAGCAGGTATCATGCTTACTGTGTTGAATTTAATCCAGAATTTACATATGAAAGTTCATGGTTGTGCCCGAGGTAACATTATGAGCATCAATGCAATATATTGTCTGTTCTTACCGGATTTTGTGGAACAAACTAATACTTGTTTCCTTCAAAATAGCTTAGAATGCACGATCTACATGCATTTTAATAGAGTTGGTTTGTAAATAGATAACTTTATGTTCTTAATAGGTGCGTTGATAATGAAGTGCTGCATAAGTCAGGAACAGTTGCATTGCAAAGCATTTTGAAATGTCCTGCTCCACTAACTTCTGAAATAGGATGGACAGTAGATCCCGCTCTCTCTGGAAAAGTATCTGTTTCTGTTGCTGATGCTGGTGAGACTGCTGTTGTTGTTTCAATGATTGATGGGGATCAAAAGAGAGATTATGAGAGACGTTCTTTTGATAGTCTTGATTCCACCTTGGATATTGGGTTAGCAAATTCTTTATTGTGTTCAGACATTGAAAATTCAGGAACAGATTTACAACTGAAGGATAGTAGTAGCATTCAATTGTCGCAAAATAGCTTGTTTGTCAGTGACTATAAAGCGCACCATACCGATGTATCAGAAGTTTATAGCCGTTCTGATTTAATTTTTGATGTTGCATCACCCGAAATCATTGATTTTCAGGCTCGTAATGACTTGAAGGAAACGATGGTATCATCATATTCTCTTGATGCTGCTGTGATAACGCCAAGAATTGATACACATTCAGAGCCAACAACATTGCATGAAGTGCCATTTGCGGTATGTTATTCTGAAGCAAATGATAAAAAGATCATCAATGCCCAAGAAACATCTAATTCAGTATATTGTGATGGCTATATGGATACATTTTCTGTGGCTTGTGGCTCATTTGTAGCTAAGGATGAACGAGACAGCAAATCTAGTAGCATTATTGATACTTGCTTACTTGCTTCCTCTTCTTCCCTTGAGGCTGCTGTGCTGAAGCCAGGGAATGGTTTCCCTGAATTACAATCAGAGCCAACTAGATTGCATGAAGTGCCATTTTCAGTATGTTATTCTGAAGCAAGTGATAAAAAGAATACCATCAATACTCATGAAACATCTGAATCAGCACATTCCGATGGCTATATGGATACGGTTTCTGTGGTTTGTGGCACATTTGTATCTAAAAGTGAACGAAATAACAATTCTAGTGGTGTTGTTGATACCTGCGTACTTGCTTCCTCTTTTTCATCAGGTTTGAATCAAAAGTTACGACGCTTACAAGGCTTGTCTAATCTGTCTTTACATTAGATCATTATATATTTGGAAGCATTATTAATTTTGCCTATGCCAAGTGTCTTCAAATCACTAATTACTTGATAAATAGTTGGGAACAGTACTATTATAAATTGCCTAATGCTTGTTAGGAAACAGTCTTTCTTGTGGATTATTACTTGTAAATACAGTTGATTCAACTTCGTTATTATTTTAGAAGTTTTGGGGATTGTGATGAACTGGAAATGTAAAATTCATGTTGGCTCTGGTAGGGTCCAGCCTAGCGAATAGTTAAAATGTTCACCTTAAAACTTTGGATGACTAGTTATCTCATTTATTTACAGAAGGCGAGTATTTAACTGGCTTGAATGTTTAAATAAACTGCGATAAAGGAAGTCATTTTATATTATAAATGATTTTGCTCAAAAAATTACAGCATCAGACTCAAAATGATTTCATAACATAAACAAACAAAAACATTCAGAATGAGTTGTATGTGGGCTTCCATACTCTTGCTGTGACAGGGGTTCTCCACCTGGAGTATCAAAGTGGAAAAATATACCCAAATGATATATTTGATAGGGTACCTAGCCAACTCGTTGATTATCTGTTGAAGTAGAAACAAGCAATCCTGTATGAGTTATTGGGGAAGTTCATAAAAAATACCTTTGCTAGGTAACAATTAAATTTATACTCACCTTAAATTGCAAGATTTGAGCATTGTGACAAGTAAACTGGCTTGTTGAATGTTGTTTTATATTCCTACTTTCTAAATTTTTTCTCCAACTTAATAGAACACATCTAGGGATGATCTCTATATGGAACGGTTCTGTTCTCTAATGTTTGCCGGTTTTGGTTGGCTCATTGTTGATCCAGTGCTGGTTTTATAATGTGTTATTTTATCAACTTTCTTACTAATGATTTTTTTTCTCATCTCTCGTTCTCCAGGTCTTCCTATTTTTGTTTACTGTTGCTTCAACAGCTGGTTTACTGGTTACTCTAGCTGCTATTGGCGTTCTATATTGTTGGCTGCTGTTAGATATCTGTCACTCTTGCTACTTTTCTTCTAATTATTGATTTCCTGTTGCTCATATAGTTGAATTCAATGCCTGTTTAGGTTTCCTATTGGGGGGCATGATTTGTATTTGTTGGGAAGTATCAAACTTTGAATCACGCTAACTTTGATTTTCTGTAATTCATAAGATTTGAACTACAAAAATATCGGGATGTTCTTATTTTCTTGTTTGTAGGTTTTCAAGTATGGATTTTTAATGATTATAAAGGGCTTTATTGAAGCATGTTAAAAAACAAATGCTAATGAATTTTCTACTTTCTTTTCTTACTTGTCTTAGTTGGAAATTCTTTGAGGATGGCTTGCGTGCTAATGAATGATTTTTAAAAGAATTGATGCAGCACAGTTTTAAAATTAAACAGTGATCTAGCCTTTTTTTGCATGTTTTCATAGTTCGTTTGATTTAAATCTGTAATTAGAGCTAATTCAAAAGACTTTGCATTTATTTTATTTTTTCAGCTTTTAAGATAGTCTGAGATTGTTTTTAAATCAAACAGTTTCTAGTCCATTTTTGCATGTTTTCATAGTTCGTTTCATTATATTTTGTAATTGGAGCTTAAATAAAGACCTTGCATTTATTTATTTTTTCAGCTTTAATGATGGTCATAATGAGATTTTTTTTTTAATTGGGGCTATTACAAAGATCTTATTTAACCATTATTATCCCCTTTTCTTCTCTCGCTCGGGTTCCTATTTTTCTCTTCTTATTTCTATAATCTATCCCCAGTCCTACCCTAATTCATATTCTCTTCCATGAACCCTTTGTTTTCAACAACTGCAGGCTTACACAGTGGTGCTTCTGAATTCCATTTTTCCTTTTACCTTTTCGTATTCTTTCAGACACAAAATTTGTAGCCCCCAACTGCGGGGTATTCTTCCAGCAGCAACATTGCTGCCAAGTATACCTGCAGAAATCTGTTTTTTGTTATCATAAAAATGGCAATTGTGTTTATTCCCAGTGATAGCTTTTTTGTTGCTTTATTGTTTCAAAGTATCTCTTGAAATACCATTTCAATCCTCATAATCTAATCATATATATTGAAGGCATATGAAGCTTTGATATTTTATTTGGTAAATTCTTTCATTTTTGTCTAGTTGTCTATAAATTGTGGGATTTCTTTTGTATTTAGGAAAATTTTATATAATTAAATTTTATAGTGTAGTATGTTTTTTCTGGTTTTTCATGATGCTTTTCTTTATCCTAATTTATTGTTACCTTTTTGCAAAGATTTTCATTGCTAGGAGTAAATTCAGCATGTTTGAGAGTTTCATGGATTGAGATGAATATTGGCACAACTTGATCCACTAGTCATAATATCGAAGCGAGGATGGAGGCCTCAATGACAAGGATCATGATTTTATTTTATTTTCTAATAAACTCTGAAGTAATCATCCAAATATGAAAATATTCATTGAACTGCAAGTTTTAGTTTTTAATTACAGAGTTTAAAATACAAAAGATTTATGCATACTTTTCATTTTCATATTTTTCATTTATATTTGTATAAATAGTTGAGCATTGCATTATTTATTTATTTTTTAATTCTATTTTCTTATATTTTATTTTAAAACCAAAATTATTATTAAATAAAACAAGGAGTACATCCAAAGGGATTTGATTGGTCTCATGCATGAACCTATTAAACCAAGAGAACCAAAAAAGAAAGGAGCTAACCAAAAAATAATAACATCCCCAAAACAAAAGGGTTAGCCCACCAAGCAAAAGAAAAAGGTTTCTTTTGCAAGCTTCAGGTGTCTGTCAGGCAACTTGATAATCCTAGCAGCATTCTCCGGTGAAGAGCACCACTAGTTAAAGCTACAGCACCAAGACAATAATCTGACAGTTGAGAACTGCTCCATCAACGATCAAGATGGAGGATCCAAAGTGAACTCTAGAGGTAACATCATTGCCTCATTTAATTAAGGTGCCCTTTCCAGTAGTAAACTTATTACTGGCATATCTTCAAGTAAAAAAAAAACTCAATTTTAACATGGAACAACATGGAACAACAACCTCAGCAGTTGAACCATCTTGCATGAAACTCACAATGCAGACCTATAAGAGATGAAGGCAAAGCAAAAGATGATTTGGAAACAATAGAATGAATCAGGGTGAAGATGGGGTTAGAGACCAACAACTGAGATTATTAAGAAATCAACATAGGCTACCACTAACCTAAGATCATACCAAGATGTACTTTAGCTCAACAACTGATGGTGGTTGGTAACCTCTTTGTTAGTTATATGGCACAAGGGTATGGATGATTAGTATGATATTTATAGAAGTTTTTGGTGTAATATCTATGGGTTTTTTAGAGGCTAGTGAGAGGTATGCCAAGACTAGTATAACATTTCTTGTTTTGGTTGAATTGAAATATTTATCTTGTGGGTGGGGTTTTGGAAGGCTAGATTGTTGGAAATAAGTTATTATAGATAACTTAGCATGTATAATTTAGATATGGAGCAGATGACACAGTTTGGTGGGGTTTAGATGAAAGGAGGTTGTATAGTTTAGATATGGAGCAGATGACATAGTTTGGTGGGGTTTAGATGAGAAGAAACAACAATTGAAGAAGTTATAGCGTGGGGAGAAATCGGAATTGACAAAGAAGTAATACTCCTGTGTCTCTGTTTTAGAAAATTCGGTGATCCTTTTCATCCGATGAGCCCTTTAATCGACGTTGACGAAGGATCGTCTCAGCCTTTGTCGATGAGAGACGAAGAGAGGATAAGAAAAAATATCAATCGACGAAGGAGTTGCAACAAAGAAGTTAGTGTGGTAAGAAATCACAAAGTGTCAGGAGAAAAAAATTAAAGGCTATAGGTTTGATTCCTACGGTAGGGGTAGAAACAATGGCAATAGAACCAGTGAGTGCCTTGACGAATTAGTAAGTCTAGTGGGGAGTAAGTTGAGTAAAGAGCCAAAAGTGATTGGTGGTGGAGTTACCCCACTCGACCCCATTCCCAGATCTTTTCGAGCTATAGGTGGACCATCACCGTTGCTTGAAGCCATAGAAACAAGAATTAGCAGTAGGAAATCTAAGCAACCATAGGACAAAAAGAAACCCTAAAAATAAAGAAAACATAAAAATACAAAGGAAAGGAATAGGCTTCTAAAAGTCACCTGAATTTCTTACAAAAGTTCACGAAAGCTTAAATCTGGAGATCAAAGCCTCCATACACAAGGAACAAGTGGAACTTCGTTAATCTCAGGATTAAATTGCCCAAAAATCTTTCAAATCACAATAAAATCACTAGTGTTCAGTAGATCTTGGCGTTCAATAAAAAATGGGAAGAAAATTGGTAGGAAACGTCAAGAAATTGTTGAAAAATAGTGGAAATCGCTATTAGGTCCAGGGGAATGCTAAATTGCCTTTGCACTCCTTGTGTACGGAAAGCCGCAGAGGAGAGAAAAAGTAGGGTGAAGTTATTCAGGACCTGCATTAATTGAGCATTAAATTAATTGGGCATTTAGCTTTTAATTTGCTTAACTGAAAAAAAATAAAGGAAGAGGACTACGCTTTTCAACTTTGTCGAACTTGCATTTCTTAATAATAGCAAGCACCGTAAAAGATAACTGAATGTACCAATTATCATTCTAATTATGAACAAGGTTGTAAAGCTCAAAACAAGGTAAAGCAGAGCATCAAATCAAGGATTTAGCAAAATTCTAAATAGGATCTGTGATATCTGTTGTTGTCTAATTTATCCGTTCTAACTATTCTGAGAATATACAGGCTCGGGATCTCCACTATCCTACAATACAGTTTAATCTCAGAGCCACAGTCCGACAAGCTTACACATTTGAACTAATCAAGTTCTAATTCAAAATCAAATAGTGTCGTTTATTGAAAGTTTAAATGATTATAATCAATTTTCCTATTTGATAATTTTCATTATCTCAAACCAATCTTGATTAATCTTATAAAATATCAATGTAAAATGCTAAAATAAATGAGTTAAGAGTTTTTAATTAATGCTATATAAAATAAGCATATATAAATTTTATCCAATGTAACTTTAATAAATGAATGGTATTTAATTTATAATCTAAAGTTGTATTAGCACAAAATATTCATTTTAAAAGTTGTAGGTTTATCTTTTTCTTATTTGGCTTTTTTGTATTATACATGTTAAGTTTTGGGAGCTATAGTTACCTTCAGTTTATTTGTCATCGGTCTCCAACAAATGTCTTCTCACACAATAATTCTATGTGAGAGCTATGTTTTTGTTCCTTTATTACATTTGTCCCACCAAAAGTATAAACTTATCTATAGTTCAATGAAAGATTTCTAATTTATTATTATTAGGTGCACAAGTGCAATTGACCTACTGGCCAATATTATTATCGGAGTTTAAGTGTGTTGCATTCAATGTTCTATTTTTTAAAAATTTCTTTTCATTTATTATCATTGTGATATTATCTTATATCTGTATTTTTTGCATAATTTTTGTCTATAATATTTTTTTGTAATTTTGCATGTATAATATATGAAATATACAAAATATATACTCAAATAATCTCATTATAATATAATAAATTTGAAAAAAAAAGTATATTATGGTGCAATAAAATGTATTCTCAAACTTGTTAATATGAATTTCTTTTTAAGAATAGGATGTGGTAAAGTATTATTTAATACTAAATATATAAAAGATTAGCATCTAAATAAATAATTAGTAAATCACCTGCACAATTTTCGTTGATTTTAATGTTGGAATTTTAAACTTTTATCTACTTTTTATTCAAGAATTTTCATAGGTACAAGAGCTATTGATGTGAAGCATCTTAAGCATAGTGAAGTAAAGTTTTTAAACATCAAAACACAATTTGAGATGCTATGAATTCCTTAATAAAAATTTCAAATTTAATTGTTCTTATTATGAAGTACTCCTAGGATAGCTAATTTCCTATGAAGTTATGTTATAAGGACAAAATCATTAGGCCACACCAAAGTAGACAATATCTTGAGGATTAAAAGTTCGGATTATTACAAATATTGTTAGAGCAGCTATTGGGTATCATATGGGAGTTAAATACTATGTAAGGCAAAATGCCATGCATAGGAGCTGCTTTTGAATCCTTGGTGAGACAATGTGTTATATGATGTGGGCCACATCAAGAGCTAGTATGGGCCCCCTTTGAAGTCTTATCAATAAAGTGGGTGATTCTTGGATATGTGCGTAGAAACTGATGAGGATGTCATTTGCTTATATGGGGGAGATCATGAATCCTTTTTAAGTAGTGGTGGAGTTAATAAAAACTTAATTGTTGTATGATCATTGTGGAGAATTGTTAATACTGGCAACCTCTTGAAAAGTAATTTTTTGAGGATAAGATCGTAAGACTACTAAGGCCAAAGTGAACAATATCTTAATGTTTAAGAGTTGAGGTTATTGTAATTGGATTGATACATGAAAAAGAAAAATTCCTTGTGACCTTTCCCATAACAAATATTTTTAGAGGATGCCCCTCATGTGATAAGATATAATATATGTAGCATATTGAGCAATAAAATTGGAAGCTTAAATAGAGCTTTAAAACAAAGTTCTATAAGAAAGAGTAAAATAAGCTTATGGTTTGAGTATTTTATGTATGCAAATATTTATTGTGTTATGTTATAAATGGATGGCATTGGGCGAAAGTTGTAAAAAAAAGAAACTCACATATGGGTTCAATTATAAAGATGGGTTATTGCAATTTTAAGTAATAACTAAAGTTTCTTTTCTTCTATATCTTTTTTATTTCATAATTAATAACAAAATCATTATATATATATATATATTTAATGATTTAAAGTTGTCACTCTCTCCAAAGATCTTGATAAAAGAGTTTTTGTTTTTCTCATAGTTATTGCCTATCTCTTCATATTGTATATAAATGCTATAAGATTTAGATTATGATAAAGTTACAGATACATATTATTGCTACCATCCGAAGAATGAAAAGAAAAGGTTTAAATAAAAGGAAAATTGAATGTGATTGCTTGGGATTTTCCTTTAATGGTGCAAGCTGGGTAGGCCAATCACATTAGCATGCATAGTGATCATGAATTTAGAAATCCGCATCAAATTATGATGGGATTTTTTTTTTTTTGAGGGGTTTAATATAACCAAGATTAGGAACATGATTCTCATATCGAACTATATGATGTGAGAGGGCATCCATTGTCAACTGATATTTGGTGAATAAAAACAACAAAAGTTCTTAAAGCTCAATATGTATATTTACAGTAACTTGGAAGTTAATTAAAAGAAATATGCATAATCTCTTTTATTTTTATTTTGATCCTATGTAAAATTCTCATGTATTTAGCTGTCTTTTATATGTTTTACTTTTATTTAAAAAGGTAATTGTCCCACTGAGCTGACCGACTCAATCTTTCATGTTCAATTTATTCTTAGGTAAGTGTATTGGGGATTAGCATTTTAAAAAGATGTTGTATTCTATATATTTTTGGTATTTTGATAAGTATATTTATAAAGCTCAATTTTGGTACAAATGCATATGAAAAAAAAGTGAATAAAAGGCACACGTGTCTTTTGTATTTTAAAATTTAGACATGTCTTGTATTTTAAATTTTATTTATGAAATGATTCATTGACTCTTTTTATTTGGATGTTTATTATTTGTTAAAAAATAATTAAAAAAATGAAATAATGATCCTTTCCGTCGTGGTCATTGCTTCCAACTCAATATTCCAAACAGTGGATTGATTTGTGACATGTAACATTTGTTGAGATGCTACAAGATTTTATCTTTTTAATTGAGAGCTTGGGATTTGTTGCCGATTATTCAATAAGGTATGTATTGTCAATTACCCTAATCTGGCCAATCTTAATAGAGAATCACTCTTGGCTTTATGCTCTTGAGCATTGCAAAGGCACTTAGCAAAATAGCAATTTCTCCTGATGTGATTCACATAGCTATGTCTACGCCTTAGAAGTGAAGTCAAGTGTTCTTTAAAGTGTGCAATTGACAACATTGATTATGATTTAGCTTACGCTTGGTATCCAGGTGAATAACATTTTTGAAACCATTTCTTTTCGCGTGATGAAATGCTCTGTGAGAAATTTATGGAAATGACTCTTGCATTAGTGCAATGCATAGATATTCTATGCAACAAATGTAATGCATTAGATCACTAAATAAATTCAGGATATCACATCCAACAACTATAAACTATTTTCTTCTCAAAAGCATGATTAGATTGAATGGGGAATTCTAAAAATTATGAAGCTCCTCCTGTCTACTATTTGAAGGAAAGAAATTTTCTTGCAACATTTCAAAAATGAAGAATATCCTCTTGTTCAATATTCTTACTAATATTTTTTTGATTGGACAGTATTAATATTAAAGATAAAATAACAGATACTTATTTTATTCTCTATCTGGCTACCATTTATATTTCTTTTGGAGCCTTTGGGTCTTTTTCATTATTTCTTAATTACATGAGCTTTTTATCACAGCTTTCTTTTGAAAGAAACTGATTTCCTAGCTTAATTTTGGTGGTATAAATTTTAATTGTTTGAAGTATGTTTTCATAATCTTACTTCTGTGCATGAATTATGTTCTTTTTTCATTCTGTTTCATTTTTGAATCATTTCAGATGACAACATGGTGACAAGCTGTAATGAAGAAATGGCAATTGTTTCTTGCCAAAAGAACAGTGAAGCTTGTAACACCACTGCAATAATCAAGATGAACAAGACATGTACAAAGTACCCACTTCTTCACTTGGCAATTCTCTCTTTGCATGGCAAAAAGCAAATTAATTTGTCTAAAACACTATACTAAATATAATTTGAAACAAATTTTCTGAGTGAAACGATGCCTATAGTTGCGGCTTGCCCTTTCTGTTTTCATGTCTACTGATGTTAAGCTTGGTGGTCATGTCATAGTTAGCCTGCAGTTCACCTTTTAGAATCTTGATAAACTTATCTTTGTCACTAAACTCAATTTGTTTTGTGAATAGCTTATGCTTTGTTGCTCTCATATGTTTTTCTTTTGCAGAAATGTTAATGACAACGCTAACTGCATTAGGAAAAGGGAATCAGAAGCTGTATATCCTGCGAAGAAGCTAAAATTTGATAGAAAATCTAGAACTTCGACCACAGAAAATCTCTCTGCTTTGCCTATTTTTAAAGACTCACAAGTGTGCTCAAGACAAAATAGAGATGGCAGCTTAAGTTATGCTAGACAAGAGGAGGCTGAGCCCCCAAATATCATGAGTATAGTTCAGGAAAGTGATTGCACCTTCCATGTTATGCCAACAGTAACAAAGAATGCTAATAAATTTGTTGACATAAAAAATAGTGCTTGTGGGTTGAGAGTGAAAAAGATCATGAGAAGAGTTGCAGAGAAAGGAGATTCATCTGTCTTAGCTCAAAAATTAGGGAAGGAGATAAGAGAAGTGTCTCAACAGAAAAACATGAAATGCATTGGAAAGAATGACATTGGTGAAAGGCTTCTGGCAGCTTTCAGAGCTGCATCAGTAAGATCCCAGACTGAATTGAAAAAAAGGTCTGAACATGCACTTGTAGTGGCAAAGAATCCTCTTTTACTGAAAGGAAAGAAACGTGAAAATCTTACCAAAAAGATTTATGGAACTTTCGGTGGAAGGAGACGGCATGCATGGACAAGGGATTTGGAAATCGAGTTCTGGAGGCATCGATGTAGAAAATTGCAACCTGATAAGGTTGAGACGCTACAATCAGTTCTTGAGCTCTTGAAAAAGGCTACAAACCCTCACTGGAATGGATATATGGAAAGAGATTCTCGAGGGGAAAGTGCAGACTCAATCTTGTCTAGGGTATATATAGCTGATGTATCACTTTTCCCCAGAAAAAATGATATAAAGCCTTTGTCAGCGCTGTCAGGAAGTTCTCAGCTTGATAATAATATTCTGAACGAGCAGAGAAGCTCAAGAAATTTGGCAGAGGGACCTTTGAATGATGATAAAATTCAAAATTTTAAAAATTTATCACAACATAATGTTACGTTGTCTAACAATGTAGAAAAAAATATACAAGCCCCGTGCTTCCCTGAAGAAGCTCATAGTTCTGGATCTAACCTGTCTAAAGAAAGTATAGTTACTTCAAAGCAGGATTCTTGTCCATTTGATAAAAGGAAATGGGCACTTGAGGTTCTAGCTAGAAAAACTGCCTTATCAAGCTTGAATGCAAGTAAAGCGCAAGAAGATAATACTTTGTTCAGGGAAAAGTATCCTTTATTAGTATGTCATGTTCTTCTATCTTCCTTTAGTTAAAAATATTGTACTATTTTTGCCTCTGCTGATCTAACATGCATTGCTTTTTCTTTATTTATTTTCTTAATTTTCACAGGCACAACTACCATCTGATATGAGACCTGTACTAGCGTCTACTTCCTACAAGAAAGTTTCTGCATCCGTTAGGCAGGTAATAATGTTCTCACCAATTTTAGTGCTTAATTTGCAATCAAGTTACCTTCATAACTGCATTGTGTCATTACTGTGGTAATAAGTTATGATATAGGCTGCTTAAGTAAAAGTTTGCGAGGTGATGCTTGTACACCATTATGCATTGGGGTCATTGAGATAAAACTTTTATTTTAATGGTTGGAAGGCCATGCTTTCTGCCGTTATCCAACTTATCTATAAAAATAAGATGCATTAACAAGGTTGATGAACTTTTTGGAAATTCGTGAGTTTTTATTTATTCCTTGTGTCCAGCACAAAATACAGTTCTGAAATCTTATTGGTATTATGTCAAGAAAGGAAGACTCAAAGAGTGCCTTTTTTGTTTGAAGTACAAAACTTGATGCATATTGATTCAATTGGATTGATGATTAACATTTTAGAACATATAGTTTTGGAAACCTCAGTAATTCTGCAATCAGTTTTATTTTATGAAATTTTTCTATACATTGTGGATTATATGGCATTATAAAAAGGAGGTTGGATTAACTTTGATCAATTGACACTTGAATCGTAAAGCAAGTTACATCAACAATGTAAGTTGAACATTTTATAGTATTTTGGTGCGGAGGGTGCTATTTTAGAGAAAAATGTCGAACATCTATATTGTTGGATGTTAAATTTTGTTTCCCAGTCTGTAGTTTCTCGAAAGATAGAGTTTATTTTTATTATGACAGGATTGGTTCTTTTAATTCAAAAAATTAGGCATGGAACCAAATGTTTGTTCTTGATGTCTCCTGCATGTTGTAAATGCCGAGATTTGGTGAGGGTGATTTGAGAGTGATCAATGGGTTGGACAAAGAACAAGAGAAATTGAAACTATTTTTTGTCTAATTATTCTTGGAGTAGGTAGGTTGGCAATGAGCATTTATGTTGTTGTCAAGATCTTTTCTTAGGGATTTTTGTAATGATGAAAGGAAGGTTATGGGTTGCAAAACAAAATAATGTCTCAGCTAAAGGAGAAAAGCGCTATAAGAAAGAAGGGGAAATAGATAGATTTGTATTGTATCTGGTATCTAGTAAAAGTGAGAATTAATTAAATTAAGAAAATAACTTCCCAGCTTAGTATATAGTATAACATAGCATAGCTTACTATAGTATAGTATAACTTATTGTGTGAAAGTATAGTATTGTTTATAGCATAGCTCACTAAATGAAAGTGGAACGTATATTGTTATATGATATAATAAATTTTGATAAGAAAGATTTCTATAATAGTAAAAAAACAGGCGATTTACCATTATCTGCTGCTACCAGCAGCCAAGGTGCTAAATTGTTGTGTTATCGTATGTCAGCAACGCTGAGGAAAGGATCTTAGGATTGTTGACCTTATCTTAGATGCTTGTCAGTATGTGTCCTACAATGCATATTTGTATATGCATATTCGTTCACATCTGAGATACGCTTATTCCAAATAATTGGCTATAATATAAAGCATATTAATATATACTATGCTATCATACCTGATTCGTGTAAGATAAAGATCACTTTGACTTGAGCTACACATTTTAAACCATGTCTGGTCATTTGAAAATATGCAATTAACCTATTTTGTACTAAGATTCATCATTATTTTACCCTATCCATTGGTCTTTCTGTTAACTTTTTTTTTTTTGAAAGGCTGATTGAATTTAACACGTTTGCCGAGGAACATGCATTACACAAGTCTTGTTTCAAATGGGCTTTTTCAAATTAAATTTCTTCCTGTAATTTTGCAGGCACAACTGTATTGTATCACTGAGCATTATTTGAGGAGTGCAAATCTACCGGTTGTTCGAAGGACTGCAGAGACAGAGTTGGCCCTTGCTGATGCAGTTAATGTTGAGAAAGACATTTTCGAAAGGTCAAATAGCAAGTTAGTTTATGTGAACCTTTGCTCGCAGGCAGTATATCAAATCACTAACAAACCAGAATCTGCTGAGGCAAACGTTTCTGAATCCGCAAATGCTGCTTTAGCTGACACTACAGCTGATGAAAAACTAGAATCAGCTGGTACCGACTTTGATTCAATATCTACTGTTGAGCTATCGTGTAAGGCAAATTCTGACACTAAAGCTGGTGGATGGAGCAGTGTGGAAGAAGCTTTGAAAATGACTGGCCTGTTTTCTGATTCTCCTCCTAGCAGTCCTGACGGTGCTACAAAATATTCCATTGAAGATGCATCTATTCATGAAAATGTCATTGAAAACCTTAATTATGGTGCTCAAAGTGATGTCTTACATGCCTTTGATACAAGAGAAGCTGATGATTGCATGAACGTTGAGGTCAAGCCACCTTTTGATATTTCCAAATCATTGGAGCCGCAAAAAGAAAGGGGGAAGGACAACTCAGAAGAGGTACCAAAGATGCCTTTTTTGGATGATTGTGAAGGTGTCAACGAAGAGCATCAGAAGTGCCAAATGTCTGATAAGGATGCCGAACCGTTGAAGAACCCTCCCATTATAGTTGAGGATGGAAACACGGATTCTTCTTTGAGAGAGAGTTGCTGCATACTGAATGATGGAGCCAAAGTTTCTGTGATACATGATGCCAAGAGCTGCTGCAGTAACAACCATCTTGATGCTGTATCAGCTGAGAGAGAGAACTCTGAAACTCTATCGATTGGGAATTTGCCAAATAATCCCGTCAGTTGCTATCATAATCCCAATGAAGAAATATCTAAATTGGCCAATGACAAGTCGGATCTTGAAACATCAATATCTAAAAAGGTATGGTCCAGCTCTTAGAGGTGCACCATTTAAAAGTTGTCTGAATTTCTTCTTGATCATCTCTTAGAAACGGTTGTTTTCATTTTATTGGTTCACTTAGGGTTTATATTGCAATGTTACAATTCTTCATCGCTTTTCCCCATTATTTCTTGATTTTATTTATATTAATCAAACAATGATGAACTAATATTGGCTTTAGGTTGAGGCCTACATAAAAGAACACATCCGGCCACTATTTAAGATTGGTGTCATCACAGCAGAGCAGTACCGATGGGCGGTTGGAAAAACGTTAGATAAGGTGATGAAGTTTCATCACAAGGCCAAGAATGCGAACTTTCTTATCCGAGAAGGTGACAAGGTTAAGAAACTCGCCGAACAATATGCCGAGGCCGCGCAAAAGAAAGGATCTTCATGACTTGATTCGATTCGCCTTCTTTCAAAAAGAAGTTCCTTTATAAGAATTTGCACTGGTAGTTGCAAGTGTGATCATAACGCAGTGTGGAAGCCAAAGCATAATTCAACTTCATGCAATTTCCCGGAAATTAGTGAATTGTGTCTTGCCGGATCTTCTATATTATCAATGGATTTATATTTGCAACACTTGGTGGTTTGATATGTGATGAGTTCCTCGTTGTCATTGATTTTGGTTACAAGTCTTTGCTGTCATCCACAGTAATATATCAATGATGGGAAAGATAGACATCATTCCCCTTTGTGTGAGCCAATGCTGAGATTTGTATAGTGAGTGTGATGGAAGATGTGGTATATAGAGTGTTTTAGGGTTTAGAGTGCTTTGTTGCTTCTTCACTAAAAACTATTTAGGAATGGAAACATATGATCATCTGTGAAGAGGTTGTTGCTTAGAAGACTTGCTTTGCTTGTATATAAAAATATTCCTAATTTTAGGGGAAAAACAATACATAATCTAATATTTCAAATAAAGTAACGTCTTTTCACTAATTTTAAATTCTTCTAATTGTATGAGATGTGCACTTTTTTTAATGACTCATGCTGGATTGTTTAATTTAACGTGTTATTATAATACTTAATAATATAAGATTATTGATAATAATCTAATATTAAGTATTATTTAGGCTAAGAATTATATTAGGTTTAGTATAATAGTGCAATAATATATATATATATATATATATATTATTCATATTTGTTTATTCATATATAATAAAGAAAGTCAGAATAATAAAAAAATACATTTATGTAGATCAATTATTTTAAAATTCAATTAACAAATTGAATAATAATCATTAAATAATCAATAATCTAATTATTCGTATCCATTATTTTAGCAATTGTATACTTAATTAAATCAATTGATTAAGATATTTGGTTAATGTCTTAATTTAATTAGGGATTTAATTACTCTCAATTATTAAGATTAGATAATAATTAAATAACAAAAGATATATTTTTATAATTAATGATTGAAATTCATTGTTGCTACAATGTATTAAAACTATTTTTGAACAGCACATTAACATTTGCGCATAAATAACATAAAATAATATGAATAAGTGGTTTTATTTTGGTTGGATCAGTTTGTAATGATACTACACATATCTCTTAGAGAGGGTGTGTAGTTGTAAGAGAGATCTTGTTAAATATAATTAAACAAATATGCTTAACTCTTCATCTTGTTCTGCATGTGCTCATTTAACACATTAAAACAAGATAAAATAAATTAAAAATTAATATTTACATTATGAGCATATTCTTATGAATTGTGCAAGTTTAGTTACTTCATACAGTATTAATAACTGTATTGTACAACTTTCTTCAATAATAGAGACGAAAATTACTTTACATGCATATACTTTCAGCACTTTTTAATGTTCAATTTACTTCGATCATACTTAATTATATGTTTTTCGATCCTTTGTATAATTTCTCGACCATATTTATTTTCTGTATTTTCTTTGTTTATCTGTGTATTTGTATAAACGCTACTTCTAATTTTATAGATATTGTAGGACTTATACAATACTCTTTATTAGGTACTTCAAGAGCTTTATTTATTTTTCACTTTCCTTTCATATTTCAGCTTATTGTTTCTGCTTCCTGCATCACTTTTAAATTAATTGTAATTAAATGTGTTATATTGTAAACTATTAAAACATAAAAATTTAAATGTACTTAGATTTTAAAAGTCTAACAAATTTTATTTATTTTTTTGTTATGCCCAGCCATTTATTTACATATGATAAATTATGACTATATGTTAGACCCTGCGTTCGAGGATTAGGATTATGATCAATGATCGATTTGAAGTATGCAAAGAGTGGGAGAACTTTGTAATTCATCTCTTTTTAGTTTTGTATTAATATGAAGTAATAAAATTGAATAAATGTATTTTCTTATATTTTTGAGGTTTTTTATTGTATATGAATGGATGAATGTGAAAAATATCTGAATGTATTTTTTATTACACTATTATACTAAACTCCAATATGATTATTGGCATAAGTAATACTTGATATTGGGTTATTATTAATAATCCAATATTAAGTATTACAGTAATGCATTTATTAGGTTAAGTTACCTAATCCAACATTGAGGAGATGAGAGTGCTCTTTAAATATGATATAAATGTCCTCCTTTTGTAGAATTGTAAATTTTGATTTATTATAATAAAGTTTAGGTATTGTTTATGCAATACTCCGCACTATAACCAACCATCGTCTGATGGTGATAGTTGCCTTGTGTTAATATCAACATGCATCACAAACTTGTGGGTTTTGTTGAGTTTAGGTAATTAAAATTGATTAGACAAAAAGTAAGTGAAAATAAAATTGTTAATAAATATTTGTCACTGGTTTTAATCTTTATGCTTACCTAATATATCAATATATACTCAATCTCTTGTAGGGCTTATTGAGCCTACCAAAAAAATAAAAGAAAAGTTAATGTGTCATACTAGTAGCGCAAAAACATAGAATCCTAGCTTTCATAGAACATTAAAAATATGCCCGAAATCATTGACCTCCAAGAATCATAGCCTAATACACAAAATTGATAACTAATCATCCCGATCTATGATGCATAGTAAAATAAAAAGGAGCATTTCTCTAAAATATCATGATCACATGAAAAGTATGTGTAACCTAGATTTATTTTTACATGTCATTCTACATAAAACATAGAGCATAATGCAATTTGGTTGCATAGTAGAGTGTTATCACTTAAAATGATCCTATGTTCACACAAGGAAGCACTCCATTGAGCTTTATTGGTAAGTATATTCTCATTGATCACTAGAGCCATTATAAGCTCCAGAATGATGAAAACTCTATGGTTTGCATGAGATCGAGATGATGGGGCGTATACTTCATGAAGAGGCAAATTTATCTTCACACATCATTGGATTACTCGAGAAAGAAAAGTTAAAGCAAACATAAGGATAAAATAAACACGCACAAATACCAAAATTTTTTGTGGCTCGATGATTGTTCGCTTACGTTCATTGGTTGTATTAAAGTAATTTTCTTTTATTACTTATTTGATGTTGATTGCTTCTCATACATGTTTGACAATGCTAATTAAACACATCATCATCTTCTCATTGATAATGTTGAATGCCACATTTCATGCTAACGTTATGTAACAATCCTAAGTTGTTACCATGACTAATATGGACTAAACAAAATCTTAATTCTTGTTCCATTAGACTTAAAGTGTCATTAGAACCTAACCTTAACAATATGAGATTTATCAAAGCTCGATTGGATCAATTGACTATTTTGCCAATTTATTGACCTATAAAATTAGCTAAATTAAATTGATCTTCAAATCCAATGATGACAATTCCTCATCCTTAAATTAGCTAAAGATGAATTTTTGGAAATTTTTAGAAGTCATTTAGACATAAATTAGATTTATTTAAATTAAAGTATTTAAATCAGTTGGCTGCGAAAATTTAGTGGAAATCGCAGGTGTTCCATGTTTTATAACTCTTAATTAGATGGCTCACATTCTCCCTCGCTCAAATCGCACTGCAGCTATCGGACTGCAGTCGCAATCCAACGGTTGCAATCTAATCTGCGATCGGCCGTCATTGACCGACCGCATCTGGGCTGTTGTGTCTTCTTACGCGTCAAAAGGGCCATTTTACACATTCCTAAAATCAATTAAGCAAACCCCAACAAACCATAAATCCCGGTCAATTCGCAATTGGCAATGGAAGAGCTGAGCTCTCCGACCCGAGCTCAGGCTTCAGGCCATTCACCTAGTCATCCTTCAAGGCTATAAATAGCCTTGAACTCCCCACAGTGAGCTCTTTGCTTACTGTGCATCACTAGAGAAACTCCCAAACTCTATCTGTTGACCCTGCTGCCTAGCCGACCCATCCACCTAAGCTTCTCAATAAGTGTGACTTGATGTTCAAGTCCCCTAGAAGCTACCAGCAACCTGAGGAAGCTCTGGGGAGACCTTTTGATACATCAAACCATATACCTACCTGTAGCACCCCGCCCCGTCACCACACGCAAAAGGGGTAATTAAAATCAATTTCGGCTGCAGAGCGGTGCACCACTCAGGAAGGAATATCCCATCTCCCAGAATAGCTCAAACAAAACCCGTCTGAAGGGCTGCTGACTCAAACCCAAATGAAGGTTGAGAGCTAATACTTAAAATAAGAGTAATATCCTTATCCTAAGTATTAGATAAATACATTCATTAGATTTATAATACAATATGAAGAATCCAGTATATGTATAAGATATCAATATTTCTAGTATACTGATCATATCACAATACTAAGTATAAGTAGTATATAAATAGAGTGAGGAAGCTAAAGCAAATATTCAGAAACATTTATTACAGAAACTAAATAAAACATTCGTCTCAGAAAAGAAAATAAAAATACATCCAAAATTATTACAAATGGTTTACTAAAATACAGATATAAAAGCTAAGTACTGAACTGAAATAAACTAAGTAAAATAGTAAAGCTGGAAAAAAATCCACTAGTGCTCTACGAACTACTCCTGGATCTCCTAAGTCTCCACCTGGTCTGGCTCCACTAACTACTATGAATCTAGCAAATTATCAGATCACAAATGTACCACATGTTAGATAATAAGTCTAACACATCGAAATTAATCAAAACAGTTCTAATTATTTACTTAACATTTACATAATATAAATAAAATTGTAAAAAAATTATAAAGGTAACTGAAAGTATAAAACTGTATAAAACTAAAATAAAGTAAAGTAAAATAAAGGTGTGCTGGAAACTGAATACTGAAAGTAAAAAAAAATAGTAAAAAATATGAAACTGGGTAATAGCATGTAAAACTATATTGTATGTCACTAAAATTATGCATCTGAATATGCCACAATACTGTATGCTACTTATATGCAACCAAAATATTACTGAACTCTATGAGTTGTATGGTCGAATGTATATATACATCCAGTTGGGAATACAGTTTACTGTGATACCGATGTATCCTGAAATTCCCCAGTTAATGTATACAATATTCCATAACCCATAATTCATCATTAATACTTAAACATTATCACTGAAATCTATACATCATGCTTATGTTCATGCTCATGCTCATATTTCTATACTGTATGAGTTAAATCCAAAAATCTATAAATGCTTCAAATACCAAAATGAATTCAAGGTCTCCATTGTGCATAATTCTATCAAAAGAAAGGATTCTGACTCCTAGATTCTATTTTGAAAATTGGTTAAAGTTGAGAGTTTACTTAAAAATTATTAGATGAGAATGTTGTATACACATATTTAGCATGTTTCCAATAAGGATGGTCTTTAATTCTTAGTTTGATTAAGCCACACCTAACGAAGCGATCTTCGATAAGAGGCATCACCCGATGGCAATTTATATCTCAAGCTAAGCCATTAAAATACCCAAATCACAAGCACACAGTGTTCTAAAGAGGGTGAATAGAATCACATAGTTTGTTTGATGCACACCTATGGAAGTGATCTTCGATAGGAGGCATCACCCGATGGTGATTTTTATTCAACCAAGTTAATAATATAAATCCCTAATCATAACACTCTTAGGATTGAATAATTTATTCTAAGTGGGACTACATTCGAATAAACTTGCAGGATATAACACAGATATAATACTATATTAAGATGAATCAACCAATCTTGAATACCTTATCATACCTAACCAATATTTTAAGTTCAGATAATTCTATTTAATCAACAAAGATTTATCAAAGCTATTAATCCTTACTCTAAATAAGTGAGTCCTACACAAGGCTCCAAGGATGTGATAAAAAGATCACTCAATGTTGATTTTTATTGCAAAGGAGGAAGTTCCATTATAAGTGCTTTAGGTGGTTCCTGCCACGAGGTATCAAGATCAACCTCTAAGGTTATGAAGAATCATATAAGATTTCTACCTCAATAAGTTAGAAAAATTCTTCCTACCTCAATGTATCAATATTTAAGGTCTTTAAGCATTTCAAGAATGATCCTATAACAAGACCCTTGAGATCTCACTTTTCTATTTCTTAAGTTAATATTTAAGGTTTACTTATTAATCTTGGATTAAAATGATCAAATCAGAAAATTAAAATCTATCTGATCGAATTCTATTCTATAATCATAGGATGAAATCAAAGATATTATTAGAGTTAAATCATTTCATAAATCATTACAATTTTATTGTCCATCTTATGCTGATAATCTTACATAAGAGAAAAATCAAAGATCTAAAGTTTAGATTCAGATGATTCAATCACACAGATTCAATATTAACCTTTGTACTTCTAATTCAATAATTTATGATTAATACTAAATTAGATGTATTATTTGAATAATGTCAATTGAATTATCTTACAATCAAGTTAATTGATTAAGTGATTAAGGTTTAGATCTTAATCAAGATAAGTTAGAGTGTAACCCCTAGCCTTACCAAAATTAAGACCCATGATTGGTTTATAGATCAATGATAAATTAATGTATTATTGGTGTATATTGATGATCAATTTCTGGTTTAGATTAAGTATCATTTACTTAATCGAGTTCTTAAGATTCTTATGTTCAAATATAGTTTAGTGTCAATTTAAGCATATCAAGGTGTCCAAATGTTTGTTAAAGTTCTCTAATATACATCATAATATCATGAAAACATAGGAATGTAAAGTGACATAAAATAAAAAATAATTAAGGCTAACCAAATCCCAAATCAAACCAAAGGGGTTAGCACTTGATTACAAATCAAAGGGACTTAAATTTTATGCAATTTGGTTATTGAGATCTACTTGGTTGATATATGCAATCAAGGATTATATTCTTTGACATTTGGCACAAGATATTTAAGATACATAAGAGATTTTAAGCGCATGCTATAAAGGACAAATTTTCAAATTTAATTTTCACATAAAAATTTATACAATGCTCAATTTTAATTAAACTAGGTTTAAATTTTGTTTAATTCGGCCCCACTAGGGTCATAGGGACCTTAAAATGTATAAAATGTGAAGTTTTGGCAATTTCAGCCAATTCTGAACACTATCGAGCAATTTTGGGCGCTACGGCACGCCGTGGCACGCTGCGGTGAAAAACAGCACTGTGGTGCATTGCAGTGCCTCAGGCGTGGTGGTACACTACGGCGCCTGATCCGAGAGCTGGATGCTACGGCGCGCTGCAGCGGTTTCAAGTGCTGCGGGGCACTGTAGCGGTTTAACTTTCGAAAGTTCTATTCAATTAATTTATCTCTTGATTTTATATGGTTTGCTCAAAATGATGCTGCAGTCTGCTGTGGTGTGCTGCAGCGATTTAACTTTCGAGTGACTGTTCAGTTAAATTTTCTCTTGATTTCCTATAATTTCTTCCCGAAATGACGCCACAGCCCGCTGTGGCGCGTTGCAGCGCTTTGCTTATAGGCCATTAGTTTAGCTCCAAAAGCACTGCGTCATGTCGTGGTGCACTACGGTGTGCTACGGCGAATTCATTTCGAGACTTGGGTGCTACTGCGCGCTGTAGCGCCCGACGGTGATTTTGTCTGTGCGAAAGTCGTGGAGGGTCTCATTTGGAGCTCAAATACTCTCAATCCAGAGTATTCCATGAGCGGTGCCATATATCGATGGAAAGGTCATTCTGAGACCTTTCCATTGATATCAAAATTGGTAAGAATGGATCATTATAACGAGTAAAAATTAAACTTATAACTTCTGGTATACAGAAAATTTTCAGTTTTTTGACAGTTTTTCTAGTGGATGAATGAACTTCAATCGGACTCATTTGAGTCCTGTTTGGAGCTTGACAATCACACATGAATTCTATACAATGGCTAATGAACATATTAATCACGGCACTTGATAAATCAAATGATGATAGCACAAGGGAGAGTGAGCAAAAAGGTACCTTAGCCTTTAAAAGAGGAAAAAGAAAACTATGTTTTCTTTAAGAACTTGGAGAGGAGAAGCTTCTTCTTCAACACAAGGCCCATCAATAGAGAAAGAAGAGAGGAAGAGCTTCAGCTTTTGCAAAGGGAGAGGAACAAGGAGGTTGAGCTCCTTCTTAAAGGAGAAGGAGAGGAGAGCCGCATGGGTTAATGGAGAAAGGAGAGGGGAATGGGGCTATGCCCCTTGCACCTAGGGGAGGAAGTAGGGGCACCGAATGAGGGGGATGGCTAGCCAAGAAAATGAAAATTAGGAAAAAGAAGGAAAGAGAAAAAAAATGTAATTTAAGGAATAAATAATTATTTATTCATAATATTTAATTTATTAAAAAATCTATATTAAATAAACGCCCTCTGAAAAATCCCAAAAATTCACCCTTAGCTAATTTGAGGGTGAGGAATTCAATGGCAAAGTTGGATTTTGATTTCATCGATTATTTAATTATTATATTTTTCTGGGGTATTTAATTTTATTAAAATTTTCGTGAAAGTCCGACGACTTCCAAACGCGTCCAAAACATCGCCCCTAGCTAATTTGGGGGTGATGATCACAATGGCGAAGTCGAATTTCGATTTTGAGATCAAATTAAATACCTCAATTTTCCAATTACTTAAATATTAAAATAATCCAAAATATTTGATTGAGCTCTGAATTGCTACAAATTTTCAAGGATTGGGTCTAACGACTAAATGAACTTAACAGAATGATAATTAAGATATGATTAAGTTAAAATTAAGCTGAGTAATAACCTTGGGTTATTACACTACCTGTTCCCCATTGAGTTGGTACGCTCAATGCTCACAAATTCTTTTAAATTAATGTTGTGATGTGCTATGACCCTTCTAGGATGGCTTAGGAAACGTATGGTCGAGATTTTGGCTACTGACCTTGGTCCAAACAACAGGGATTAGCTGTCTGGACGTAAATGCCGACCAATGGAATCAAATGCCTTTCTAATGGTAATTGGCACTCTAATCTAGTTCGGTTAAGTTCGCAAATGCATGTTGTATCATCTCGACCCAAATCCTAAGTCTCTAGGACTTGGGTTGGGTTATGAGCCATCAAATTGATCGATCGGGCTACAGTACTACATAATACTGGAGCCACAGTAAGCATCCATCCAGCTGCTCCTAATCTGAGCTATCATAGGGCTTCACTTAGTCTTGACACTCTGATGGCATCGAGATCGACTGCTAACCAATAAGTAGCTTCTATGGGGAGAATTAGCTCCCCACAGTAAACCTTAGCTCTTATATTAGGGCCAATTAGGGCATCCACCAATTCAGTGATCCAGGTGCTCCCGCAAGGGGCTTCGGTGTGCACTCGACGTACCATGGCGTGAAAATAATTTTGTGATCAAAATCAAGGCATGAGGTGGCCAATGCGCCCTGAATTTAGCCGTCAAACCTAACCATAGCGGCTTGCCTGTTGAGATCCCATGCGAAGACAAGGAGCAGTGACAGGGCGGGCTGAGCATCAGCCCGCTCATTTTTGATAGGGTTATTAAGATAATCTAATTAAAGGGATTTATTTTCCTTCTAGAAAATTATTTGGAAATTAATATTCCTATGATTGTTTAATTAAAAAAATTCCATTTAAATTATTGAAATAAATTACTCAATTCAAGTTTTGTGATTCAATACATAATCTTGATCAAAAAAGCATGAGAAATAATAAATTGCAAAAATATTTAAGTTTTTGCTAATACTTAAGCTTAATTATTCCATAAATAGGGTTAATGAATATTAAGCTAATTACTTAGCTAAAATTCATGTTTAAGATCTCTAAATATTCATTAGATAGAGAAGAAGATAATTGGGAAGATAAAAATGTTTTTATTTGTTTAATTTTAATAATCACTCACTAATCACCATAAACTAATTAGCAAATATTTTTGCTAATTAAGCTCTGATTTTGGTGTTTGAAGTGTCTAATGACTCCTTAGTCAGAGTAGAATCTATTTCTAGCTTTAGATTTCAATTCTCACAAGTTATTTTGTTAAGCACTTTTTAATGAGCTCAAACCCTAATTAGAGATCACTAATCCCAATTATTAATCAAATATAATGTTTAAAGTGTCTATCTTCTCCTTAGATAGTAATAAATGATTTGGAATTAAGTAAACTCAATTTAGAACTCTAGAACCTAAAGTTAACTATTGAACCCTTAAGGAAGGGCATTTAACCTTGTTCTGTTTAAAATTAAGATCTCACATTCCTTTTTATACTCAAGTTAAGTAGTTTTAATTTAACCTTACTATTGAGAATTTATTTATCTTAATAGAATTGTCTTAATCAATAGTTTAGTTAAATTTCTGTGAAATCAACCTTAGCCAAATAAACTTAATATATGATTATTCTTTGACCATTATGAATTGCCTCTGATTAGTGGCAATATAACCCTTAATTTTGTTAAGTTGATTATGCTCAAAATGTTTTTCTTAGCTTATAACATTAGATAGTGTAGAATTTAGATGTTAGAAGCCTTGGTTAAGTAACTTAAACCCCATTATTAGAGTTTAATCTCTTAGCTTCTAATCTTGGTAAAACATATCAAGATTGGTGGTAGTAATGATAAAATATATTAATTAGAGTGATTGAATTAATTATTTAACTTTTTTAGGTAATGCTATATAATTTGGATAAGAACTTGATTAGTTCAAATGTTTGACTTTATAGGACCGCGACTCTGAGAAATTACTAGATAGTAGGATGTTGGAGATCTTGAGCTTGTATTTTCTCAGAATAGTTATGATGGATAAATTAGACAACAATAGATATCACATGAGTCATTAGTAAAGCCTTGCTTATTCTTTGATATTGATGCTCTACATTCCTTATTATTTAGCCTTTTTGCCTTGAACATATGACATAAGATAAATTTGATGCATAAAAATAAAAATTTAGTAAAATTAGGATAACATTTGCATCGGGTTCATATTAAGATGGGTGATTGTGTATACACATCATGGCTAATGGACTGAATGTAAGGATAAATAAGGATACTTGATGCATACTCATTAGAGAGAGTTATGTCTAGTTTGGGAACCTATCTCAGCCTTGCTGATGTGCTTGACTCCTCAGTTACTTATGGATGTGTCCATAGAAGTAAGGCAAAATAACTAAAATAAACTAACATTTGTATTCTATCTCTTCAATTCAGTTCAGTTCTTACTTTAGCTCTAAGTAGCTAAATTATTTTATGATATATTACAGTACAATTTCAATTATAGTGGCTTTGTTAGCCAAGCTTCTAATATGGAAATTTTACTTTCTTACTTTCAATTATTGAATACTTTTACTTCTATTTTAACTTCTTATACAGATTTTGCTAGTACTTATATGCATGTTATGATGCTAGTCTTGATTTCTGCTTAACTTTGTCTACTTACATATATCACTATTCAGTTATGTTTACTGCATACTCAGCATACTTATAATGATCATATTTTTATTATGATATTTTCTGTAACCATCATGGATATTTTATAGCTTTATATTTATTATTGCTTAATCTTATTGTAGCTACTGGTATTGAGGTATATTTCATTACTTACCTCGTTTAAATAAGTTATAACTACTTTATTTATACCTTTTTGATTTACTTGTGTCTTGTTGCACATATAGCTTGTTTATCATTGTTCAAGTTCAAATGTTATGTCCTAAAAATTCTATAATTTATTAAATTAGCCTAAATATACTTAAGTGATTGTCTAACACAAGATATATTATTTTATTAGATGGGGCCCTGATATGTAAGAACCACCATGTCAGATCTATAAATTTTTGAAGAATTTGTACCAAATGAGGAGCAAGAGCAAGAGGGTAATCCTGCTGCAACTGCTTAGCTTTAGTTGTTTGTTCTTGAAGAGAGTGATTTTTAGTTTCTTATTCTCTTTATTTTCATTGAATTTTGGTATGGATTAATTAAATTCAATATTTTATGTTTCTTATTTCAGTAATGTATTATCTGAGTTGCATACTTTATACTATTTCTTCTAATATTACTTGAATGTGATGAATGGATGCCTATATATACTTTCTTATAGCTTCTGCACTCTGTGATGAATGTTTGCATATATTAGGATTGTACTTCAAATTATTATTATTATTGGATAATTCAGGGCACAATCATATGTCAAAGTACTTAATTTCTTAGACATTATAATAAGATTAGTGTGGGAAGCATAAGTTTCACTCAGTAGGCATTTAGTTTGTTACCACCAATTCAGAGCTATCATTTAATGATGACCCATCCCATTGCTAATAATACTTTAGCTGTGCAAGCCACAGGGTGATGCACCATAAGTTAGTTGCACAACTCTAATTTTTTATTGATCTAGAAGACCATGTTTATTTATTTCATCTTTTATAGCTTCATTCCAAATAAGGATAGATGTATGTGGCACGCCACCCCTTAATCAACAAGATTAAGCTAAGGGGTGGTGTGTCACTTTGGCAAACCCCTCACTTAACATTGGATTAGGTGTAAACCCTATTACAATAGTAAAGAAGAGATAAGCCAATGCATATATGTTATGTTAATCAATCACTAAGCAAATACAGAATCAGAGTGTGGAAGCAAAGTAAAGTAAATATTCATCCAATTTATCACAATAAATAGAGAAAAATATAGCATACAACTTAGAATAAATAGTACAATAAGGACAACACAGTCAGATGGTACATATATTATTACAATATTAATTAAGTTTAAATGAAAAAGATAAAGATCTCATCCTCACAAAATAAAAAAGAGCTAAGCTAAGGATCTTCAGCGGCAACACACTCCTCCTCCTGAATTTGATCTTCATAAGGCTTGACTACCTCGAATAACTCAGAATCTACCATTATTAGTTTCACAATGATAGGGACCCAGCCAAAGAAAAGAAATATCCTGTTAGACATATTATCTAAGTACATTTTAGGCTGTTAATAATTCATGAGTTTTATTATATCACCATTTTACTTAGACTGTAAGAACAAGCAAAACGTAAGAGTGCAACAAGCATACAAAAATGAAGGATAAGTTATAAATACATCATTTATAACTAAATAAGATTTGAGGCAAAAAAGCACACCTCAAGTAAACTAAGCAAGGATAGGCATATATGTATAATACAATAAGTAAAAGTACTGAAAGAAAATCTAATACTAAATATGCTGATGATCATATACTATATTCTAATTTAAGAGAAATTAATCTAACAATAGTACATATAAGTAAGTAACAAAGGTCTAACATCCTATAATATAAAAGTAAACAAGTAAAGCAATGTAGACTAATGTTAAGTATGACAGTAAACAAGAAACAACAAACAGTAAATAGTAAATAATAAATAGTAAACAGTAAACAAGTATGTAAGTACTGCCATATTAAAAGAGGGCTAATCTAGCCTACTGATATGAAAAGGATTCTTAGCATCAATGCGGAGGCTAAGGCGACAAAATATTCTTAGCGTCATCTGAGGCTAGGCCGGAATACAAAAATTGAAACTGAACTGAAGAGGCAGTAATCACAAATATAATAATATTTTAGTTGTTTTACTTTTACTTCTATAGACATGTCCAGAAGCAGCTGAGGAGTCAAGCATGTCTGTAAGATTATATGGGTTCCAAACTTAGCACAACACTCCTCAATGAGTAATGCCAAGTACTCCTTATTTCTCCATACCCATGTCCAGTAGGGTAAAATGCACAAGATCAACATGTAACTGAACCCAATGCAAATGTTATCCTAATATTCTATATTTTTATTTCATGCAACAATAATATATTGTATGACATATTCAAGGAATAAGGCACATAATATAAGGAAATGAAAAAGCACAAGTAAAATAATAGTGAGCAAGGGACTCTACTACACAATGTGATATCCGTTATTATTAATTAAGTCATTCTATCTATTCTAAGTTACACAAGTTTCAAATCTCCAATTCTTACTATTGAGTGTACCTTAGAAGCACAACCTTATAAGTTAAAAGCAATTATAACTGATCAAGTTCTAATTTAATTCAATTAATAACGAATATAAGTAAAATAAGAAATCGTTATGTCCTAATTAATGAATTTAGACGTTCTAAGCTAAGATCTGATCAAGATCTACTAAAGCTAGAGATTATGGATTAAACAACATGAATTAGAGTTAATCACATAATCCAAGGGTCAAATATAAGATCTAAGATTCGTGAGTCTAAAAGTGAACTAAATATTATGGCAAATCATATTAAGCAAAATTAAGGCTTAATAGGATGAATCTTCTAGTCTTAATTTAAAATTGAAAGATAAAATAATCATAATTAAAGTCTAAAAATCTAAAAATTAATATAACCAAGGTTTCATTCATTGAATAACCCATTTACTCAATAAATGAATTCTAACATAGGATATACTCCTAATATTAATGGAAAGGTCCTAAGGTGCAAGTGAAGTTCCTAAGGAAACTCCTAATGAAAAGACTTAAAGAGATTCTAAGAATTGATTGAATTTATTTCAATTTAACTTAATTTGTTAATTTTATTTGATTAGGGAAGTTAAGAATGAATTTTAGCTAAGTAAGACATATTATCATTACTTAGAGATTTTCAAGCCTAAATTAGGATGTTTCACAAATTATTTAAATTATAGGATTTAAGAATTAAATTGATCCTAAATCAATTTTATTATTATTTTTAATGATTTATAAGATATTTTAAGGGTTAAGAACACAACCTAAATTTTGGGCAAAAAAACTATTTTACCCCTATTAAGGGTCCAAAAAGCTACTTTTTGATTTAGAGCTCCAAAATAGATTTCCTTACTGACAAATGATTCATTTGCTGTCTAACTTGAAGATAGACAGTAAGTACACCAAATTTGGACAAGTATTAAGTCCTATGGGTCAAATTTAAGGATTTTAACCTATAAAGGTATTTTATTAATTTTAATTAGCAAAGTATAAAAATTCAGTTAGTTTATTATTGTCTACTATTCAAGAATTTCATAGAGTCTAGGAACACTAAATTATAATGTCTAATGGATTAGTGATGAGTGTTCTAAGTTTATGGGTAAATGTGTCATTTATAGGGTTAAGAGGGGTTAAAAACTTAACTTTTTCCTTTGAGATCTAAATTCAATAAACTCAGTGGCTATAGCTTCCCTATATCACACTGAGAACTTTAACCAGAGTAGACTCAAATTGGACCTCATTTGGCCAAGTTATGACCTAATTAGGGTTATGAGTATTTTGATTAACCTAAGGTTTCTAGTAGTCAAAACCCAAATATATTTTAGTTTACTAATGGCACTGATTTTCTAACTTAATTAGCATCTTGAATTTCTTAATTTGGAGTCCAAATGGTCAAGTTATGGTCATTTCAATGTTATGGTCTATTTTCTTAAAGGGGGTCAAAACTCATTTTTTTCCATATTTAAAACTCACATACAATTTTATTTAGTGCTTAATTTACTTAAATTAGATTCAAATTTGATATAATTCAGCTCCATTAGGGTCATAGGGTCCTTAAAATTTGAAACGGTGAAGTCTTGATCATTTTAGCTGGTTCTGGACCAATTCAGACAGTTCTGGGCACTATGGTGTGCTATAGCGCCTTCAAGCCAAAAGCCAGGCGCTACGGTACGCTGTGGAGCACTGCAGCGAATTTCGGTGCTGTGGCGCATTGCAGTGGGTTTCAGTGCTTCAGTGCACTGTAGTGGATTATGGTAGACTCAACTCGAAGTTCGGGAGCGGCGGCGTGCTACGGCAGACCCAATTTTGAACTTCGGGCACTGCGGCGCGCTGCAGCGCCCGACGGTGATTTTGCATGTGTGAAAACCGCAATGAGCTGTCTTTCGGGCTCAAATACACTCAACCTAGCACACTTAACAAGTAGTGCCATATACCTTTGAAAAGATATTTCTGAGACCTTTCCCTTGTTACCAAAATCAACATGAAAAGATTATTCTAACTATGCAAACAATGGAGTTAAATGTTAGGGTATGCAGAAAGAAAGAAAAATAGAGCAGCTTTATCTTCCTAAAATCACAAACCTAATGAGCTCTAATGAACTCCATATCATAATTATAGCTTTCTAAGGATGCAAACTAAGTATATAAGCAAAAATGAAGTAGCCATTGAATTTATTCCTTCAGCAAGCACAGCAATGGGGGATTCAGCTGGGCAAAGAAGATAGGGGGAAATGGAGCTGAGAGCCAAATGCTCTTTTAATGGAGGACTACCTACCATGGGATGGGATGGGCCTGAGTTGTCCCATCCCATTTGGTGAGATAGGGGGGGCTGGCAGTAGATAAGGGGGCAGGCTAGGCTGAGCACAGCAGGGGGGACTGAAAGGAAAGGAGCTCAGAATTGCAGTAGGGATTGGATGGCTGTGGGTCCCAGCCAACCAAAGAAGAAGAACGAGGGAAAGATTACAAAAATTTTAATTTTTTTAAAATTACTTTATTTAATTAAATTAATCCTAAAGAACAATCAGGTTTTATAAATGTGCTCCAAAATATCTCAAAAATTCACTCCAAGATAATTTACGGGTGATGAACGAAATGATGAAATTAGATTTTGATTTCGACGGCAATTTATTTTTCTTATTTTCTAATTAATTTAATATTTTAAAATATTCGAGAAAATTTGACAACTTCTGAAAAATCTTAGAATTTCAACCTTAGCTAATTTGAGGGTGAGAATCACAACAGCGAAGTCAAATTTTAATTCTAATAACTATTTAATTTTCTTATTTTTTGGGGTATTTAATTATATTAAAATATTCAATAAAATCCGACAATTTTCAAACACATCTAAAACATCACTCTTAGCTAATTAGGGGTGACGAGCGCAATGGCGAAGTCAGATTTTAATTTTGAGGTCAAACTAAATATCTTAATTTTCTAATTAATTAAATATTATTAAATATTCTAATTATTTGATTGAGCTCTGAATCGCTCCAAATCTTTAGAGATTAGTTCGAATGTTTAGATAAATTCAATGAAATGATAATTAGGATGCGATTAAGCTAAGATTAAGTTAAGTAACAACCTAGGGTTATTACAGACTCTATCACTTAAGAATAATGTCGTCCTCGGCATCACTCAAGTGAAAAGAATAATACATATTTTAAGGAAATGAATTGAAATGACAAGAGGCTAAGGAAGTACCTATATTTTTGAATAACTTTGGATACTTGGACCGCATATTTGATTCTTCTCCCAAGTGGCTTCAATGGACAAATGGTTCTTCCACTGAACTTTAACCATTGTGATGGAGCAGTTTCTTAGTTGTTTCTGATCACGGGCTAAGATTTAGATTGGCTCTTCAGCATAAGACAAGTCAGGTTGAATTTCAATTTCTGAAATTAAATCAAATGAGAGGGATCCCTGAGGCATCTTCTCAATGACGATACGTGGAACACATTGTGCATGGCTACAAAGTCATCAGAAAGATTTAGTCTATAGGTGGAAGAACTTACTTTGGCTGCTACCTCGAACGGACCAACATAATAGGAGCTAAGTTTGATACTGGTGAGATTCTTTTCCACCATATTTATCTAGTTGGCAGTGTCAATTACAGAAAGGCTCCCATTGAAGGTAGGGGGTCTCAGACAAAGGAAACTATATAACAGTCTATCTGTGGACTACACATGGTGTTGGAAGGAGTAGTATGGTGCAGGGGATACTTTAGAGTTAGTGTGATTTTGATTCATCTGGGCTATTAGTAGATGTTCCATCCTTTCAGCTTAATTTGCTTGAGAGTCTGCTATTTGTTTGGCTTGCTTGTGATGGGAATATACCATCATTTTGATTGCTTCAAGCAGTGCATTTAGCTCAGAGGAGGAGCTGTCAGATGCAGCTGGGGAAGAGCTTTGTCCAGGATTCATTCTTTAAATTTGAATTTAGAAAATATTATCTTTTTAGAATTTGAGGAAATAAAACATACTAGTTCTTGCATTATCCCTTTTTAATTTGGAATACATAAAATAGAAATATACAATAGGGAACATGAAAGAGAAACACTAAAATATTTATCTATTGTACTCTACGGTGAAAGCACGGCAGAAATATTCAAAGGTAGACTCTCTTCGCATTTCTTTGCACCTGTGGCTGAGTGCCCATGAGGTGACATCCCACCAATCCTCGGCCTGGTCCTAAAGGAGGAGAGATACTATGGAGACTCGTACATCGTCTGGACATTCAATTGCTTCAAACAGGAAGGTCGCATGCTTTAGCAACTCCTTGGCTAAAATTGGGAGGTCAAATCCCCTGAAGGTGCTGTGCTGGAGTAATCGGTTTAGCACTCGGATGCCTGGCTCTGATACACCTTCTATGTATCTCCTATACCTTTGATGGAATTGGGAGTCATACTCCCACATGGCCTCGAATCACTAGTAATACCACCAAAATGATATCCTTGAGTGTCTAACAATTCCATAAGTTAAATTAGTTCAGTTATATCTTATTAATTTTCTTTAGTCTAGTCTTTATACTTGGGCATTTTATTTTACTTATATATATATGTATTTCTTATTCTTATACCTCTTTATTCTGAACAAGATATTGTAGTAACTTGGATATAAACTCTAATGTCTTTATTTAGTGACTGACTTGTCAGAAGAATCATCCATTATGTAGAGAGGAATGCAAAATCCAATCTGACATCTTATAAAATTCTCTGATACCAACTATGATGCCCCACCCCTTAATCCATAAGATTAAGCTAAGGGGTGGTGTGTCACTTTGATAAATCCCTCACTTAATATTAGATTATGTGTAAATCCTATTTCACTATTAAGGAAGAGACAAGTCAATGCATACATGTTATGTAATCAATCACTAAGAAAATATAGAATTAGAGTGCGGAAGCAAGGTAAAGTAAATATACATCCAATTAACTACAATAAATAGGAAAAATACAGCATACAACTCAGAATAAATAGTACAGTAAGAAAAATACAATCAGATAGTACTTGTATTATTATAATATTAATTAAGTTAAATGAAAATAATAAAGCTCTCATCCTCACAAAATAAAAGGGAGCTAAGCTAAGGATCTTTAGCAGCAACACGCTTCTCCTCTCGAATATGATCTTCAGAAAACTTGACTACCTCGAATAGCTCAAAATCTATCATTGTTGGTTTCACAATGATAGAGCCCCAGCCAAAGAAAATAAAATTATGATTAGACATATTATCTAAGTACATTTTAGGCTGTTAATAATTCATGAATTTTATAATATCACCATTTTACTTAGACTATAAAAATAAGCAAAGCGTAAGGGTGCAATATGCATACAAAGGAGAATGATAAGTTATAAATACAATATTTATAACTAAATAAGATTTGAGGTAAAAAGATACACCTCAAGTAAACTAAGCAAGGATAGACATACATGTATAATACAAAAAGTAAAAGTACTGAATGAAAAATCTATTTCTAAACATGCTGATGATCTTATGATATATGCTAATTTAAAAAAAATTATTCCAACAGTGGCACATATAAGTAAGAAACAAAAGTTTAGCATCTTATAATCTACAAGTAAACAAGTAAAGCAAGGTAGACTAAAGTCAAGTACTATAGTAAATAGGAAATAATGAATAGTAAATAGTAAATGGTAAATAGTAAATAGTGAACATGTATGTAAGTACTGCCATATCAGAAGATGGCTAATCTATCCTGCTGATATCAAAAGGATTCTTAGCATCGATGTGGAGGCTAAGGTGACAAAATATTCCTAGCATCATTTGAGGATATGTCATAATAACATAACTAAAATTGAACTGAAGAGGCAGTAATCACAAATGCAGAAATATTTTAGTTATTTTACTTTTGCTTCTGTGAACATGTCCAGAAGCAGCTTAGGAGTCAAGCACATCTGCAAGATTATACGGGTTTCAAACTTTGCACTACACTCCTCAATTAGTAATGCCAAGTACTTCTTGTTTCTCCTTACCCCTATCTAGTGGGGTAAAATACCCCATATTAACAAGTAATTGAACCCAATGTAAATATTATCATATTATTCTATATTTTCATTTCATGCAATAACATTATCTTGTATGACATTTTAAGGACTTATGCACAAAATAGAAGGAATGCAAAAGCACAAGTAATTAAGTAGTATGCAAGGGACTCTTCTACACAAGGTGACATCAATTGTTATCTATTAAACTATTTTAAATATTCTAAGTTACACAAGTTCAGGATCTCCAATTCCTACTATCAAGTATAACTTAGAAGTATAGCCATATAAGTTAAAAATCAATTAAAACTAATCATGTTCTAATTTAATTTAATTAATAACATATATAAGTTAAAATAATAAATTATCACATCCTAATTAATGAATTTAGACATTCTAAACTAAGATCTGATTAAGATCTACTAAACTAGGGATTAGAAATTAAACACTATGAGATTGGAGTTAATCACATAATCCAAGAGTCAAACATAAGATCTAAGGTTTTAAAATCTAAAAGTGAACTAAAGATTAAGGAAAATCTTATCAAGCAAAATCAAAGCTTAATAGAATGAATTTCCTAGTCTTAATCTAAAATTTAAAAATAAAATAATCAGAATTAAAGCATGAAAATCTAAAAATTAATAAAACCAAGGTTCCATTCATTGAATAACTAATTTACTCAAAGAATGAATTCTAACCTAGCATTTATTCCTAATCTTACGAAAAATATCCTAAAGTGAAGTGTAGATCCTAAGAAGCTTCTAATAAAGGACTTAAGGGATTTTAAGAGATGATGATAGTTATTACAATTTATCTTTATTTGTTGTTTTATTTAATTAGGAAAGTTAAGAGCAAATTTTAGCTAAGGTATATTATCCTTACACAGAGATTTTTAAGCCTAAATTAGGATGTTTGACAGATTATTCAAATAATGAGATTTAAGACTTAAATTGATCATAAATCAGTTTTATTACTATTTTTAATAATTTAAATAATATTTTAAGGGTTAAGAACACTTAACCTAAATTTTGGGCAAAATGGTAGTTAAAGACCATTTTGCCCCTACTTAAGGGTCCAAAAAGCTACTTTTTGAATTAGAGCTCAAAAATAAATTTTCTTACTGCCAAATGATTTCTTACTATCTAATATAAAGATAGGCAGTAAGTACACAAAATTTATAGACAAGTATTAAGTCATATGGATCAAATTTAAGGATTCTAACTTACAAGGGTATTTAAGTAATTTCACTTAGCAAAGTCTAAAAACTTAGTTAGTTTATTGTTATCTACTATCCAAGGATTCCATAAAATCCAAGAACACTAAATTTTGATGTCTAATGGATTAGTTATGAGTGATCTAAGTTTATGGGTGAATACATTATTTCTAGGGTTAAGAGGGTCAAAACCTAACTTTTCCATTTGAGATCTAAATTTAGCAAACTTAGTGGCTACAGCTTTCATATATCACACTGAGTACTTTAATTATGAGTAGACCCAAATTGAACCTCACTTGGTCAAGTTATGACTTAATTAGGGTTATGAGTATTTTGGTCAACCTAAGATTTCTAGTGGTCAAAACCCAAATTTTATTTTAGTTGAGAGCTTGACAGCTCGAGAGATCCTCCTTCAGCAAGCAAAAAAATGAGGGTTTCATCTGGGCAAAGAAGATAGGGGGGAAATGGAGCTGAGAGCTACAAGCTCTTTTAATGGAGGACTGCCTGCCATGGGATGGGATTGGGGGGGCTGGCAGGAGGTAGAGGGGCAGGCTAGGCTGACCGCAGTAGGAGGGGAGGGGGGGCTTAAAGGAAAGGAGCTCATAATTGAAGTAAGGATTGGATGACTGTGGGTCCCACCCAACCAAAGAAGAACAAGGAGGGAAAGAAGACAAAAATTCTGATTTTTTTTTAAAATTGCTTTATTTAATTAAATGAATCCTAAAGAAAAATCAGGTTTTATAAATGTGGGAGGGGGGGGAGCTGAAAGGAAAGGAGCTCAGAATTGAAGCAAGGATTGGATGACTGTGGGTCCCAGCCAACCAAAGAAGAACAAGGAGGGAAAGAAGACAAAAATTCTGATTTTTTTTTAAATTGCTTTATTTAATTAAATGAATCCTAAAGAAAAATCAGGTTTTATAAATGTGCTCCAAAATATCTCAAAAATTCACCCCAAGCTAATTTGGGGCTGTGGAACGATATGATGAAATTGGATTTTGATTTCGACGACAATTTATTTTTCTTATTTTCTAATTAATTAAATATATTAAAATATTCGAGAAAATTCGACGACTTCCGAAAAATCTCAAAATTTCACCCTTAGCTAATTTAAGGGTGAAGATCGCAACGACAAAGTCAAATTTTAATTCCAATGAGTATTTAATTTCCCTATTTTTTTTGGTATTTAATTACATTAAAATATTCTATAAAATCCGACAACTTCTAAACACGTCCAAAATATTACCCCAAGCTAAATTGAGGGTGACGATTGCAATGGAGAAGTCGAATTTTGATTTTTATGTCAAGTTAAATATCTCTATTTTCCCTTAATTAAATATTATTAAAATGTTCTAATTATTTGATTGAGCTCCGAATCACTCCAAATCTCCGAAGTTTGGTTCTAATAACTAGATGAACTTAATGAAATGATAATTAGGATGTGATTAAGCTAAGTAACAACCTAGTGTTGTTACAGTACCCCTCTTATTATTTTATGTACAAGCCTTCTTCTAGCTCTCCGTGAAAAAATGTAGTTTTTACATCCATTTTCTCCAAGTGCAAATCTTCAACTACAATAATGTTCAACACAATCTTGATGGTTATAATCTTCACAACTAGAGCAAAGATCTTACTATTGTCAACTCCATGAGGTGCTAGAAGCTTTTTACTAGAAGTCTCACCTTGTAGAGTTTGCTCCCATTTTATTCTTCATTCAGACGATAAACCCACTTGTTATGAAGAGCTTTCTTTCCAACTAGTAGAGCTGCTAATTCCTATGTCCCATTTGACATGTGTGATGTCATTTCATCATTCATGGCAGCCTCCCACTTGATTGAATCATCCACCTAAAGTGCCTCTTCAAATCTTTCTAGTTCACCACCATTTGTTAGCAACATATAAAATAAAGAAGAAGAGTACTGATAAATCTAAGATTTATGGCAAAATAAAGGAAGAAAAACATACAAAATATCATTTGAACAAGCATACTTTGAAGTGAATTCAATAAAATTCATAAGAAAGATGGAGAAAAGAAATCTGAAGCAAAAAGGTGAACTCTGGAAAAAAACTGCTGTGGTATGCCACAACGGGCCATGACATTTTTACTGATTAGGCTCACTTGGAACATATCTGCAAGCCTGGAAGGAGAACAGCTGCGGTGTGCCCCAAAGCGCTCTAGCGGGCCGCGACACCATTTTCGGGGAGTAATATAACAACTTTGGGACAACTAATTGAACAGTGACTCTCCACTTTCACAAAAGATTAACTGTCACAACGCGTCTTGGATAATGAACAAAAGACACAGACTTGGAAGAAAATAGCTGCAGTGCGCCATGGCGGGCCATGATGACATTAAAAAGAATATCAATGAAAACTATACGTGAAGTAATTGAACAGTAGCTTTCCGTATTCACGAAAGTTCAACTACCGCAGCACACTACAACGGAGCACAGCGACATTTCGAGTAAACGATGTAAATCATGGAGATTGAATGTGTGAATAGTGTTTGAATCAAGGCTGCCACTGCGCACTGCAGCAGAATAGTGTTTGGATCGGAGCAGCCATAGCACGCTACGATGATTCTTCAGTAGAACAGCAACCTGGAACTAGTTTTGAACTGAACCTGATGTGATCGCTGCAGTGCGCCACAATGGTCGACGCAGAAACCTATAGAAATTGTATTAATAACAGGATGGGAAAGGGAGAAAATTTCTGACTTTTGGGCTTCTTCTCCCTTTTTGGAAATAGAATTAATATTTATGTCTGTAGAATTCCAAATAATTATTAGAATAAAATATAATGGCTTGCATTGAAAGAAGGGAAGATGGTAGGTCAATTCGGATAAAGGCAAAAAGATTGAGAGCTTCCTTATTTAAGGGACATTTTTAGGCTATTCAAGGGTTCCCAATTTTGACATTTATTGATCCAAATTATAAGCTGCTGTGAGAAAGAGAAGGAGAACTCTCCAAGGACAGAAGTTCAGAACCACCTTACTATTTCAAGAGGAAAGAGAAGTTGAGGAACTTAGAGAAAAGGAGAAAAGGAAGGAGAAGGAATCAAGAGAACCCCCAAAATTTAAGACTGTACCTACTACCATTTCTAAACCCAATCTTGTTTACTTTAATTGTGAACCGATGTCAAGGTTCATTTTCTTTTAGATCTCTTGCTATATTGAAACTATGATGGAAGGCTACACCCTTCTTGGAGAGAGTTAGGATGTAATATTCTGCTAGATAAGGAATTGCAAGTAAAATTCAACTTTTATCATATGTTTTGACCTAACACTCCCTAATATATTCTAATTAATAACAACAAGTTAGTGTAATCTTAGTCAATAGAAAATAGACAACATCACTGTTACATTTATTCGAACATACGTAAAAAAGGAAAGTATTTAGTACCTAAAATACATTATTCCCTGATGACGATAATTTGGATTTTATCCTATTTTACTCCAGACCACATGCACTTATGTGTTCACACAAACACAATTTTAGGCATGTCAATGAAAAGTTAAGGTTTTAGGAACCTTGAAGGGATTTGGGATTTTTAGGAAAACTCTCCTTTAGCTTTAATTTAAGTACTTAAGGGACTATGGCTTGACCGCACTCATATATAAGTCATATAGTATAAAATTTGTGGTTAATTTTTTTCCAACATGATATTCTTATATATATGATCATGAATGAATTATAGTATGATTATGTCATTTGAATAAACAATCCCTCCAAATATATTTATACAAAACATGCAGGCCTTAAATAGTCCAAATTTAGCTAGAATATTGATTGGGTTATCCATACATGGTGCTATAACATAAATAATTATTTAAATTATTACTTAATTTTCCATTTTAATATAATTAGACTAAGTGGAAAAACTATTATCAACATCATGCCTTGAGTTTTCTCTCTATATATTTACGTATGTAGATATTTGGGACTATCTGTTCTAATGTATATTGGGTGTAAATCAATAAGAATACCCTTACATTTTAAAAATTTAAATGTTTTATTTAGGGGTAATACAAACACATGTAAGGTTTTGAAGTATTTTAAACTATCTAAATAGTCCATTTTTGTATATTAAAAAGTTGCTCAAATTGAGAGGCTAAGAAATGGAAGACCTACATCGACCACCTCCTTTGCCATTAATGATGTTGAAAATCCTATCAGACTAAGAAGGGAAAAATCTAAGCATAAGTAATATTAGGGTGCCATTTTTATATTTTTATTTAAGCTATTCCTTGGTTTGAATTTGAAAAATCTCAATGTTTCTTAAAATGTAAGTGGCCTTCACTCTCACACTAGGCTCCTTGATGTCAAAAATTTTATTAAGTCAAAAAACATTCATTTTATCGCATTTTTTGAGCCAAAAGTCAAAATGGTTAGTATCAATATCCTTTATTCTTAGCAAAATTGTATTGTTTAATAATAAAATTTATTGTCATAATTTCTCTTTTTCTCCCGTCGGTTGAATATTGACTAAATTTTAGCTTTATTTGATTTTCAAGCTACTCAATTTCATGCCATGTTCATTCATGGGAAACTCAAGTCCACTGCAGGCACTTTCTAGATTACTTTTGTGTATGCTGGGAATACTAATAGTGAAGGATTTAATTTAAGGAATAAACTACATAAAATTGTTGAAACTATTGATGAACCATTGATCATTCTTGGAAACTTTAACTATATTAAGTTTTCTAATGAAAAATTAGGAGGTGCCCCCTCTTTTACCCAAAAGTTGAATCATTTAATACCTTTATTGTTGATTTTGGATTATTCAAGCTTTAAGAAATTGGGCTGACAACACATTATTTAATCATCAAAGGGCTAATCGAATTCATGCTAAATTGGACATAATTTTGTGTAACTTATCTTGGTTTAATTGTTTTCGTACTAACCTCTTATAAAATGTTGGCTTCTAATACTTTTGATCATAACCCTCTTATTCTCCATTTATCTACTAGTCTAAGACCTTTGGGGAGTAGAAGGTTTTATTTTAAATATCATTGGTCTAAGCTACCAAGTTTCAATGATATTATTCGTAATACTTGGCTTTAAAACTACGTGAGTAAGTGATGAGTCCAAAATTTATTGCATAATAAAATAGAAAAACATACAAATCTTTCTTTAGAACAGTATGCTTTGATATTACTTTAAACAATTTCAGGGAAAACAAGATGAAAAGGCAAATCTGGAGCAGATTGTGGAATTATGGGCGAAAACCGCTGCAGCGCGCCTTAGCGGAAGAAGGAGAACTGAGAAACCTGAAAGCACTTTTGCAAGCCTGGGAAAAAAATTGCTATAGCATGCCACTGCAGGGCAAACCAGAGAGCTCGACGCTGTAGCGCATCGCATCAGGTTAAACATGAGAGCTTGGTGTTGTCGCGCGCTACAGCGAGACTATCCATTTCCAGACTCAGCGCTCATCTAGAAGCGATCTCAAACCCGAGACACTGATGCTATCGTGCGCTGTAGTGGAACCAAACTGAGAGCTCGGTGCTACCGTGCACCACAGCCCGCGCGCCACAGTGAATCAACAGGGAAAAAGACTTAAAAAAATAAATATAAAGCTACCCGCTACCGCGTGCAGCAACGGAATCCAACCGAGAGCTCGGCGCTGCTGCACGCCGCAGCGGGTATTTAGTTGAAATATTCTCTATAGCAAAACCACTGCAGCGCCCTATGCAGAATTTCCCAGGACAGAGCCTTTATGACAGCATAGGGAAGGCTGAAAATTCAAACTAATGGCCTTCCCCAACTGTTTGGAAACTGAAATCACATTTAGTTCTGCTATATCCCAAGGGAATAAAAGAATATAATTTAATGGCTTGCCATTAATTCAAGGAAGGGGAAGAGATGGCAGAATTGATGCAAAGGGGTATATAAACTTCCATTTGAGACTAAAGTAGGGTTCCCAAATTTGGCATTCATAGATCTGAAAAGTTGAGCTACTGTGAGAGATGAAGGAGACCTCACCAAGGAATGAGAAGAGATCCATTCAAGGGAAAGAAAGGAGACCACACCAAGGAACTAGAGGAGAAGAAGAGAGAAGGCAAAGAGAAAATCCAGCGAACACCAAGGGCAGTTCCTAGTATTCCTCTTGAACTTATCTTCTGATTATCTTTTAGTTTGGACCATGAAAAGGTTCAGTTACTTGCATATATTTTCATATATTCCATTGTAAAGGAGAGCTGAACCCTCCTTGGGGAGGGTTGGGATATAATCATGTGATGAATTTGGGATATAAAAGGTGTTGTATGTAGATTTTTGCAATGAATGAAATTATGTTTAATTGTTCATCTATAGTATGTGCTTGTGAATGAATGCTTGGAATGACTATAGATCTGTAATAAAATAAAAAATGTATTAAATGAATACCTGTTGAGTCAATATAAATAGTCCAATCTTGAGGGAATGCACCTAAAGGTCCTCGCAGCGATGTAATATCGCTGAGCGAGGACTCTCGATGTAAAACACCTCAGGTTTGAATTGGAAGGAACTGTGGTGGCCGCCCCCTAATCATCCGGACTAAGAGGTGGTCATCAATGGGAAAACCTTCACTTAGCATTCAGATTAAGGAATAGTCCTTCTTAATCAAATGCCAAGGGAAGATATACCCTAAAGAGAAGAGAAAAGAAGAGCTAATCACTAAATGAGCATACTATAATATATATCAGAGTTGCGGAAGAAAGATAAGTAGTAAAATCCATACAATTCAGATAAGAACTATAAAATTTAGAATACATAAGCATGAAAAGAAAAGCAGTTTAAATCCTGTATTATTATAAAACAACATTAAAAGTTAAAGCAGAAAAGTAAGATCACTCAATCCTCACAAATAAAAGGAAATAACTAAGGATATTCTCCTGCACGCTCCTCCTCCTGAATAAGGTCTTCAGAAGGTTCCACAACTTTGAAAAGCTCAGAATCTACTATTATCGGTTCAGAATGATAGGGCCCCATCCAATAAAAGAAAATTCTAGTTAGACAAAATGTCTAAATACATTTTAGGTTAAACATTTTATAATTTTAATAATATCACAATTATCTAAGCAAAGTAGGAGCAGTAAAGCAATAAAGAAAGGTGGCAAAGTTATAATTAACATAATTATAACTTAAACAAATGTGAGATAAGCACATACCTCATCTCAAGCTATAAAAAAGGGTTAAGAAAAATTAATGAAATCTACTAAGTAAAAAGGAAATTCCTAAGTGATATGATCAATTTAATACATACTGAGTTCAATAAAAATAAGAGTACTGAACTGAAAGTAAATATTCTAACATCATAACATGCCATCAAATAAATGAACTACTGAAAAGTACAATATATATGAAAAGCTATAAGTACTAAAGGAAATGATGTATATAAGTAAAGTGCTGTCTAAAGAAGAAGTATACTGAAAATGCTGTAATTAAAGAAATAAGTTGTAAATGTAAAGTAAAACAGTTTAACTCATATGGACAAATTATTACTTAGTCCTGCAAAAAAGTAACAGCCTGTTAAAAGAGTACATCTGCACATTTTTAGGAGAAACATCCCAGATCCAAAATCACTTATTTCCAATTAGTTTCATCTAGGAGAAATATCTCAGATTAAAGTAATGCCATAAAGTACCTACTGAGCATCTAGGAGAAATATCCCAGAGCAAAAGTAAAGTAACATCTGAGCACCTAGGAGAAATATCCTAGTGCAAAAGTAAAGTATCATCTGAGCACCTACGAGAAATATCCTAGTGTAAAAGTAAAGTAACACTATCCAGGCAAACTAAGTAAAATATATTCCACCATAAGTTTTATAAAAGTCAATACTTTAAATCCTTTCTTTAAACTATGCATATGATTTATAAATGAATCAAAAATTAACATAGAAAATATACTATGTTCCCTTTAATGTGTCAAGGTATAAAGTTCAAAAATAAGGAAAGCAAAGCATACAATTCAAGGTATCAAATAGCGCTAAACAAACTTTGTGATACCACTTGTTTTCTAATTAAGTCATTCTATCTAATCTGAACTTATACAAGTTTAGAATTTCCAATATCCAACTATCGAGTATAAATCCAAAATATCGGTCCTATAAGTTAAATGGGATTAGAACTAATCAAGTTCTAACATATATTAATCACATGACGCTTATTTAAGTTAAATAAATAAATCAAATGTCATAATTGATAATTTTACGAATCTCAAGCCAATCTTGATTAATATAAATCAAAATTGGAGGATTAAGATGTTAAAATCCAAGTATTTGATTTTAAGTTCTTAATCCAATAGGTTCTAATCTTAATGGTATAAAGTTAAATCCAAATCTCATGAGCTATAATTAAGACTATCTTATTATGCAAAATTAAGCTTAATAAGATGGATCTTTAATCTTAAGTCTTAAGTTTAAATACAAAATAATCATAAATAAAGGATGAAATTCAAGAAAACTATAAAACTAAGGTTTCATCTATTAAGTACCCGTTTATTTAATAGATGAAATCTAACCTAAATTTTTAAGCTAGATCCTAAGATAATAAGATCCTAAAGGTTTGGAGGATAGTCCTAAAGAGAATAATTAAGTTTTAAATTTTGATATTACTTAACTGAAGTTATGGTATAATGAACTTATAGAAGGCATCAGGTGAACTAAATTCACCTTATGAGACCGAAATTAGGACTTAGAGAATTTTAGGTAATTTTTAAGATTTTTCATAAAATATAATTTTAATGAGTTTAATTATTCTAAAATGATTTCAAATCAGACGTATTATTGATTTTATATGTTTAAGAATGAATTTAAAGTTTAAGGATGTTTAAACCTAAATTTGGGCAAAATGACTATTTTGCCCCTACTTAAGGGTCTAAAATTCAACTTTATGAATTAAGGTTCTAATCTAAAACTTGTTGAAGTGGAATGATTAATTACTATCTAATATGAGTTTAAATGGTAAGTAAATTTATTTGGTTAAGAATTAAGCCTTATAAGATCAAATTACGAAATTTGACTTATAAGGGCAAATTGGTAATTTGGCTTAATAAAATCTAAATTTTCTATCAGTTTATTAAATATTATATTCTAAGATTTCTATAGAACTTAAAATTATTAAATTTGGATGAGTATTGGCTAAGTTATAGCCAATACAAGTTCTATGGTTAATTAAGGTAATTAGGATTAGGTCCTAAAAGTGATTAAGCTAATATTAATCTAAATAAAAAATTGAACACTACTAGGTTATTTTAGAGGTTCTACTGATCACTTTAAGACCCATATTATCTATGTTTGAACTAAGGGCTAAAAAGTTATGAGCCTTAGAATATTAGGGTTTGGGTAAAAAAGTGATTAGCCTAAATATATCTTAAATATTAAATCTAATACTACTGAGAGAATTCTTGGGCTTTGCTGAGTATTTTAAGACCCATATTAGGTATATTTTGGTAAGTGGTTACAAATTTATGGTCAAATAAAAATTTGGAGCATTTAGGGCAAAATATGATGGTTCTAAATATCACTATGTTAAATATAGTTCCAAATGTAAGTTTGATAGTGCCAAAATGTTCCTCATATTTTTTTATTTAAAATGACATATAATTTTAATATATCTGGATTTATAATTTGCAATTTATGATGGTTTAAATTATTAAGGATTAATTATAATAAGTAACTTACTTTTATTTTAGTTTATTTTTAATTAATTGCAGGTGCGGCGGGATCCACCAATCTTCCGAAGGTTGGGACCGTGGGCCCCACAGGCAGGGGCTGCGTCGGATCGGCTCAGACACGTGGGAGGTAGCGGGTCCCACAAGCACAAAGACGACGCAATGAGCTACATGTGGCAGGTCTGCGTCACATCCTGCGGGTCGGGTCAGGCCCGACCCGAGATAGAGGGGGGTTTTCGTCTTCCCGCAGGGGTCCGATGCCGACAACCTAGGGTTTCGCCTAACGCCGTGTATAGGTTCCCATCAAGCTCAACACGGACCATGGGAGATAGATCTCATTGAGTACTTCATTATAAGCTTAAAAATTCCATTCTAGAAGGCCCCAAATACAATAATAATTTATGCCCTAGTTCTTGCGATGGAAGAATTTGGCAAAAATATTGCAGACAACTGAGAGATATTTTCTATAAAAAAAGACTCAAATTCTTAACTCTTCATAGTCGATACGATACTAGATACCTAGATATAGTGCGAAATAAGTATTAGAGGTTCAGCCAACATTAATTAAGATAAAGGAGATGGGAAGTGAAGGTACCTGGTCGGTTTGAAGGGCTTGCGAATACTGGGTTTTCAGGATTATGTGTGGACTCCAGCTCCAAAGTGGTATTTTTCCTAGCTTTAAAATGAAGCTGAGGTTCAAAAGGAGGTGCCATTAGCGGCAGCTTTGCCACGCGCTGCAAGTACCTGCTGCGAACATGCCATGCGCAAAGCGCGAAGAAGACGAACGTGGAGCGTCCGATCTCCTGATCGAACGGCTCAGGAAGACCGTTTAATCTAATGACACTAAAGAGAGAGAGAGATGGGGCGGTGTTAATGCTAATGGCTCTGCTTTAATTAAATAATATTTAACTTATTAATTAATTACTTTCAAACTATTTTTCATTAATTAAAATTAGTTAATTAAATATACTTCAAAAATTTCCAATAAATTACTCATAGCTAATTGAGGGGTGAGGAACGTAACGGCGCACTCACATTTTTGATTCAACGAGTATTTAATTATTTAATTTTTTGGGGATTTAAATAATATTAAATATTCAACAAAAATCCTACGACTTCCAAATGTATCCAAAACTTCACCCCTAGCTAATTTGGGGGTGGTGAATGCAATGGTGAAGTCAGATTTTTGATTTGAGGTCAAAATAAATAGGTCATGTTCTAGGGTTTTTTTAAAAATTCCCAAAATCAGGATTTGATCAATTTGATTCATAATTTGGACTGCATATTAGAGGTGAGCTTCTAATGACTTAATTAAGGCACTAGAATCATAATTAAGACTTAAATTAGTCCTAATTGACCTAAGTAACAACTTGGGTTGTTATAAGAACGACTTAGTATAATGAACATTTTGAGCTCCAAAGCTCATTAATAGGTCTAGAGCATATGTGTGTGTGCAATTAGAGCTTTAAGCTATGTGACAAGCTCTAAGCCTAACTATACCTCTCCTTAAGCTCAGCCTAGAGGTTGACGCTTGTGAGCCAAGAGCCACCAACCAAGTTCTGTGGCTCAGCAAACATTGAAGGAGGAAGAGGGCATCGAGTACTCATGGATGATGTGACATATTCCATATGGTCCGGTGAATCTGCTTCCTTAGCTAAACCGCGTATGATGCGCATGAACCTTATTGGTGGAAATCAATACTTGTAAGATCACCTAACTAAGAGATTATTTTTGATAACCAAGACCAAAGCTCATTAATAGGTCTAGAGTATATGTGTGTGTGCAATTAGAGCTTTAAGCTATGTGACAAGCTCTAAGCCTAACTATACCTCTCCTTAAGCTCAGCCTAGAGGTTGACGCTTGTGAGCCAAGAGCCACCAACCAAGCTCTGTGGCTCAGCAAACATTGAAGGAGGAAGAGGGCATCGAGTACTCATGGATGATGTGACATATTCCATATGGTCCGGTGAATCTGCTTCCTTAGCTAAATCGCGTATGATGCGCATGAACCTTATTGGTGGAAATCAATACTTGTAAGATCACCTAACTAAGAGATTATTTTTGATAACCAAGACGTGTACTAAGGCAGAACCCTAGTGTGTTCTAATTAAATTAAATGTGATCTCATACGAATCTATGTGCTAAGGCAGAACCCTAGTGTGTTCACCTTGTGCACTAGATCTGAACTTGTCAGAATTAGCAAACCAATCTAAGGAACATATTGTTCACTTGATTAATTAGTATGATAATATGTGATGACCCACTTAAGTAGTAATATATAAAACTCTTAAACATCGAGGTGCCTTTTTAGATAACGGTGGAGTTCCTGATATGAACTTCAATGTTAAGTGTTCTCATGTGGGAGCACTCCTAGGATGGGTGACTTATTGGGAAGTTATCTTCTGAGGACAAAACTGTGAGACATTTCAGGCCAAAGCGAACAATACCTTGGTGCTTAAGAGTTTGGGCTGATACATAATAAGTACTTACAAATTGCATGAGTTGAATACAACACCTATCCCTAATAAATCACATGATAAAAACCTAACTCTCCCTTCTTAATCAAATAGTATCTTAATTTGAGTTCTTTGTATTATTTAATTAGGAACCAACCAAAACCAAAATACATATTATCAATACATTATTGAAAGCAAATATAACTTAGTAATAAAACACTGTTCCTTGAGGATGATAAAATCTGGAACTCACCATTCTATTATTACTTTTGATCATGTACACTTGCGTGCAAGTAGAGACACGTATTTGCAGTTTGTCAGTAAGCTTATGGATGTTTACCTTAAAGTATGCAAGGCTATTAATGCTAATTTAAGATCACTTAAGATGAGTTCCAATGTTACATCTGATACTTTTTTTATCAGTTTACTAAATCATCAATTATGGCTCTCTAACCATTAGTTTGAATATAAATGATGCAAAGGCTAGTGCATAAATGATTCAAATTATTCATGCCATTTCTCAGAAGTACTCATATCAATATATCTTGGCTACTCAAAGGGCTAAGGTGCTTTGGCTTCAACAAGGAGAAGCTAACCGGCAATTTTTATACTTGCATATTAATCTACGAAAAAATAGGATTGTGATGATATATATTGCTCCTAATGATATTCCTTTATTGATTCATGCTATTATATATTTTTTGAATCTTTATAATCAGGGTTCAAAAAAGTGTATGATTTCAATCTTTGTTTTGCTGGTATCCCAGCTGAAATGATTCCATCAATTGCTCAAAAAATTTATATTGCTAAGATTAAGCATGTAATATTCAATTTCAACAAGCCTGATAATTTAAATAGCTATTTTTATCCAGTTGCTTAGAAGGACACAACTCATATGGTTATTCAAGCAACATATTATTTTTTTCTACTTGTAAAATGCTAGGATGGCTAGCTTATTTGGTCATACCCCTCAATCTAAAAGGTAAAAGCATTTCATTGTACAATACTACTTATAAAATTATTTTCAATCTTATTGTTGAGTGGCTCCTTTGCTGTCAAAACTCATTAATCCAGCCCAATATAGTTTCATTAAAGGGAGGCTTGCTTTTGATAATATTATGGTAGTGAATAATTTGCTATGAGACTTTAATTCTCTTAAAAAATATTTTTTACACAAAGATTGATCTTCGTAAAGCCTTTAATATGGTTAATAAAGACTATTATTTCTAGACTTCAAAAAATGGGCTTCCCATGAATTCTAATTAGTTGGACTTCTGCTTACACTAAGAATGCCTTTTATTATATTTTGGTTATTAGCAATATGAAAGGATTCTTCGTATGGTATTCGCCAAGGTTGCCCACCGTCCCCTCTGCTCATTGCAATTGCTCTTAATGGCTTAATGGATCTCATTGAAAAAGCATGTCTCAACAAAAGCTTTAAGCTGTTAAAACTTCACTCTTCATAGTTGCTCACATTTACTTTTTGTTGTTGATATTCTAATTTTTAGTGAAGCATCTATGGAAAATATGAAGGCTATTAAAAAGTGCTAAGAAAAGTTTACTGATTTCTTGGGGATGCAAATAAACGAAGAAAATTTGATTGTTTTCTTTTATAAGGGTGTTTTTAATTCAGATTACTTGAATTCAATCTTGAATATAAATATTAAAAACCTCTCATCTAATTACTTGGGTCTTCTACTTTGCCACTCCAAGGCATCTCTAGATTTGTGCAAACCACTTATTGGTAAAATTCACAAGCTTCTTGCTGATTGGTCTTACAGGTATTAATCAAATGCAGGCATGTTTTAATTCATCAAGTTCTCAGAAGTGCTATTCCATTTCATCTAAGCAGTTTTGCAAGCAATTAATTATATTTGCTCTAATTTCCTTGACGCAGGTGCTTGGAAGAAAGATGTGTATTCTTGCTTGGAATAGCATTACAGTTCCAAAAAATAAGGGTGGTTTGGGCTTGTATTCCCTCAATGACATGCTAAATAGCACTAAAATGACGTATTTCTAGAAAGATTTAGACTCCCAAACCCTTTTGTTTAGGTGGCAGCAAGCATTATTTGGTCCACCCAGCCATCAAGTTTAAAAAATTTCTCCTTCTCTACCTACTTTTATTAAGAGTCTTGTTAATATCTCAGATATTTTATGCTCTCATTTGGAACTTGCATTCTCAAATCTGATGGTTTGTAGTCTTCCTCTCTTGAAAAAGCTAAAGGGTTATGCTTTAATTATTTACCTTTTATTGATTGGGGCAAATGTATTTGGTTTAAGTGTAATAAATTGTATTATAAATTGTATTATGTAATAGCCACCTAGAAAGTAATTAGAGATACTAATTTATTTTGTTTGAGAGGTTTAACTAAAAATTACACTTGTTTGTTCAGTTCAATCTATAATGAGTCATATTTTACTGTCATTACTCTTATAAAGTTTTAAAAGCATCATTTCCTTTTGACACGGGTTGGTGTATTGCACCAAACATGAATCAGAATCTTGACAACTCAACATTATCTCTTGGTAAATAAGTATTAAAGTATTTTGATGCATAATATTGGATTGGTGATTTATAAACTTTGGAATTAGCAAAATAATACACATTTTAAACATTTATTTCATTGGTCTCAAGCTCTTATTATTCTTTGAAAAAAAAAATCTTAAGTCTATTATTTCCTCTGAGAATTGGTGTTGCTAGTACTGACTTTGAATTGGATTCCATTTATATATGGAGCTATGCATAGAAGTTCAGCTATAAATGCTTTGTTAGCACTGGTGTGACGCCCTGCCCCCAGGTCCACAATCATTAGACTAAGGGCGGTATACCACTTTGGAAAATCACTCACTTATCGTTGGATTATGTATAATCTCCAATCCACTAATAAGAGAAGGATGTGTTCAAGATATAAGCAAGGAAAATAAATTATTAAAATAACACATCCAGTTCCATCATAATACTGATAAGACATACAATAGCATATATTTACTTGTATATTTGCTAGCAATAAAGGCTAGCATCCTATAATATACAAGTAAATATGTGCTATTGAACAAAAGATTGGTGATTATACAATAGCACATATGAACAAAAGATTGGTGATTATATTCTTTTTTTTTTCTACTTCTTTCTTCACTGCTTAACCATATCAATGAAGAATAATAAGTAGAAGCATCACCCAATGTAAGTGATCCAGCACATAAATCTTCTAATAATGTTACATAACATAACATAACATAGCACATCAGAAAGAGTGTTGAAGAAATGGAATTAAGAAAACTTGAAGGATATAGAAAAAGAATGGAGTACCTGTAGATCGAAGCTCAGGTTTCGCCGAAAGGATGCAGGAGGGTTCGAGAGGGAGCCTGATGGCGTCGAATAGAAGTAAGAGGGGATGCAGGGCTTAAATGCCTTCGGCGGAAGTTGCGAGGGCGAGCGGTGGATACTCGTAGGCAGAGGGGGGCGCGTGTCGTGCGAGGGAGGGGAGGCCGTGTGGTCGAGTGAGCGAATGGGAGGGGGGTACCTTGACGGCCGCTCGATCCTTGCGTGCGAATGGAGGGGTCGAGTGTGCGATTTGGGCTTTAGGGCAAATAGATGGAGGAGGAAAAAAATAAATAGGGGATATAAAGGTATTTAGTTATATTAGAATTTAATTTAATTAATTTAATAATTAAATTCTTAATTTTTATTAATCGATTTTAGTTAATTGAATGATTTTCAAAAATCACCAAATATTCACCCCTAACTAATTGAGGGGTGAGGAACTCAATGGCAAAATTGGATTTTGATTCTGACGAGTATTTAATTTTCTCATTTTTTCAGGATATTTAAATATTATTAAAATATTTGACGAAATTTTGACGACTTCTGATTGCCACCAAAACATCACCCCTAGGTAATTTGGGGGCAATGAGCGCAATGATAAAGTTTGATTTTTGATTTGAGGTCAAAATAAATATGTCAATTTCCAGGGTTTCTGAAATTCCCAAAATTAGGATTTGATCTATTTGACTATTAATTTGGACTAGGTCTTAGTGGTGAATTCCTAATGACTTCATTAGTGCACTAAGATTAGAATCAGGACTTAATTAGTCTTAATTTACTATGATAATAACTTGGGTTGTTACAACTAGTTTGCTAGGCCTTTTATTTTGATAACTTCAATCTAAGGTATCTGGAATTTTATTTATGGGTCTCTGGACTAGTCTTTTGATAATCTTGTTGCCTTTTCTATGGTAATCTGGTCTACAGCTCTTTGATATGATTTATGAAGGTGCATGATAATATTTAGAATTGTTAAAATATCCTAATTTATATGTTTTCACTTCACTGGCCTACTCTCCGACTAATTTTTAAGACTTTACGTGTGCTTTTCGAAGAAAATACTTGTGGTTCCCCGCCCCGCCACTCCGCATAAACAAAGTATAAAATAACAGTGGGGCGGGTCATCACTTGAAGATAACACTGGATTAGTATTAACAAAGTAAATGTCTACTAAACGACCGCCTACTTTGCTAATACAAATACTACTAAGATGTCTAAGTAACAAACAACTTAGAAATATAATTATGCATTGAATTATCATAGAATATAAATCATAATTCAAATTATAAATAGACAGGTGCAGTAAGTAATTAGAGTGTGGGAGCTGATAGAATTGAAATATATTCATTCATCACATTCAAGAAGTAAACTGTAAGCAATATAATGAAAATATCTCAAATGACATAATACTGAAATAAAATACATAGTGCAGAATTTAATTATTACAAATTATGAATTTAATAACAATTTTAAGAAAAGAAAAGTTAAAATAAAAATCATTCTCTTTTTAAAATAAAATAAAAATTTGCAAGCTGTAGAAGAATCATCTTCATGCTCCTGCTCCTCACCTAAAATTGGCTTCTTAAATTGCTCTAAGACTATCATGTTGGTTTTTACATGTCATGGCCCTAGCCAAGAAAAGAAAAATTTTAGGTTAGATAAATTATCTAAGTACATCTTAAGCTGATAAATTATTAAGTTATAGGATATCACAAATCATCATAAGCAACAAAGGTGCTACAAAGCATCAAATGAAATAGTAAAAATTATAAATAATATATTTATAACTTAAGCAAGATATGAGATAAGTAAACATAATTCACAACCAAATAGCTGCAGAAATGGTTAAGCAATTTATAAATCTAAATTACTAAAATGCAAAGGAAAAGTTATAAATAAATATGATTAATTATGCATGCTGATTTTTGTGATAAAAATGCATAATAAGTAAAACAATATTGAAACTAACATCCTAACATGCTTACATAGAAAATCATGTATAAAACTACTAAGAAATACATAAATACTAAAAATATTAAAAATATTGTAAATATTATATATATTGAAAATTGAACCGAGCTGTACTAAAAGTAATTAAGCTAAAAAAAATTTCATTTTAATTAGATGTGTGCCTAGATTAGTCTTGCCATAACAGAAATAGGCTAAACATAGCCACTGAACATAAAGTCCCACATGTATCATATAAACAACTAATGGCTGGATCTGAGCCAAACTATAGAATCAGACATGTATCATCCATGCCCTCTCATGGTTGGATCTAAGTCGATTCTATCTCAACAAACAAAATCACAGAGGTAGTAGACTAATTAGGACACACTCCACTGAATTGTTTATCTGAATTTACTGAATTTACTGAATTTAATGATTATTAATGCTAATGTTATATGTATTACAAAACTAACATAAAACATTCATCAAATATTCCATATCTCAACTTATATATCAAAATAGTAAGGCTCAAATAACAAGTAATGCAGTGCGTACAATTTTAAGAAAATAAATCAGTACTAAACAAAAATATGTGATATCTTTTGTTTTATAATTTATTCATTTTAATTATTCTAAGATTATACAAGCTTGGGATCTCAAATATTCTATTATCCAATATAAACTCAGAGTCACGATCCTATAAGGTCACACATTATAAATAATCAAGTTCTAATTAAAATCAAATAGTATCGCCTACAAAAGTTAACAAATTAATCAAATCATCCTAATTGATATATTTATTAACCCAAAACTAATCTTGATGAAATAAATCAAGATTAAGGATTAAGAATTAAACTCCCAAATATGGGGTTTACAACTCTTAATCCAAAAATTAAAGTCTAAGGATCTAAGATTTCTCTAATTCTCACATACTAAAGATTAAGATAATCTTATTAAATATAATCAAACTCAATAAGATGGATCTATAATCTTAAGCTAAGATCAAAAGATAAAATAATCAAGACTAAAACTTATAAGATCTATCTCTTAAAATCAAAAGCTATAATTTAAACTAAACTTAAGCTAATGAGTAATCTCATTACTCAATAAGGTAGAACTTGAGGATTTAAAACTAAGGATTAAAGGATTAATCATTCAAGGAAGATCCTAAGGATTAACATGAAAGCTTACTTAAAGATCTATTCTAAACTTAAACAATTTTTAATTAGATTAATTTTGATTTGATAAGATAATGATTATAAGGATGAAGGAAATATGAATTTTTACATCCATATTTCAACACTTAGAATTATTAGGGCAAAATTAGTATTTTAGGCTTTTAAGGCAAAATGGATGGTTAAATTAACCTTAAATTGATTTTAAACACTAAGTTTATTGATTTTAAAGGAAAATAATAGATTGGGATACTTAAATTAATATTTGGCCAAAATGACAAAAATGCCCCTCATTAAAGGTTTAAAATGAGACTTAAAGATATAGAGTTCCAAATTAATTTCTTTTAAGGCCAAATGGATCCTTGATATCTAATATGAATATTAACACCAAAAATGTCCAAATTGTCTAAGGTTTGAGGCTAATGAGCTATAATTATAGTTTAATCTCATTAATGAGTGATTAACAAAATTAATTAGGGAAACTTAAATTTTATGATATACTTAGGTTCTATTCAGCCTAAAGAATCCATATATACTAAGATTACTAAAATCTAAGGTCAAATGGCTTTATTATGAGCTAATTAAGAAAAACCCTAAATGATTATTAAGGGGGTCAAAAACTCATTTTCACCCATTGATATTCAAATCAAGCAAAATCAATGGCTATGGGTTCCTTATAGCACATTGAGTATAATGACAGTAAGCATGATAAATTTGGACATCAATTAATTAATCTAAGCCTTAATTATAGTTTTTGGTAATTAGTGAGTGATTAGTAAAATTAATTATAAAAAATTATGTTATTTTTATAAACATGTTCTTTTATGTATATTGAATATTTAGAGACCTAAAACATGAAATTTGGCTAATTATTGAGCTTAATATTCTTAATTCATTTTTAAGTGATTAAGCATGATTAAGGAAACTAATGATAGAATCCTAAATGTTTTTGTAGATTAATGTTCCTTACATTTTTTTGATTGAAATGGTATATTGGATCATTACATTTGGATGTGATTTAACTAAGTTATAATATTAATGAAAATACGGTTAAATGCTTAATTAATTAAAAAGTAATTAATGAAACTAATTACCAAACAAAAAAACTAATGATATATTAACAATTCTTGCATTTTTCTAAGCACTTTGAGATATAATATCAATATATTTGGATTTGTATATAAAAAATTACGAGGTTTTGAAAAATTGCAAATTAATTGATTAAATATAAAATTTCAGGAATTATTGTTCCCAAGGAACAGTACACACGAGCATGCGCTCTCGGTGCGGGCTGGCATCCGATCGTACGTCTGCGGGCCTAGCCACATGCACGCGGGATGGTTCGCGAGTCGGACTCGACGGGTCGTGCCCGTCACGGCAAAACCGACGATGCTAACCTAGGGCATCAAAATACTCTCAGTATAGAGCTCCTTAGATCGCAAGCCATATACCGATCGAAAGGTCTCCTAGTACCATTATCCATTTCTAATTTTGCTTCTAACTCCACAAATTGTGATGCCCTAGTTTGAGCTTATGTGATTAGAGGGGTACCTTAGGGTTCGGTCGGGTGATCTTGAAGGCTCAAATGAGGGATCTAAACTCCAACTTCAATTTTAGATGATGAAACCGAGATTTAGGTTTCAATTGGGGTTAAAATGGGGCTTACAGGCGATCTAGCAGCGGTGGCAAACACGCACACGCGCACGAGCGATGTGCCCGCGTGTCCGCACTGCGAGACACACGTCGCTCACACGGCGCACACGAAAAGGAAGGCGCCTCTACCGTCCGATCTAAGCGGTTGAGTCAATTATACGGCGTATCAGCTGCAGGGCGAAGGCACCGTTAAATGTTATTTTAAATAAATAATATTTAATTAATAATTACACTTTATTAAATTATAATTAATCTATTAAATGATTTTCAAAAAATTTCAAAAATTCACTCATAGCTAATTTGGGTGTGAGGAACTCAAAAATGAAGTCAAATTTTAATTTAAAGATCAATTTAATTATCTTAATTTTCTGAGTTTTTAAATATATTAAAATATTTGGAAAAATTTAACAGCATTCAAAAATTCTCAAAACTTCGCCCCTCACTACTAATATGAGGGTGTGAAATTCAATGGTGAACTCCAATTTATATTTGGAAGTCAATTTAATTCAGATAATATTTTAGGTCAAAGAGTTGTCAAATATAGACAATTGATCCAATTGAGATCCGATTGATCCAAACTATCAGAGTCAGATTCTAATGATTATTTGAGTATAATGGAACAAATATTAAGACTTGATTTAATCCAAATTAATCAAGCTAATAGCCTGGGATTATTACAATATTGCAACTAGCTATTTTCTATTATTGCTTTTTCAACTTTTAATAACTTTTGGTGTTTTGGCTGAGCAACGTATATGATGATTCATTTTTGTAGGGTGAAAATTTCCAATTCAATGATGAAGCAATTTAGTTGAGTTGAGATTTTGTTGGGGAAGTCATTTTATGGCTAGCAATTTTGTTTTTGGGAGAGTTTCTTGGGACTAGGAAGATGATTTAGGGCCACATTCTTTGGCAAGGATAGCTTGCTCAATGATCATAATCATTTTGAACCGATGCTATCATTAGATACTACTCGACTCCGTCCTACTACTACGGAAGACCTAATTCCCGAGTTACATTGCGACGAGCTAGTTTCTTGTCAACCTTTTAAAAAAAACATGAACCCTGGCCACCTCCCGACAATTGTTCTTACCATGAGCATCCCATGACAACTTTTGTGGCAAATTTCACCTTCGCCGATCGCAGTCGATCATCGCAACCCTCGCCATCCATTGGGCCACCCTCACCTTTAGTCACAGATCCAGCCTATCAAAAATATATATTTTAATCCTAACCAAATTATCAAACTCAGCATAAAAAAAAAAAAAAAAATTAAAATCTAAATCAAAGCAGCATCAAATAAACAACAGCACATTTCATTTCTTCAAATCCAGGAGCACATTTGCACATTCATATATTAAAAACAAAAATCATCTACGCTTTCCCCGCAGCTACAAAAGTTGACTATAAAAGATACACACTTGGATCAGAGAGAGTTTCACAGCCAGCTAAAAATGATTACAAAAAAAAAAAAACCAGAATAATACACAAAAAAAGGTATTCCGGCGGTCAGCTGCAGAGATTGGGTATGCAGACGACGGATTCGGAGCTCTGCTGGTGGTGGTGCTGCTGCTCCTTCCATATGCGACCAGTGACCCTCAGCTTCAGCTCCTTCCTGTCGCCGCCGGAGAAGAAGAGGGCCATGTTCCTCTGTATTATGAGGCCGTCATGGCTGTCCCTGACCTTCCGGTGGCTGTCCCTTATGCTCCTGGGCGTCCCCTCCCAGATGAGCTTCCTCCCATTTGCCCCCACCTCCAAGCTGTAGGTGTAATTCCTCGCCTCCGCCTCGTCCCCCATGAACCTCAGGAATGCCATGTACACCGGCGACATCCCCAGCTGGAACGCCTCGAAGTGCAGGCAGAAGTACTGCCCGAAGCAATGGAATACCTGAAAGGGCCAGCCCAGGCGAATCAATCAATCAATCATCCCTCTTAGGGTTTAGGGCAGCAGCAGCAGCAGCTTACGGTGAGCATCCAGGTGGCGTTCTCGACCTCGCGCGGATTCGATTTGACGTAGCGGTGGTTGAAGGTGCAGCCGGTGTGCATGTCCACCTTGTGGTCGTCCCTTAGGTGGGAGACCAGGAAGGCGATATCGCCGGTGACGGCGCACTCCGATCCAGCGTATGGGCAACTGTAGGGCCTGAAGTTGCACTGCCCCTCGTGCAGCAGCTTGCTAAAGTAGGGGAAGATCCCCGGGCAGCCCAGCAGCGAATGCCTGCAGGGCAGCTCCAGAGACTCCGCCACCTTCTCCAGCGCCAGGCACCGGATGTCCCCCAGCTCCTGCCTGCACGTCGGGCACCGGTTCTGCACCTTCGTCTTGCACGACGAGCACAGCGTGTGCCCGTTGTGGCACTGCACCGCAACCAGTTTCAACACCTGATCAGCTTTTAATAGAGGTACAATCATACTCCAGAATCTTTGATTGAAATTCCTTCGTTGCCTAGACATTTTGGCACATCCATAAGAATATCATTCGATCCCGAAGCTTTTCTAGTCGAATAAAAGTATATACATGATTCATTCCTGGTGAAAGTTTCCAATTCAACGAAGAAGCAGTTTAGTCGAGCTGAGATCTTGTCAAGGAAATTTGTCATTTTATGGCTCGTGGTTTTGTTTTCGATTCTTTTTGGCACTACCTCTTTTAACCGGGGGAGTTTTTTTAGTATCAGGAAAGAAGATGACGATTTAGAGCCCCCCACATGCTTTGTCAAGAATAGCATGCTCAATAATCCTAGCCATTTTGAGTAGATACTATCTTTAAAAGATCACGGACTCTGCCTTAATAGGTACAATCATACTCCACTCATCTGAATGTTTGAAATTCCTTCGTTGCCTAGACATTTTAGCACATGGATCAGAATATCTTTTGAGCTTTTTATGAAATGATTGTAATTGTTGAACTCCTTGGTCTTCACTTGATTTGCACAAGTTTTGAACTTTTGTACCATACCGCTATAAATATTAACAAAACTAATAGATATGGTTGAGCAAAGCAATGCTATACTCTTCTATGAAATATAAGAAACACCTTTTTTGCATCAGAATGCTATTTATTTTGCATGTTTTTAGGATATTAGTTACTCTTATAGCATTACAACTTACAAAATCACTGTAAATTGTGAGTGATATCTGCCCAGCCCATCAAAGAAACGAGATACATTCGAGTTGAGCGAGTTAGCTCAAACTTGAACTTGAAATTTCAAAATTTGAGTCAAATTCCAACTCAAAACAGAGTTTGAGCTGACTCAAACTTGATTCGAAATATATAAAATAAAAACCCTTCTATTAATTGCTAAAGATATTTAGAGGCTTGGTGGCTGAACTATTTTTGCTTGGACTAGGTTCGCAGGACATTGCAAAAATAAGGACTCTGCCAACTTTGTTGTGAACAATTACTGCTACTATGTGGGCTGTATATATCTATATTTATATTAATTTTATATATTTCAAGTGATTCAAACCCAATTCGAATCGAGTCAAGCCCAACTCATCTCGAATTGGGTTCGAGCAAAGTCATTCAACTCGAACTTGACTCAAAAATTTTGATTCCAGTTCAATTCGACTTAAAATTAGATACAATGGGAAAAAAAAAAAACAGCTGATACGTTTTTGTATTTTATTCAATAAAGAACCCCTCTATATATGGTAATCAATAAAACATGCAGACTACAACTAGATAAGCATGCTACTTACAGTCATTATACTACAAAAAGTTTCTTAAAATGATATCTTATACATCAATAATAATACTGGTGTTCAAAAGGACTGATCAACATAATTACTTCCCTAACATTCACAGATACTAAAATTTGTTGGATTAACATTTTATATAACCCGTATAACGAACTTCTCTCGGAAAGGTATATTCAGCATGCAGTCATCACAGTTGTAGTGATAAATGAATGCTCTTTGGGCATAGTTCCCTTCAAATTTCACATGCATATTCCACGTGTTAATAAAGTTCTTCGGCATGAGAAACCTTTCGAGAATATAACAAGCAATTATTCAAAATATGTAAAGAAGGTAACTAGAATGTAGTTGATGCTGAAGTTAGAAGATGCATGGGTGGAAATATGAAAAGAATATGTACGGACGGTAATCAAGATTGCAAACACATGAAAAGCTCTGTAAATTGGAAAGTGACAAATGAGTTGAATGAGCAATCCACAAAGATATTGAAGAGTACAAGCAACAAAGTACGATCAGCACAAGTTCACATAGTACTGTGAAACAGAGTGTGCACGAATCAAACGAATGACTAATGTAAATTAGAATGATTATGATGTAACAGACGCAAAGTGGCGGTGAATGAGATTAGTCACAATGGTGAGCAGAAAAGGGAGATGCAACGTGCAACTGGCGGTTTGAGCAAAAGATTATAAGGGGGCGTTCGCAACAACTATGGCAAAGAGTACTTATGTGAAAGCAATGATGCATATGTTAAAAACAATGATCATACAGGGAAATGTGATGCGTAGAAGCACTGTGATAGTATAAAGTGTGGGAGGAATCACAGCAGTGCCAGACTGGAAAGTAAAGGCAAGGGTGCGAAGGGTGGATGAGCGGAATGTGGTAGGAACAGGCAAGCATGAATAATAACATTAATGCAGAGTATGGAAAGATACTACAATTCATCTGAGAAAGGGAAGAACATGTTGGAGAAAAAAAAAGTAGCTAAAAGTTTACCTTGCTGGAAAGTAAAGGCAAGGGTACTGTTAAAAAAACTCAAATGTGCAATCAATCAGAAACAATTAATTAGCCAATCATAACTTATTTCATAAGAATATTGAACGAGAAGGGATTCATTACCAAGACAACAACAAGCAAATTCCACTTATCCAAGATTTTCATGTTTTTTAACCTTTGATGCATCATTTTAGGACATTCCTTGTTTCAGTAAAACCCAACCAAAGAATGAATACGACAAGTGTAGCTAGTGAAATGGCCTTGTTTCCAACAGCCGACCTGGGTCAAGCAAGAAATATTGCTTTGATCGTCAAGAAGAAGTTGAAGCTATCAAAGCGTCATGAGAAGACTCGACAAAAGCTAGCTTGGAAACCAAAAAACAGAAAGAGTTGGAAGACAAGTGATAGTCCAGTACGAGGCGACACTAATGTTAAAGCAAATGACACTCATCCTAACAGAGTATGTGAGTATTGCAAGAAGTATGATCATGATGAGTCACAATGTTGAAACAAGAATTCAAAAATTGCATCAAAGATAAGTCAAAATATAGATAGGAGAGTCACCACAACTACCGTTTCTAGCTCCAATGATGGGGTTAGTCAGTTGATTTGAGCTTTAGCCTTGATGGTAATTCCAAAGGGGATAACCTTACCTCAAATCAACAATCCTAGAGTCAAAAAAAGCTGAACAGAGATGGACAGAGGTTGACGTATGTGTATTTTTCCATGTGGTCACCTATTGTAATGGTGCCAACGATGGACAGGTTGACGTACGTGTATTTTAATTATTTGAGTTGACTAAGATTATCGTGAAGAATCAATATATTTTCATTCGGAGAGATGATCTATTGATCAGGTATTTTAATTATCTGATGTTGAATAAGATTATCTTGAAGATTCAATATATTTTGTTTCGGAGAGATGATCTATTGATCAGCTTAAGTCAGCAAAATTGTTCATTAAACTTGATTTGAAGTTCAAATATCACCGAGTGAGAATGCACTTTGTAGACCAAACTCAAGAGTTAACAAGAATTATTCAAGTAGCTTGTCATGCCTTATGATTTATGTAATGTACCAGTTACATTCATGTAACTAGGTATTATGAATGCTTTTTGAAGATTTTATCCAATATATCTTGATGACATTGTGGTCTATTGTGAACGAAGCAGAACACTGGGAACACTTAAACCAAGTGATTTGAGTACTGCATGATAAATGAGTTTTGAATGAAAAGAAGTGTGGCTTCTTCAAGATGAGCTTACAATATTTGGGCATTGAGAATGGAGGAGTCGTCATTCCAAAGTGTAAGTCAAAATTGAGTGATCATGACCCAAGAATGTGATGGAAGTCGGTGTTATGTCGGAGCATGTCAGTACGTTTTGAAATTCATCAAGAATTTTTCCATCATTGCTAGATCCTTAACCAACTAACCAAGAAAACTCAACTTTACATGGGTTCTAAAAGAATAGTTAACATTTGTGAGAAGAGGAGGATCAGTCAAGCCCCAGTTGTACCCTACCATATTTACAATAACCATTCAAGCCTGAAGTTGATACTTCCAGAAATGCGATATGAACAGTGTTTATTCGTCAGGCAAGTCAGTTGCCTATTTCTTGAATTGATGCAAGGGCAGGGCCACAATTAAACTACACTATCTATAATAAGTAGCTACTAGCTACATCAATCATTAAAATATAGGAGACACTACTAGGAAAAGAGATGATGGCACACACCTACCATCACCCGCTTCAATAACGACAAATTCAACTGAAGCTACTACAAGCTAGATACATGAAGTGCGTGGGTTATCTCAAACAATTCAACTTGGTATAAAGTACAAGAACTACAAAATAAGATGTCCAACATATTGTCCAAACCTCCAATGATATAGACAACTTTCATGCAAGCCAGACAAGAAGCTGCCAAGTATTTTAGATCCGAGTATGTTAGAGAACCAAATTTTTGAGGAATCTCGAAAAAATGTGAATGATTGATGAGAACCATAGAATGATTGATTCAGAATATCTCGAGTTCACATGAAGTTGTGATTTGCTATACAAGAGAAGAAGTGCATCCTGTGGGGAGTAGATCAACTGAAGTGGATCAAAGAAGCTTATACCTCAAAGATAGCAAGCCTTTCTAAAGTTCATAAGACTGTTGAATTTTTAAAGGTACATATTTTGATAAAAATGCAAAAGGATAATCACTAGATACATCTGATGATGTACCTTATGTTGTACATCAAAGCCCTTCAACCGCAAGCAATAATTGTACTTATCCTTGTCGACACCCAATCGGCCTTGGGAGAATATCTCTATCTGCTTTTGGGAGATTTCCTATGACTTGGCAAGGTCATAATGATATATTTATGATTGTAGTTATGTTTTTTATGATGATCATCCAAGTGCTATGCAAAAATTTTATCTCCAAAGAAACAACAATCGACCTATTTTTCAAGTATGTATGGGTACATTATGAAATGTGCATACTTGAAAATTAGCTATGCCCAATGATTGTTGCATGGGCATGTGGAGGCCTTTGATTCACTTGCACAACAATCGTGCGTGTGAACTAACGCTTTTAATACACGATGAATTTTTTTTAATTTGGGATTCACCCCATTACAATGTTTTTCTTGTAAAATTTTATTGGTTGCATCTTCTTTCTTATTAAAATATCTATTGCACAATAGTAAAACCTCCCTCCTATCTCTAGATTTTGTCCCAGGTGGTCGTTATCAACGATTTCACACTCGTCCTCGCCGAGTGATTACAGATTAGAATATGTTTGCACATATATTACAGATTAGAAGTACGCCCCCTAACATCCTGAGGGGAGTGCCATATACATAAAAGTCCCCTAATGCACGGATGGAATAATGGGAAAAAGGTACTTCCATTTTCTCATTTTAAAGAAGTATGAAACCTCATATCTATTTAGTTAAATGAATTATAAAATAGGTAATATGATAGTATTTCATTTGTAAATATTACAATTTAGTTAGATATGTTATTATAAAGATTGAATGCTAAGTATGTAAAAAACCCAAAAAATAATCAAATAAAGATAAAATATCAGTGTGAACACAACAACAAATAACATAGCTGAAACTCAATATGACAAATATTACTTTCCGCAAGTAACAATGCATCAAAGAAAATACGGCAAGTATTATATCTTAAAATGAATTGCTTTAAAGATAAACATACATTTATTAATATAACTTCTAATATAACTAGGTAAAATTTTGTTCAAATTTAATATTTTAATCAAGCTTTATTTTAAGTTTTATAACTTTCAAAATAAGAGATATATACTTCCAGTTTTGAACAAGAAGCTCTAATCAGATTATTTTAATAGGTAATATGGAAATCACTTTTACAAACTTGATATTGAAGATGGTGCGACAATTCTCAAAGAATATGATTGCAAGAAAAAGAAAGGTATGAAGGGTTAGCCAATGTGGCATCCCTGTGGTAAGATTAAGTGTATTTAGGCAAGGAGAGCATTATTTTAGTATGTCCCTTTTATTTGTACAGATATGACTTCTTAATGGTGGATCATCCATCTCTTGTGTAAACACCACTATTGTTTCAGTGAAACCACAAAAAATTTCATGCTTTTTAATGATGCAAAATCTCTAAATTATTATTTTGAGTGCTCATTGTATTCATTGTCATGTTCAACGGGTTGTAAGTGCCAGGTCATACTATTGCAGCACTAAGAGTGAAGATAGAACCACTTCAAGGATGCAAAGGTTCAATGATGTGTGCATTTCAATATCAGTGGTTTCATCTCGATGTACAGCATTTGCAGTTTAATCTACATATAAGCATCTAAGACTCCACGGCACTCCATCCCTTCGGTATCCAAAAGCTTACATAGCTTAGTTTTGAGGTAAGGAGTCACTAAAGACCAAAGTATGCTACCATGCTAATGAGCAAAGGGGATAAATGTTGGGATATAACTATAATAAAGCCAACATCGGATCTATTTTCAAAGGGTAATTAATTTATGGGTAAATATAAATTTAGCTCAATCATAGCCTTGGATAATAAATAGTTTAAAAATTCAATAAAAACTATATTATTATTATTATATTTAATTTTGAAATTCCAACTCCTTGAACTCCTATAAATAGGATGACAAATATGCATGAGGGTAATGCAAGTGGTTAAATATTTTAGGACTTCCCTATTGTGGTAAGTCTGTATACTTGAATTTAGAAAAAGAGCATTTTAATGCAATGGATTGGTTTCTCTCTCCTCTTTCATGGATGCAAACTATTGCTTGATCAAATCAGGTAATCTTGGTAGGTATTTTAAATAAATTAAGTTTTTTAGACAACAACACAATTCCTCTCCCATGCAAATTCACTTTTCTAGTTCCTTGGAATTCATTGCATTTGTTCCTAGCATGTCTTTGCATAAAAATCAAGTTTCTCCCTACTAGTATCATGCATCTATACAAAAAATGAGTGTATCAAATTCACGCATCTGATAACAGTGATATTTTGAGTATTTTTGTGGATTTAGTGCTGCAAATACATGACGTAGTTTTAATTTAGGCTACAAATGTTTATGAGCATTATCAACAAGGTGTATAGTGCCATTCTACACCAAAAATAAAGCCTTGGAAATGTAAAAAATAAAGCCGGTGGGATATGAACCCAAGACCTAGGTTAATAAATTATGAGCCTTTACTACTGACTACAACACCATTCATCGAAAGTACTAGTGGTCTAGTGGTAGAATAGTACATTTAAGCTCAAGCCACATATACATTAGATGAGATGGACCAATCAAACTCCCTTGAAACAAAAAGTGCATGCTACTCGCTCTAAAGATTGTTGGTTCACATATAACAAGTGGTCGCAATTGGCTTTAAATGTAACTTCTTCTTGGGAAGTAGAGCATTGCACCCTAGAAAATTAAAGAAATAGATTAAACATGTAAATCAGTCACTTGGTCAAATAAATGAGTCAATATGAGAGGATTAAGAAATCCAAGGTTTTAGTGGTAGGCGCAGCTTAGATAATTCTATAGAACAGATTTCCAAGACCATATAAATTGAATTATATCTTTATTTTATTAAATACATTTAGTAGATCACCGCCAATACCAAAGCCCTCAATCCAAATCGACAGAAACATACCAATATTAAACATCCCCCAACCAAAAAAAGGCAAATCATTAATTTCTAACAAGATGTCACGGAAGCAAAGCAAGCAATTCAAAGACCGTGATTTCCCTATAAGTCATAGCATGAGCAAAGATCTTTCTCAAAGATTAATAACCACTTCACACACCCACACACAAGGAGATTATGTCATCACAGTAATTTCCCATTCAACCAAAGCGTGAAGCTCTAACAAGAAAAGATTTGAAAACAGTAGCAATCTGAGTGAAGCATCGACTCAAACAAAAGAGAAATTCACCTGATGAATCGGAGGGTACATAGAATTGGTGCAAACTGGGCACTCAAGCAACTCGTGGATGTTAGTGGTAGGAGATATCCCCGGCGCTTGCGCCGCTCCATTGAACGCCGCTCCGACATGGGGCTTGGAAAATTGGTGGAGAAGATTGGACGTCTCCTCCTCATCCATTCCATCGCACGACGACACGCACTCGACGCTGTCCAAATCCATTCGCTCTAGGAGATGAAGAGAGAATGCTCGATTTTCCCTCCCTCTTTGCCCTCCTCTTCTCGATTCTCGATCTAGAGGAATTCAAGCGGAGAGGCAAAACAAGAGAAAGACACCCATGAAGTAAAGGCGCAGAGAACATGAGGGGGTGAAGAAAAGGCTGGGGGGGACTGCGGAAATTATTGCTTGCACTTGGTGCAGAATCGGGTCTTTGATCTAATCTTTCTCCTAATGACAGCTGTCCAATTTAGCCATCCAACGGTGCACGTAAGTGATGTAGATCAGGGGAGCTACCGAGAAATTTAGAGCATTAGTATTGTTATATTAGTATACGTTAAAATATATAAATAATATTTTTTTTTGAAGTCTATATATAAAAATTAAAAAATAAAAAAAATTATTAATCTTAAATGTTTTTTGATATACATTTTTGTACAAATATAGTATTTATTTTGAAGAAATATATTGTACGGTATTTCTTTCCACTGTTTTTTATTTAAACAATTTAAAAAAAAAAATTGTCTTAATGAGTCAAAAAATAACCACCACCACGCGTCACAATATCATTTGCTTAAATAAAAAATTTATTAAGCAATTTAATAAAATAAAGATTTAAATATTAATATGTTGCACAAATCCAAAGTTTAAATACATGATATAATAAGATGAGATATTAAATATAACAAGGAATTAATGATATGTTATTTTAATTAGAAGTATAATTATTTCTCATCATTTTTAAATATATTTAATTTTATTCAATTTTTTATTAATTTATTAGAGACTTAATATTTTTTATATTATAATATACAAAAAATTATTTTGCCTCAAGTTTTTATTAAAATAATACAAAAATAAAAAGGAAAAATCAAATAAATTCTTAATAGGCCATGCAAACAAAAATATATGAAACCAATTACATCTATCTCCTATTTTTATTTTTGTAGATATATATACTCTCAAATACCAAGAGCAAAGTGAATATCTTATCATTTGCAAACTACATGATATCTTAAAATCACACCTACACTCTTGTCAAGCAAGATCTTTGATAGCATTTATGGCATTGTCTAGGAAAAAAAACTATTTTAGACATTGAAAGATGCAATGTACCATCATTATGAGTACCATGCCAAGAACTTTCAATGGGACCTTTTACTTATCTCACTCTTTCTTCTCAGAGAATATGCATCTAGGTTTACACTTTACTGTGCACTTCGCCGCCTTTCAGAGGATGTTGGTTGTTAGAGTTCGTGGAAACGATAGGACGGGATATTGTTGGTGGTTATCAAGCAATAAACGATATTATTCAAGTACAAAAGAATAAAATCACAACACAATCACAAAATAATATCACACAAGCACCAAAACCCGATGACGGAAAAAATCATTGAGCCACACCACACAAAAAAATTCATTATGAACAAGATGATTACAGAGTTACAGAAAGCTTCACCTTCCATGAGGAAGAAGGATCTACCGCTAACAAAGCCACCCGATTCACTTCTTCAAAAAAGTCCAACTCTCACTATAGGTTGACGGAGACCCACAGTAGCAACCAAGCCAAATTATGGCTGATCTCAACTTCTTTACACTTAGGGAACATTCCAATATGTTTTCTTATATACCTAGTGATATAGCACATCTTAAGGATATTATTAATGGCTCAACAACAAGAGCAATGACTAAAGTTCAAGGGAAGAATTTGAAGGCGAGTCTAATTGCAAGAGCCCAATTAAAAGCCCAACAAAGAGCCCAAATATTGGGCTTACTATTTGTATTTTGTTTTTATTAATATTATACTTTTTTTATTAATTAAGGCACATGTTTGGCCAGCCATGTCATGAGGAAAATATTTAATATAAGTATTTAGAATTACTCCCTCACTAATTGCTAACTACTCATCTTTTCTTCCAAAATTTTCCTACATATTTTCCCTCAAAAGTTCATAGGGTAAAAGATTTGTAGTGCCTATAAATATAAGCTGAAATGTAATGTAATGAAATAACTTGAATGAAGAAATTTTGGTGGATAGCTCTCATATTGCTTGGTGCTTGGTGGTGTCAAGTTTATTGCATATCTTTGGTAAGTTAGGTTGTTATCTTGTTTATATTTTATTTTTTAACTATGCTCTTATTCTCATAACCTCAAACCATTCACATATCTTCTCCAACATCTTAAGTATCCTTTAAAATTATTAAATTATTATCTAATTTCTCAAACACTCTCCAAACTTCACGACAACCTCCACAACCAAATCTGAAAATAGACCAACCTAGTCTTCTTCCCTATCCCTCGACACCCATCTAAATATCATCAAACTTTTGCCAGTTAGACCACTAGAGAAGATATCGTCTATATCACCACATAAACCAACATATGATATTCAACCAAAACCCACTATCAAGAAAGGAGCAAAGCTTCAAATGATCATGCTAAGGGATTCTATGTATAATCCTAATTCTAGCTTATTTACTTATTCTTCTTCAATGTTTGATGTAAGCTTAATGGGATTTGTGACCTTAAGAAAAGAATTTTCTGATCCGACCAATGTTCACCTTTTACATATAAAAGAAATTAACTTAAATATTAATGAGATTCACATTCCTAAAGAGGTTTTACCTCTCCTTTCTGAATTTAGAGGAATTGCTCCATAGGAACTCCCAAATAAATAACCACCACTTCGATCCATCCAACATGCTATAGACTTAGTTCCAAATTCACAACTTCCAAACCTTCCTCATTATAGAATGAACCTCACAGAACATGTAGAAATTAAGAGACAAGTCAATGGGTTACTTGAGAAAAGATTTATACAAGATAGTCTTAGTCCTTATGTGGTCTTTGCCCTAATAACTCCTAAGAAGGATGGAACATGGATAATGTGCATTGATAATCGGGATATCAATAAAATCACTATCAAATATTGATTCCTCATTTTCTGATTAGATGACATGTTAGACTTAATCTCAGGAGAAAACTTCTATTCTAAGATTAATTTAAAAAGTGGGTATCATCAAATTAGAATTAGATCTAGAGATGAATGAAAAATAGCTTTCAAGACCTCTGATGGACTCTATGAATAATTGGTCATGCCATTTGGACTTTTGAATGCACCTAGTACATTTATGAGATTAATGAATATGTTCTTAAGCCATTTATAGGAAATTTTTTGATAGTTTACTTTGATGATATATTAATTTTTAGCCCAAATAAAGTAGACCACTTTAATCATCTTAAACAAATTTTTGAGACCCTTAAAATAGAGAAGTTATACATTAATTTTAAAAAATGTTTCTTCTTGCGAATTGAGGTGATATTCTTAGGTTTTATCATTTCATCTGAAGTAATAAAACTTGACCCAACCAAAGTTAAGGCATTTATAGAGTGGACAACTCCTAAGAAGTTTACTGAAGTAAGGAGTTTTCATGGCCTTGCAACATTTCTTAGGCGATTCATTAGAAACTTTAGTGCTGTTATAGCGCCAATCACTGATATACTGCAGTCATGTAAGTTTTGTTGAACCTCAACTGCTCAAAGGCTTTAGATCAAATTAAGGTTTTAATGAAAATGGCCCTAGTTCTTCAACTCCCTGATTTTTCTAAAATCTTTGAAGTGACTTGTGATGCATTTGGAATTGGAATTAGAAGAGTTTTAAGTTAAGAAAATCATCTTATTGCTTTCTTTAGTGAGAAGTTGAATGATGCAAAGCAATAATACTTTATATATGATAGGGAACTTTATGTTGTCATTCAATCATTAAGGAATTGGAGACACTATCTTTTACACACTAACTTTGTTCTTAACTCAGATCATCATGTTCTTAAATTTATCAATACTCAATGAAAGTTAAATCATAGTGTAACAACTCAAACTCTTAAGCACCAAGGTATTATTCGCTTTGGCCTAAAGGCATCACAGTTTTGCCCTCAGAAGATAACTTCCCAGTAGGTCACCCATCCTAGGAGTGCTCCCACCTGAGCATACTTAACTTTGGAGTTCTTATTAGGAACTCTATTGTTATCTGAAAAGGCGCCTCGATGTTTATATTACTACTTAAGTGAGTCTTCACAATCTCCCCAACTTAAGTAACTAACATCCTCATTAGTATCAATACACAGATCCAAAAACCATCCATTGGGTAGATAGGACTAGAGGTGATCACTACAAGCTCAAGAGATACCCACAACTATGTAGCATCTTAACCATCATGAGTTCAAGAGGCTGCTCACATAAAGTGGTACTTTATCCTGTATGACACTTAGCTCCTATCTGACACCTTATAGTTTGTTCTGATACCAACTGTGATGACCCATGTTAGGTTGGTAACAACCAAACTAACATCGGATGCATCTTTTCGCAGGATCATATTGACAGTTAGGTAAAATAGCAGTTAAATAAATATCTAAAGCCATTCAAATATAAGAAATAATATTCATTCAATTTAAAGCAAATAATATCCAAAATTTATTACATGACTTTCATTATACATCAATTATTATTCCTTGAAGAGGGGTAGTTATTTTCCCGCACTATGCATTTAAACTATATCAACTGCCTCCAGCTGTATCTGATCTGTCGCTATAAAAATAATGCCTTAGTGCACATTCTAAATATAAAAGGATATTAAAACATACTTTAAGAAAAAGCGGAAGGCAAAAATGATAATAATTGCAGAGAAATACAACATGTTTTAAATAAAAGATGATCATGTCTCCTGCAAAATAAATATTCTTTTCACATGCCAAGTTTCAAAAAGAAAAATAATAATAGAGTAAAAATTCATGTTTATGTTTATATCTATGATATCATGAAATAGTAATAGCAATTCTGATGGGCAAAGCCAAAACCATGAGGTTGGGTTCATATACATTTAAGCATAAACTTTCACTTGAATCCCCTTAAGGGCCTTAGATGACAATAAATATGCATTTAAGCATAACCTTCACCTGTGCCTCCCTCAAAGGCTCCAGATGGCACCCTTATAGCTCCCGAGGATTAGCCCCGTCCCTAACCTATTCATGCTCCATTTCAGAATTCTTCTTGCAACATTCACAAGATACATAAACATTAATCAATTTCTCTTACATCATTAGTAGTAAGAATAACGTATTAAGTAGCAATACAAAATAGGCTCAAAGCAATGCATAAACAGCAAATGATAGTAAGAAGTATAAAAATAATATCCAGTGTATCTTTTATGTTTTGACTAATAAGACAATTCACTCACAACCTTGATGTATCTGCAAAAGTTATAAATTTGAAAGTCTATTATATTCGGAAAGTGATGTTCTCAACTAATCCTATTTGCTTAATATACTACTTATTTTTTTATTTTCATATCCTTCCCAAACCTTGACTTAAACTTCATAATTTAGAAGGTACGTTACCATAATTTATCTTAAGAGTTCTAAAGTTGTGACTTAGAGAGTTTAAAACATTACTAATATTATGTCGCAGTATTTCAAAATCATAATTAAATATTTTTTATTTTCAGCAATACAAATCACATTTAACTCATCCAAATACCATTATGATACTCTTAAGACAGTAACAAATGAATATCTTCCAAATATAGAGTATTATAAGTAATGAGTTTCATGAATACATTTCTATTAAAGTCTAATTTAAAACCCTAAGATAATATTTCAATTGATTGGAACATAATTTGTTTTACTAAAAATTTAGTTTATTAGTGAATTCTAAAAAATTCAAGATTAATCCAATAAAAAAATGCTCAATTTTATTATACCAAATATTAATCCTAAATCATAAATATTATATACATATACATATATAAATATATACATACATACATATATATATATATATATATATATATATATATATATATAAGAGACTCGGCAGAGAGCTCTTACCTTAAGCCGAGCGCAGAGTTCAGCGTACATAGAAGGTCGAGTTGAGCGGCAAGGGTCGGGCGCGGAATCGAGCGGAGAAGGATCAGCGCGGAAACGGGAAGGCCAGATCGTGCGCGCTGGGACGTCGACTGCGCTCCCGCCTACGCTCGTCGTCGGTCGCAAGGATCAAGTCGCATCGTCTGCTGTGCACTCCCGTCTGCTCAGGTACGCCTTTTACCGTCAAGCGGAAAGGAGAGAAGTGCGAGAGGAGGTGGTGAGGCAATCGACCGGACTTCTAGCACTTAAGTAGGGCGTGCATATGTAACGCACGTCCGCTCCTTGCGGCGTGAGCTACAGACTGGGCTCGTGCATCCTTTCAAAACCATCGGCTCCTTTATGCGTTACTCGCAGGCAGGGAGGTACTGTTCCGTTAAACTTTCTATTTGAAACATTCAGTCGGCTTTATTACCGACGATTTCTTAAAATGTTCATTTGCCTTATTGATCTCGGGCTTAATGAGGTCAGAAATGTTTAATTAAACTAAGTATGGGTTAATAATCTTAATTTCTATTCCAGCATTAGTTGAGTTTGAAAAACTTTCTTAAACCAATTAATTGTAACTGAAAAGTTATTTTAGCGAGAGATTTAACGGAAAACTGAAAATGGCAGGAGATTTTAACTGAAATTTGCGGGATATTAATATTTTCCTTATAAATGATCTAGGGTCATTACAAACTCCCCTACTTAAAAATAATGTCGTCCTCGACATTTCACCGCAATAGAAAATATTTAGTTGAATGCAAAAAGATTTAATTATGAGTACATGAATTCTGAAAGCGTCCGAGATATTCCTTTCTCATATCCTCCTCTTTTTTCCATGTTGCTTCCTTGGCACTGTGACCTTTCTATTGCACCTTAATCATGCGAATAGTTCTCTTCCTTAATCGACAATTTTCTCTTTCTAATATCCGCAAATTTAAATTTTTTTTTACTATGGTGAAAACATATAAATTCTAAAGTAATACTTCACAACATATGAGTTTCTCATCATCATAAAGTATCTCAAATTTGTGTTATTGATCTCAAACATTACTATTAGTTTCTTACTGTTATATGTGTTGATGTTCTTATCATATTGATGTTTGCTCAAACTGCCTATTTTCTAAGCATCAAAATTCCAAAACCTTCAAATTAAATTGAATTGATATTACTATGAGAAATTAAATCTCGAATAGGTATACTCATGAACCATTTAAGCTCATCTGCCTATCCTTTTGGTTTTATCCTTTCTTCTGACGTCACTACCAATATTTGTATAACATCAAGACGCTTCACCAGGCCATTAAGTATTTCAATTCATTTAATGATAAATTTGAGGCACACTTCGATATTGTGTTTACGCATTATCGAGATATAGGATCTAACTAATCCATTACTTAAGAATCCTAATGAAATAATATGATGACATTAAAAATAGAAAAGAGATGAAGTCTGAGTTTAAATAATGAATCATATTTAAATTTAATTCATTATTATGTAATGAACCAAAATCAATTTTCAGGTTAAGTTAAAAAGGTGAATCATACTATAAGCTTAACATCTTACCTGAATAAAATATACCCTTCTATTCTCAAATATATGATTGAGATTCCAAAGTAGAGCATTCGAACAAACTAAGTAAGATAAATACATGCATAACCATTGAAGTCAAATGCATTTGTTTAAATGGAAGAACAATCAAAATTGCTTTAGCAAATTTATGGAAACAATCTCCAAATCAAATTGAAGCTATTATTTCTAGCCTTGCGTTTCAAAAAGAGAGGAACACAAAAAAAAATCGGGAAGGAAACTGATAAAACTATACTCACATATTTCATACATAGGAAAAGATTCTAATTTGTTAGATTGCAATAGAAACATGATTCAAAAGCATCGATACATTTAGTTTGGATTTAATGAGCGTACTCACAAACTATAAGATGAATTTTGTGGCCACAAGTAAGTGAAAATCAAATATCTTCAAGCTTGATCATTTATGAGTGTAGAATACTCGTAAAATTACATCAAATTTGTTGAATTAAATAATCGAATGATGATAGGCAAGTTCTAAGTGAACATTATTCATAATAACTTGTTGAGGGCATTAATTCATTTATAGCGATAATTAAACATTAACATATATCAAACTTGGTTAAAATCTAGCACACGAATAAATAGTATGTGGTTGAATTTGAAATTAGTGTACCGAATGTCCTAGATCTTACAAGAGCTAAGCTTATTTTTGTTAGTTTGTTATACTGGTAGAATGCTCATGAATCTGAACAGAAAACTAATTAGATTCAGAATTAGCTAGTAGCTAGGTTGAATTTAGCATTTGCTGAGTCAACTTCCGTTGAGCGCCTTCATCGAACTACCCCATTCAAGATGAGCACCAAAATTTGGGTTTGAAGAAAATTGCTCAATCTTCAATTGATGGTGCCAAATTTAGGATTTAGTGTATTATAATTATACCCTTAATACTACACCTTTTAGATTGCAAGTTACCTCAAAAGGAAACTTTTACTACGGCTGCAAAATGCCAAATTCTATAATCTAAAAGGTTGTTAAATCTATTACGCATCTCAATACTATAAAATTCCACTTTCATCCACTTTGCGAGGTAATTCGCCGCAGCAACAAGATACCAAATCATGAAGTCAGATGCATACGGTAATAAATCTCGGACGACCATATGATTTTGTATCAGAATTTTATGCGTAGGAGAAAAAATGTATGCAGTGTTTGATGCTTTGATACAATTGCTAGATTCAAGAAGAAGAGTTCATTACCTTTGTAGAAATGACACTACGATAATTAAGAGATGTCATTTCATTTCTAATTAGTTTTTTTTGGATGAAATGGTTTATCAGTGCATAAGATTATGGATTATGCACAAATGAAACCATACAGTTCAAATCTTCAATTTTAACTTGCCAGTATGATGTTACTTCCCATGAATTGTAAGTCAACTTAAATATGCTAAAAAATGCAATAAAGTAAAATTTCTTCACTGGGAATGCGGATTCTTAAGAACAAAGATTAGACTTAAGTCCACATGGTAAATTAGAATAGATGGCTTTGCAATAAGCTTCAATTGCCTAAATTAGAAGTTTAATACATGTAATGTAAATCATGTGCAAGTTGAACTCTAACATACTAGTTAACATACACATTTTATCCCAAGTTCAATTTTGGCAAATCAAAATTTAATTTCGAATCTAGCTCCCTATAATTTAATTCAATCATATATTTCTTTAACAAATATTTCCAAGACTTTCACAGAATACATGTACAAAGAATTTAAGATAACAAGTACAAAACTTTATGTAAGGGTTGCTTTAAATTAAGATTCTAAAATTCATACCAAGACTCGCACAATTTCAAATATGATAAGTTTTTGTAGCTCAGAAGGTATTAAATCTCCAGGAAATTCCAAGAACATTACTCTTGCAATTCAAATCAACATCTAGAGGGGACTAGACTTGTACCTTATTATTATTATTATCAATTTAATCTTATCAATCTTATTTTCATCACTATTCTCGTTACTATCATTTTCATCTATTTCCCAGTTAATCATTCTCATAAAAATACTTTTTCTAGTCATCATAGATTATAAAGAAACATTTTATTACTGTTTAACAATTAAGAGCATCCATATTCATATATAAAGGAAATATCATATTGAAAGCAACATGTAAGCCTTTAAAATATCGATCAAATAAAAGACAATTATCTAACTATTCCAACAAAACTTAAGCAATTAAAATTTCCAAAATTACATAAGATTTTGTTGAATTGATGATAAATTGCAATCATATTCTTATCACAAGAAATTTTTTAAAAGTTTCCAAATATTTTATAAAATCTTCTTGAAATGTCATGAAATAAATTATAAGTTCATTAGAAGTTCTCGAATGGTTTAAAACCAGTGCACCAAATAGATGCATAATAGAATACATCACTTTGCATTTGTGAAATAATCTTAATCATGGAAAAGGATTGCAACGTTCTTGTTTAACCTCACATGTTTTGCGTTTACTAAGGATGATTGATAAAGAACTTAAGTTGTCAAATCATATCATCTTAAATTCATTTCATTATCTATGATTGTTATTTATCAATATATGTAATGTTAGGAATTTCTTAGATTAAATTGAATGAATTTCCCTTGGGCTCTATTTTTATGCAATATTTTACTTAAACACATCCAATCCTGCTCTGATACTAACTGTGACAGCCCAAACTCTTAAGCACTAAGATATTATCTGCTTTGGCCTAAAGGCCTCACAATTTTGCCCTCAGAATATAACTTCCCAGCAGGTCACCCATCTTAGAAGTTCTCCCACCTGAGCACGCTTAACTTTAGAGTTCTTATCAGGAACTCCAACATTATCTGAAAAGGCACCTCGATATGTAAGAGTTTCACTTTAGTGCTGTTGTAGTGCCAATCATTGATATACTGCAGTCATGTAAGTTTTGTTGAACCTCAACTGCTCAAAAGGCTTTAGATCAATTTAAAGTTTTAATGAAAATGGCCCTAGTTCTTCGACTCCCTGATTTTTCTAAAATCTTTGAAGCGACTTGTGATGCATTTGGAATTGGAATTAGAGGAGTTTTAAGTCAAGAAAATCATCCTATTGTTTTTTTTAGTGAGAAACTGAATGATGCAAAGCAACAATACTCAACATATAATAAGGAATTTTATGCTGTCATTCAGTCATTAAGGAATTGGAGACACTATCTTTTACACAATAACTTTATTTTTAACTCAGATCATTGACAGACTGTAAATACACGTCTGTGCTCACACGCAAGTGTACATGATCTGAAGTAATAAGTGAAAAGTGTTAATTTCTGGGAATTTATCAATCCTTAGAGAATTGGTTGATTTAGCACTAAGGTGTATCTATTCTCACTAATGTTTAAGCTATAATGTATTTGGATGAGTTGGTCTAAAAATTAGCACAATAATCACTAAACAAAAGAGCAAGATGAGAGAAAGAGGAGAGTTGGAACCATCCCACATATTATGATATAACAATTATGTGTATTAATTTCTCAAGCTTTATCATTCATTTTAATTAAAATTAAGTGCACATTGTTTTATTTGAGTTTAACTCAAAGTCTTACAAGTTCAAATCTCGTGCACAAAATGAACTCACATTCGGTTCTACTTCGGCACAAAGATTCTTGTAAAATTCTTTGGATTTAAATTTTAATTTTATTCTCTTGATCAAGGAGAGCTTGATTATTAAATCTTAGGATCTTACAAGTATTAATTTCTACTACGAGCATCACTCGCATCTCTCATAGTTGAGATGAGGGATTTATATGTTGGGCTCAACGACTATGTCACTTAGTTTATGAGCACTCAACACTTCCTTCCTTTACCTCAATTATGTTGAGCTAAGGAGCTCATTTAGTGGGTCTTAGCGTCATTTGCGTCAACACTTTGATTGAGCTTATATTGAGGTGCATTGAGCTCAAGAACTTTGTCACATAGTTCCAAGCTTTCATGCACTCAAAACCTAGCATCCAACCTATGGTGAGCTAAGGAGCACAAGATAATTAGTTCTTGAACCTTTTTTATTCTTTACTCTTATTCCACATTTAAGACTAAATTAGATAAAATATTTCATAGCAAAACATAAAGATCACAAAATAAAATATGCTTGAAAAAAAAACATTTATACATGAATATTACATCATGCACATGGGACTTCACCCCAACCCTCCCCAAGAGAGTTTAGCTACTCATTATAAAAGAAAAGAAGAAAAAACATATAAATGGATAAAGACCCTTTCATGATCAACTAAAAAGAAAATATAAGAATAGAGTTTAGAAGATACTAGGAACGCTCATTTGGAAGTTCTCTGGAATCCTTATTCTCCTTCATTTCAAAACCAGCATTTCCATTTAAAATTCTGAACTCATGATGGCAAAATTTTCCATTGATGATGAGGTGACAAATATCTTCATTTGTTTACCCAAAACATCACCTCAAGACCTTCTTTTTCAAATAAAACGTAGCAGCTGCAGGGAATGATGGCTGGGGATAAAATATAGGATAGAGGTCATGTCCCCAGCCGCAATAAATGTTGTCTGAAAAAAATGCGGCGGGCCGCAGCAGCAGCGCGCTGTGGCGTGCAATGGTCCTTAGCAAATTCGCCAAGTCCCCCCGCCGCTGCGCGCAACCGTGTTTGAGCTTTGGAATATGTCCCGCTGCAGCGCGCTACAGCGGGTCATTTTGCAAATTTACTGTTCAATTTCTTCACTTTTCATTTTTTAAAGTAAAAATATTTCCGCTGTAGACTGCTGCAGCGTGCAATCGCGCGCTGTAGCGGCTCATTTTGCAAAAAATACTATTCAATTAATCGATTTCCCCTTTTTATAAAGTATAAATATTTCCGCTGCCGACCGCTACAGCGCGCGACTACGCGCTGTAGTGGCTCATTTTGCAAAAAAACACTTGTTCAATTAGTTGAGCCCTCCTATTTATAAAGTTTAAATAACTCCGCTGCAGACCGCTGCAGCGCGCGACCGTGCGATGTAGCGACTCATTTTGCAAAAAACACTGTTCAATTAGTTGAGCCCCTATAAAGTTTAAATAATTTCGCTACAGCCCGCTGCGGCGCACTGTAGCGGATTTCCTTTAATATATTTTAAATGTTTCTAGAAATACCTCAGAACTCTCTTGGATGCCTTTTCCTTGAAAAAGATAGAAAAATTGATTTTAGGAGCATCGTAAAGATCTGAAATGAATGAAATTCCCCTTTATTTTAGATATAATTTATGAATTCATCAATCATCATGCCCTTAAATTTATCAATACTCAATGAAAGTTAAATCATAAACATGCCAAATAGATTGAGTTTCTCCAAGACTATTCATTTGTTCTTAAACAAATACTAGGAAGTAAAAATAAACATGCTAGCACATTATCAAGGGTGGAAATAACCATCTTCTATTTAGAATTCAAAATTTTTAGATTTGAACAGTGTGCCTGAACTTTCATTTGGTTTATATGGAGCACTTGGACAAACCGCTAACATTAAATGCAACATCTTTTGTGATTAATTGGTATCTTTATTGAGGGAAGAAACTTTTCATTCCAAGGTCTTCTCTTAGGGAGTTTTTAATTTTTGAACTGCACTCAGGAGAAATTGCTGATCATTTTGAAAATGATAAAACAATATGCTTGATGGATAATAGATTCTTTTGGTCTTCCCTAAAAGGAGATATTCAAAAACTAGTAACTCAATGTTTAACTTGCAAACAAGCTAAATCTACTAAATAAAAATCTGGCCAATACACGGCATTGCTTATTCCTCATATGCCTTGGGAAGATTTATCAATAAATTTTGTTCTTGGGTTACCCCGAATAGCTCGTAGTCATGATAGCATATTTGTGGTTGTTGATAAATTTTCTAAGATGTCCCATTTCATACATTGCTTTAAAACTAATGATGCTTTCTATACTGCAAAATTATTCTTTAAGAAAATTGTGCGATTGTATGGCCTTCCTTTAACTACTGTATTAGATCGGGATGTTAAGTTTGTCTCATACTTCTGAAAGACCTTATGGAAACTTCTTGGGACAAAACTGATATTTTCATGAGCTTTTCACCCCAAATGGATGGTCAAACTAAAGTTGTCAATCGAAGCTTAGGAAACATACTTAGGTGCCTTATTGGAAAAATTATAGGTAATTGGGACTTACATTTACTTATTGCTGAATTTGAATATAACAATAGTACTTCTCGAACAACCAAAACATCTCCATTTAAAGTGGTGTATGGCCATAATCCTAAATGACCAATTGATGCTGCCAACCTTCCTTCTCATGCATTTTCTGATTTAGCAATCAAACTTGCCAAAAATTTTCAAAGCCTTCATGATTCTATAAGACAATAAATCACTTGAAGTAATGAAAAATATGCTTCTAAGATAAATCATAATAAATCAACTAAAGAATTTAAAGAAGGTGATTATGTTTTGTTTTGCATCCGCCCTGAGCGCTATAACAACACAAAATATAAAAAATTATATCCAAGGGCTTGTGGCTCTTTCAAAGTTCTTAGGAAAATTGGATCTAATACTTATCATCTTGATTTTCCTAATGATATGCTAATTCATCCTGTTTTTAATATTGAAGATATTTTATCATATAAAGGAGTTAGCAAACCTCTACTTGCGCAGTTTGACTTTTTAACAGAAGATATATTTTCCCATATGCAAACACCATCCTTTTTAGACATTGACTACATCATCATTGAGGAGGCTCCTTATAATCAAGATAAAGAGCATCATTTTCTCGTTCGTAGGAATAATAAGCCGCCTACAGAAGACACATGGCTAACATGTACATATTTGGAAGTTATAGACCCACAATTAGTAGAAGATTACTTGGATTATAACTCTTCGGTGCAGAGTTCAATTAGGCCGATGGGAGTTGATGTAACACCCTAAGAATATTATCAAAGGCTCAACAACAAGAATCATAGCTAAAGTTCAAGAAAAGAATTTAAAGGTGGGCCCAATTACAAGAGCCCAATCAAAAGCCCAATAAAGAGCCCAAATATTGAGCTTACCATTTGTATTTTGTTTTTATTAATATTGTACTTTTTTATTTATTAAAGCACATGTTTGACCAGCCATGCCATGAAAAAAATATTTAATGTAAGTAGTTGAAGTTACTCTCTCACTAATTGCCAAATACATATCTTTTCCTCCAAAATTTCCCTCCATATTTTTCCTCAAAATCTCATAAGGCAAGAGACTTTTGTTGTAACAACCCAAGTTATTACCTTAGCCAATTATAACTAATCCAAGTCCTAATTTTGATTTTTGCACACTAATTAAGTCATTAGTAGTTCACCACCGGGACTTAGTCCAAATCAGAGGTCAAATGGATCAAACCCTAATTTTGAAAATTTCAGGAACTTAGAAAATTAACCTAATTATTTTGACCTCAGATAAAAAATCGAACTTCACCATTGCACTCATTGCCACCAAATTAACTATGGGTGATGTTTGGTGGCAATAAAAAGTTGTCGAATATCTGTTGAATATTTTAATAGTATTTAATCAATGAAAAATTGAGATATTTAATTTGACCTTGAAATTAAAATTTGACTTCACCATTGCGATCGTCACCCCCAAATTAGCTTGGGATGATGTTTTGGATGCATTTGGAAGTCGTCAAATTTTATCGAATATTTTAATGTAATTAAATACCCTGAAAATAGGAAAACTATATACTTGTCAGAATCAAATTTTGACTTTGCCGTTGAATTCCTCACCCCCAAATTATCTAGGTGTGAATTTTTGGGATTTTTCAGAGCTCATTATAAAATCTGACTTTTTAGTATTAATTAATTAAATAAATTAAGATCTTTAAATAATCCATTTATTCTCCTTCTTTTCCCTTAGGTGGATCCCACTCCCTAAATACTGTGTACACCTCTCCCTCTCCTATTCTGCCACATGCAAATAAACCTCAGCCTCCACTTCTCTCCATTGCTGCCCATTCTTCCCACATTTGTGATGGGATGAGTCATGCTCATCCCATCCAATAGCCATGCCATCCTCTACCTTTAAAAGAGCCCACCAGCCCTCCTTTCTTCCCTTACTACCAAGCTGAGCTCCCCTCCTCTCCTCCTTCCTCCATTGCTATGCTGCTGAAGCCCTCAAGCTCCCTAGTTCATGAAAAAATAGAGCTTTCTTCCTCAATATGCTTCAATTTGCAAGTCTAAGGTACCCCATTTCCCTCCATTAGTTAATCCAATGTCTATTCCATTTTATTATTATGCTCATTTGCATATCTAAGAATCTGTGTTATCTTAGTTGCATATCTATGAATCTGTATTTAAGATGTAAAAGCTCATTAAAATCCGCAAATGTTAGGGAATGAGATATAAATCTGCAAATATGAATTTTTGTACATCTAGTTTTTTAACTCCACTATTTGCATTAATAATATAATCGTTTGGTGCCAATTTAGATATCAATGGAAAGGTCTCAGAAATATCTTTCCATCAGTATATGGCATCGCATGTGAAGTGCTCTAGGTTGAGAATATTTGAGCCCGAAAGATGACTCATTGCGATCTTCGCACATGCTAAATCACCGTCGGGCGCTGCCGCGTGCCGCAGCGCCCGAGTTTTGAAATTGGGTCTGCCGTAGCGTGCCATAGTGCCAAGTTTAATAAATTAGGTCCACCGTAGCGCGCCACAGTGCTGAAACCCATTGCAACGCGTCGTACCGCCTAGCATTCTGCCAGAAGGCGCCACAGCGCCGAGAACTGTCTGGAATTTCCCAGAACTGTCTGGAATTTCCCAGAACTGTCAGGAATTGCCCATAACTGTCTGTAATGGCCGAAACTTTATATTTTTTGCATTTTAATGACCCAATGACCTCAATGGGGCCAAAATATATCAAATTTGAACATAGTTTTAGTAAAATTAAGCATCGTATAAAATTGTATGTGATTTTTGATATGAAAAAATTAGGTTTTGACCTCATTCATAAAAATAGAACTATAATATAAAAATGACCATAACTTGATTATTTGGACTCCAAATTAAGAGATTCAAGTTCTAGTTAGGTTAGAAATTTTGTGCCAATAGTAAACCAAAATAAAATTGGGTTTTGACCACTAGAAACCGTAAGTTGACCAAAATACCCCTAACCCTAATTAAGTCATAACTTGGCCAAATAAGGTCCAATTTGGGTCTACTTCTACTTAAAGTACTAAGTGTGATATAGGAAAGCTATAGCCACTGAGTTTGCTGAATTTGGATCTCAAATGAAAAAGTTAAGTTTTTGACCCCTCTTAACCCTAGAAATAACACATTTACCTTTAAACTTAGAACACTCATAACTAATCTAATAGACCTCAAAATGTAGTGTTCTTAGACTCTATGAATCCTTAAATAACAAGCAACAATAAACTGCACAAAGTTTTTTAAATTCTATCAGGAGAAAATTACTAAATTATCCCTTGGGTCAAATTCCTTAGTTTGGACCTATATGATCCATTTATTATCTAAATATGGTTGTACTTACTGTCTATCTTCATGTTAGACAGTAAGGAATTATTTGGCAGTAAGAAAATCCAATTTAGAGTCCTAAATCAAAAAATAGCTTTTTGGACCTTTAAGTATAGGTAAAATGGTCATTTTGCCCAAAATTTAGGTTAAGTGTTCTTAACCCTTAAAATATCTTTTAAATCATTAAAAACAGTAATAAAACTAATTTATGATCAATTTAAGTCTTAAATCCCATAATTTGAATAATTTGTCAAACATTCTAATTTAGGCTTGAAAAACTCTTAAGGATAATAAGCCTTATTTAGCTAAAATTCATTCTTAACTTCTCTAATTAAATAAAAATAACAAATATATGTTAAATTAAAATAAATTTAATCAATTCTTAGAATCACTCTAAGTCTTTTTATTAGGTGCTCATTAGGAATCTTCACTTCACTTTAGGACCTTTTTCTTAGGAATAGGAATAGATCCTAGGTTAGAGTTCATTTATTGAATAAAGTGAGTTATTCAATTAATGAATCCTTGATTTTATTAATTTCTAAATTTTCATACTTTAATTTTGATTATTTTATCTCTTAACTCTAGATTAAGAATAAGAGAATCATCCTATTAAGCTTGATTACACTTAATAGAATTTTCCTTAATCTTTAGTTTATTTTTAGACTTAAGAACCTTATATCTTATGTTTGACCATTGAATTATATGATTAACTCCAATTTTGTAGTGTTTAACTCATAATCCCTAATTTAGTAGATTTTGATCAGATCTTAGCCTAGAACATCTAAATTCATCAATTAAGATTGTGATGATTTATTATTTAACTTGTAGTTGATTATGATTGAACTAAATTAGAACTAGATTAGTTCTAATTATTTTTAATTTATAAAGTCATGCTTTTTAAGTTACACTCGATAGTAGAAATTGGAGATCCTAAACTTGTGTAACTTGGAATAATTAGAATAGTTTAATAGATAACAACTGATATCACATTATGTAGTAGAGTCCCTTGCTTACTATTTACTTACTTGTGCTTTCGCATTCCTTGTTATTTGTGTCTTATTCCTTGAATATGTCATACAAGATAATGTTGTTGCATGAAATGAAAATATAGAACATTAAGATAATATTTGCATTAGGTTTAATTACTTGTTGATCTAATGCATTTTACCTTAATGGATAATGGTAAGGAGAAATAAGGAGTACTTGGTATTACTCATTGAGAAGTGTTGTGCTAAGTTTGGAACCCGTATAATCTTACAGACGTGCTTGACTCCTCAGTTACTTCTAGATATGTCCATAGAAGTAAAGTAAATAACTAAAATATTTTTTATTTATGATTACTGCCTCTTCAGTTCAGTTTCAGTACTGCTATTTCGGCCTAGCCTCAGATGACGCTAGGAATATTTTGTCACTTTAGTCTCCATATTGACGCTAAGAATCCTTTTGATATCAGCAGGCTATATTAGCCCTCTTCTGATATGGCAGTACTTACATATCTGTTCACTATTTACTATTTACTATTTACTATTTTACTATAGTATTTGACTTCAGTTAGCTTTACTTTACTTGCTTACTTTCTTTAGGATGCTACTTTTTATTACTGCTTATTATACATATCATAGTCAAATTATTTATTTTTAACTTGGATATATTAAGTGATCATAAGCATGTTTAGGATGAGTCTTTTCCATTAGTATTTTCTTTTCTTTACTTATACTTATATGCCTAATCTTATTACAGCTTTGGAGTTGAGGTATGTTCTTTTACCTCACATGTTGCTAATTATAAATATATTTATTATAGCTTATTCCTTCCTTTGTATGCTCGTTGCACTTTTATAATCTAAGTAAAATGATGATATCATAAAACTCATGAAATATTAATAGCCTAAAATATACTTAAATAATATGTCTAACCAAAATTTTCTTTTCTTTAGCTGGGGCCCTATCATTGTGAAACTAATAATGGTAGATTCTGAGTTATTCGAGGTCGTCGAGCCTTCTGAAGGTCAGTTCTAGAGGAGGAGTGTGCTGCTGCTGGAGATCCTTAGCTTAACTTCTCTTTTATTTTTGTAAGAATGAGAGCTTTATCATTTTCATTAAGACTTATTTAATGTTTGTAATAATTTAGATATTTATGTAAGTTCTTTTACTGTACTATTTATTCTGAGCTGCATGTTTACTTCTTATTTGTATTATGGTGGATTAAAAGTAGCACATGTTACTGTCTTTGCTTTCGCACTCTGATGAATATACATATTTAGGGGCTGATTCCATTGCATTATTCAGAGCACATCCTTCCCTTATTAGTGGATTGAGGAATTACACATTAATCTAATGATAAGTGAGGGATTTGCTAGCATGACACACCATTCCTTAGCCATGATTGTTGGCGGTCAAGGGGCGAGGCGCCACACTTGTAGTGCCTATAAATATGAGCTAAAATATAATGTAATGAAATAAATTGAATGAAGGAGTTTTGTGGTGAATAGCTCTTATATTGCTTGGTGCTTGGTGGTGTCAAGTTTATTGTCTATCTTTGATGAGTTAAGTTGTTATCTTATTTAAATTTTATTTTCTAACTATACTCTTATTCACATAACCTCAAACCATCTACACATCTTCTCTAGCATCTTAATTATCCCTTAAAATTATTAAATTATTATATAATCTCTTAAACACTCTCCAAACTCCACCACAACCTCCGTAGCCAAATCTAAAAATAGCCTGACCTAGTCTTCTTCCTTACCCCTCGACACCCATCTAAACACTATCAAACCTAGCAATCTACTCCATATCCAAACTACACATCTTAGGCTACTTATATTAATTTATTTCAAGCCCTTTAACCCACTAAAACTCCACCTACAAAAGAGATATTTTGAATCAACCCAAACTAGGCTTGATTTGAACTTGTCTTGGCTTTCCTTTAGATAGTCCACTATAAACCCATAACCTACCCATAACAAACTTTAAAAATCATCCTTAAACATTATCCTACCAATACATTCAATATTTAAATACCTAATATACTAAAAAAAGGTAGCCCACTAGCATTACCTAGGCTTCACTTGGACCCCAAATGACCCAAAATACTTAGGGGAGCGACTAAGTTCAAAACAAGCTTCCAGTGAGCATTGCAACATGCTGTAGCGCCCCAATACGGCTCTCTACGGTACCTAGCTGTTAGTAGCAAAATATGTAGGATGCACTAGGTGCGCTGGAGCGCACAAACTTCCCTCGACTTGTTTCGAGACCTCCCAAGGACCCACTAGAGCTTCATTTGCACCTCCATGATAATCTAAATGGTTTCCACATCCTAATTATCTCCCACTTGGAGACCTATTGTGATCATCCCTTCTTCATCATTAGATATTCATTGTCTTCTTTCATCCTTATAAAGAACATGGTGTGGCTCACCCCTGCTCTCTCATCACGTGCCAAGGCTAACTGAAGTAGCACATAGTTTCAATTTCTCCACTGTTACAACTTTTGTAAACATGTCAGTAGGGTTCTTTGAAGTGTGAATCTTTTCCAATCATAGCTGATCTTCTTTGAACAATGTTCTAATAAAATGTTACCGAAGCTGTATATGCATAATTTTGGCATGAAATGCAGAATTCTTTGTTAAGTGAATCGCGCTCATACTATTAATATAAAGCTTCACATAATTCTATTTTTTGCCCAATTTTATCATAAAGTTCTTCAACCAAATCATCTTCTTACTCACCTCAGTGACAACAATGTACTCAACCTTTGTGGTGGATAGAGCAATAATGTTTTATAGTCTAGAGATCCAGCTCACTGCTGCACTTCCTAATGCAAACACATATCCAGTAATGCTCCTCTAGCTATCAAAATCTTCTGTAAGGTCTGAATCTACAAAGCAAGCCCTATAGAGTAACATTATACCCACCAAAGCAAAGTGCTTTATCTATTGTTCTCTTTAAATATCTCAAAATTCACTTGATAATTTTCTAGTGGTGCCTTCTTGGAATTCTCATAAATCTGCTGACCACTCCCACACCATGTGCAATATTTGATCTCATGTAGATCATCACATACATCAAGCTCCCAACTGTTGAAGCATAAGGAATCCTCTTCATGTGTTCCTTCTTCTCTTTAGTCTTCAATATCTAATCTCTTGATAGGCTAAAGTGACTTGCTAGGGGAGTGCCTACTGGTTTTGTCTCACTCATGTTGCACATGTTCAGCACCTTTTCAACATATTCCTTTTGAGGTAATTAAGGAATTCCTACACTTCTCTCCCTGTTGATTCTCATTCTAAGAATCTATTTGGTTAGCCCCAAGTCCTTCATGTCAAATTCCCTTAACATTTGCTCCTTCAGTATCTTTATCTCATCCATATATGATTCTTCAATTAGCATATCATTCATATATAGCAAAATGATGATATAAGAGGACTTAAATTGTCTCATATAGCAGTAATGATCCACCTGACACCTCTTGTACCCATTTTCTGACATGAATCTATCGAATCTTCTATTCCATTTCCTAGGCATTTATTTTAAACCGTAGAGGCTCTTCTTCAGCCTGCTCATAAGCTCTACTTTAATTTTATTTTTTGAGCTTTGTACCCTTGCGGTTATTGCATATATAATTCATCTTCTAGCTTTTTATGAAGAAACACAATCTTTACATCCATTTGCTCCAAGTGCAAATCTTCAATTGTGACGATATTCAGCACTATTCTGATGGTAATCATCTTTTTTCACAACTAGAGCAAAGATCTTACTGTAGTCAACTCCATGTCACAGTTAAAAGCCCTTTACTACAAGCCTCACATTATAGCACTTGCTCCCATCTGGTTCTTTCTTCAGTAAGTAAACCTAATTGTTTTAAAGGGCCTTCTTTCCTGCCAGTAGTTCTATTAACTCCCATGTCCCATTTAACATGAGTAGTATCATTTCATCATTCATGGCAGCCTCCCACATGATAGAATCATCTACTTGAAGTACCACTTCAAAGTTTTCTGGTTCACCACCATCCTTTAGTAAAGATAAAATAAAAAAGGAGAGTATCTTTGTGGCAATCTAATGACTCATATAGATCTCTACAATATAGGTGTTTGTGGTTAAATTTATCTAACACCTTCTTGAGCATCTTTCTATACATGCTCCTCTAGCTCAATGCTGACATTAACTTTCATTTATAGAGGCTCACTATCTGAAGCAACCTTTGAATCAAACTTGAATCCAAAAATATCATTGTACATTTTACTTTCATTAAAAGTGACATCTTTGCTTCTGATAACATTTTGGTTTTAATTGTCCCAGAGCCTATAGCCAAACTCGCCCTTACCATATCCAACAAATGTGCACTTGATAGCATTTGCATTAAGCTTACTCTTAGATCCTACATCAACATGCACATGTGATAAACAATCAAATACATTGAGGTGGTTCAATTTCACCTCCTTTCCACTTTAGGCCTTCTCAAGAATTCATTCATTTATAGGTACAAAAGGTCCCTAATTGATTAAATACACTGCTGTGTTAACAATCTCAGCCCATAACTGCTTGGGAGACCTGCATGTAGCCTTATGCTCATATATTGTTCTGTGATTGTCTTGTTCAACTATTTTGCAACACAATTTTATTATGGTGTTCTTGGAAGCTTAAATTCCATCTTGATTCCATTCAAGTCACAAAACTTCATAAACTCCTTGCCATAGTGCTCACCTCTATTATCAAATTCGAAGCATTTAAGCTTCAGCCCTATCTCATTATCAACCAAAACAAATCATTTCTTAAACACATCAAATACATAAATTTTGTGCTATAAGAAATAAACTCATACCTTTCTTGTATAATCATCGATGAAGGTAACAAAATAAGTGGCTCCACCTATAGAAGAAGTAAGAGCTGACCCCCATGCATTTGTATGCACCAACTCAAGCTTTTGACCTTCAGCTCTCTTCCACTTTTAAAGAATGTAATCTTTTTCTGCTTGCCCAATACACAATCCTCACAAAAATTCAAGTCTGTAAACTTCAATCTTGGAAGCCTTCCCCTTGATTATAAGGATTTCAAACCCCTCTCACTCATATAGCTAAGCCTCTAGTGCCATAGACTCAAATTTATCTGTTCTGCAACTACATTAGAATCAGACACTTTATTGATCAAGTGAAGTGTACCTTTGTAACAACCCAAGATATTACCATAGCTATTTAAGACTAATCCAAGTCCTGATTTTTAATCCTAGTGCACTAACAGACTGTAAATACACGTCTGCGCTCGCACGCAAGTGTACGTGATCAGAAGTAATATTTGGAAGGTAAGTTCTGAGATTTATCGTCCTCAGGGAACGGTGTTTTTTTTTACTAATATTTATCTACTTTTAATAATATTTAGACTAAAATATTTTTGGTTTTGTGTGGTTTAATTAACAATTCAAAGATATGAAACTGAAGATAATATTTGAAAAGAAGGGAGAGTTGGGTTTCAATCTTGAAATTTATATTGGGATTGGTGTAAGTAATTAAATTAATCCAACTTTTAATGAAACTTGTTTCCATGCTAATTATAATCAAGTGAAGATAATATTCCTTATATTGGTCATCTAATTCTAACTATTTCATATCTAGTACATAAGATGAACATAAAAAGGCTCAAAATACAAGGAATGCAAAGCATAAAGTTCAATAGTTAGCAAGAAACTCTATTAAACATAGGTGATATCTATTATTATCTAATTCTAACTATTCTAAGTTTATACAAGCTCAGGATCTCCAACACCCTACTATCAAGTATAAACTCAGATCCATGACAAGTTTAAAATAATTAAAACTGATCAGCTCCTAATAGAATTTAATAAATGACGCTTATAAGTTAAATAATTAATCAACTGGTCCTGATTAATGAATTTAGACAATCCAAACCAATCTTGATTAAGGTAAACTAAGATTGAGGGATTAAGAATTAAAATTCAAAATTGAGGTTTAATTACTTAATCCAAAGGTGAGATACTAAAGGCTAAGGTTTAAATCCCAAACTTTCCAATACTACAAGTTAGGTTATCTTATTAAGTAAAGTCAAGCTTAATAAGATAAAATTCTAAACAATCATAAATAAAGGATGAAATATAAAAACTATTAAAAACCAAAGTTTCATCCATTGAGTAACCCATATACTCAATGAATGAATTCTAACCTAGTTTATATTCTTAATTCCTAAGGAAAATATCCTAAGATTAAAGGAAAGTCATAAGGAAATTTTTAAGGAATAACTTAGGATTGAAATGAGTAATTTAAGCATTGATTGTTAATTAATGTTAATTGTCTTTATTTTCTTATTTAGGTAACTTATGGAGGGCATAATGTGAACCTAAATTCATATTATGATGCTTATAAATTTACATAAGGATTTTTGAGCTAAATATTAAGTTTTCCTTACATATTAATTTAATGAGTCTAAACCTTTTAAATTGATCTCAAATTAGTTATATTACTAATTTTTGTGATTTAATTAAGATTATAAGATTTAAGAACACTTAAACCTAAATTGGGCAAAATGATTATTTTGTCTTTATTTAAGGGTCTAAAATGCTACTTTTTGATTACGGGTTCCAAATTGAAATGTATTGATGCCAAATGATTACTTACTGTCTAATATGAAGATATACATTAAGTACACTAAATTTGGGCAAGGGTTAAGCCTTGTGAGCTCAATTTAAGGATTTTAGCTCATAAGGGTAATTTAGTAATTTTACTTAATAAAGTTTAAAAATTCAATCAGTTTATTATTATTTACTATCTAAGGATTCCATAGAGTTCAAAAATACTAAATTCTGAGGTCCATTAGTCATGTTATATCCAAAATAATTCTATGGTTTAAATATGTAATTAGTGGGTTTTAGGAAATATCCAAAACTCATACTTAGTGCAATGATTATGAGTAGACCCAATTTAGACTTCATTTGATCAAGTTATGAGCTGATCAAGTTCTAAAGTAATTAAGGAAAATTAGAGGATCTAGTTATTAAAATCTAAATTTTCTTGCAGTTTACTATTAATTAAGTTCTCCTAATCAAAATGGTATATTGGATGACCTAATTCGGAGCTAAATTGACTAAGTTATGGCTAATTAAATTTCTAGATCAAATAGAGTAATTAGTGAGTACCCAAAAGTCATTAGTCAAATTTTAAGTTCAACAGAGAAACTAATACTATCACTACACTCCTAACATTCTCCTAATTAAAATGAGACCCATATTGATTATGTTTGAATCAGTGGATACAAAGTTATAAACGTTTAAAGTTTTTTAAGGTTTTGAACTAATTGAGAGGTCCTAATGTCACTATGTTAAATATGTATTCTACTAGAAATCTAATACTACCATATTATTCCTCTTATTTTTCTGTTTAAAATTTTTGTAATTTATTTGATTAAATAAATTTAAGTGATTTCTATTATTAATTAAATTAAACAGCACTAATTTAATTAATTAAATGGTGGGACCCACTGCATGCCATCATACGTAGAAGCAGTCAGCGCAGCGCCAGCTGGCCCCACGATAGGGCAGAGGATCAGGAGTCGGACAGAGGAGCCACAACGACGCGATGCGGGTCCCACAGAGGTGTCTTGCGTGGAAGATAGCACGTGGGTCGGGCTCAGCCGACCCGGCCTGATCCGATCCCTCGACTTTCCGACACAGAGGACTAGGGCACCCAGAAAGGCAGCCCGCCGACCGACACCAGAGGCTGACTCGCACACCGATGGAGAGGTCACGGAATGACCTTCCAGATGGCGGCGCCTGAGATGGCCTGGATCGTCACCAATCTCCAACCCTAGGCAGTCGAGATGGGATGACGAGGAGGCGAGTACTGTTGAGTACTACAGACACGACCTCAAATTTGCTCGATCAGGTTCATCGAGTCCGATCGAACCTGATCAACCATCAATTTAGCGCATGCAATAAAGTTTTGAAAAGGGATAGCAGCGATCGAATATAAATCGGGGGAGATTGGAGTGTACCTACTTCGAGGGTTTGCAAATTTAGGGTTCACGAAAGTAGCCTCTCAAAGCTCCATAGGTTCTCTGTATATCGGCCTGCAGTTCTGCATTGCCGCGAGCCTTAGAAGGGGCTTAAGTGGAGGCATCGAGGCTACGCGCGCGGCGATAGGTCGCACGCCGCGGCGCTACTACACACTACGCCTGGACCAGGGATGATGTATCCCAGCCACACAATCCTGACTCGGGATCAAATCAGAGGCTGGAATCAAAGTGTCGTCTGATCGAACGGCATCGTTCGATCAGGAGACGGCGCGGAGGAAAAAAGGACGATGTCGTTTAAAACATTAAATAAAATATTTTTATTTTTAAATTTCCAAATTCCCAATTAAAATTAAAATTTTAAATGGATTCCAAAAAAAAAATTATAAATGTTCACCCTTAGCTAATTAAGGGTTGAGGAACCCAACGACAAATTCAGATTTTTATTTCGACGAGTATTTAATTTTCCTATTTTTCGGGGTATTTTAATTATATTAAAATATTCGACGAAAATCCAACGACTTCCAAATGCCTCCAAAACTTCGCCCCTAGCTAATTTGAGGATAATGAACACAATGACAAAATCTAATTTTTGATCTGAGGTCAAATTAATTCAGCCAATTTCTAGGGTTCTTGAAATTTCCAAAATCAAGATTTAATCTATTTGACTCCTGATTTGGACCAAAACTTCAGAGTGATGTCTTAATGATTATTTAAGAGTGTTATAATTAAAATTAAGACTTGGTTTACCCTTAATTTGCCTATGGTAACAACTTTGGATTGTTACACATTGACCTATTTCTGTTATGTCTCATTTTTGTATGTCTTCCCCTGCTTTCAGCATTCAACGCTGAGGTGGATGCCTCCCCATGGGATTTATTCCGCACGTTCTCATTTAACATAAGCCCGATAATGCTGTTGAATCTCAATGACGCATTTCCCGATGAGTTACTGATGGCTGTAATTAGCCCATCTCAATTGTCTGGTAATGAAGAGAGAAACAACAAAGCTCGAAATCGTCATCAAAACTGATGCCCACTGAACTTAACTGATTAGTCACCATGTTGAACCCATTGAGGTGTTCAATCACTAAATAGCCATTCATCATCTTCTTTTTGAATAGTCTCTTCATCAAAAAAACTTTATTTAAAGCCGAGGGCTTCTCATACATTCTCTTCAGGGCATCCATGAGATCTGTAATTGTTTTCTCATTAACGATGTTAAATGTAACAGAAGAAGACAATGATAAACAAATCAAACCCAGGGTAGTTCTATTGAGAACCTCCCATTCTTCGTTAGTCATAATTATAGATTTTCTGTCAGCTCCTTTCAATGGAAGATACAACTTCTTCTGATAAAGCAAGTCCTCCATTTGTATTTTCTAAAATACGAAGTTCATGCCACTGAATTTTTTTATTTTGTGTCTCATCTCATCGGTCATTGCTCCCACTCAAACAGCAAACCCTAGAGACAACAAGGTAACCTCTCTCTGATACCACTTATTGGTAATATGAACATTCATCGAGCACACCGCAGTGGAAGTAGTTTTGAGCAAACTCGATCAAGGACCGGTGTTGCGTTGACGATTACCAAATAATACAAAAAATCACAAACACACAATCAATAGATTACAACACATAGACATGCACAAGAATACAAACATCCAAACATAAAAATTTATATGGAAAACCCAAAAATGGGAAAAACTATGGAGCCATACCACAGAAAAATTTCACACTATAAAATAAATAGTACAGAGCTACAAAGAGCTTAACCTCCTCAAGGAATACTAGCTTTTACTCTAGGATAAAGGGAAGAAGTAGTAGTCACCATCTGGAGTGTCTTCTCTAAGATGTAAGATCCTGTTTAGGGTCCCTCCTTGGAATCTTCTCCCATAGCAGCCAAAGCTTTCTCAAATTGAGATGTCGACACACAAATTATCTCCATCCTGTTTTCTTAAGAAGCCAGCTCTGTTTTGGACCCCAAAAAGTCTAAAATACCCTCTAAATAGCTTAGGGCAAAATCTGAACTAGATCTAAAATCTGTCATATGCTATGGTGCACCGTAGCGCCTGGGCCTTGGGTAGCCAGGCACCAGGGCGAGCTGTAGCACCCTGTTCTCTATTTTTTTGGCGCTGGGGCGGGCCACTGCAAGTGCTCCACTGTGGCGCACTGTAGCTTCCCAGTCTCGAGACGTTTGCCGCTGCAGTGCACTACAGTGCCCGCTTCTTGGGTGATTGGCACTGTTGCGCGCTGCAGCACCTGCTTCTCGTGTGCTTGCCGCTGCAGCGCACCATATTGCCCACTTCTCTGGTGATTGACGTTATGGCGCACCATAGCGCGCTGTGGCACGCTGGTCTCCACAATCATAACATTTTTCATAAATGAAACATTAAACATAATAGTTTCAAATGTGGGATTATTCTATACAGACATTATTGAGCTAAGGCAAGGTATGGAGAGATCAGGAGACCACACATATTCTAAAGGGGGAGTGTATTTTTGGAAGACCCCCATACATATTGTTGGGCAGACGTGCCTAACTCCTCTGTTATTTTGTAATTTTTTTGCAAAACACATTTAAACACGATAAATTAAATAACATACATATGACAATCTTAGTAATTGTGTACTTTATACAGTCTTCTTATTGTACCATATTGTTTATTCAGTCTTTGAGACTGAAATCACTTTACTTTCGTCCTTTATAGTTTATTTGCTCACAATTCAACTTTTACATTTACTGTAGCGTATTCCTATTTTATCTTATATTTATATTTTTTACACTACTTTATACTCAGCATATATCATATTGGATATATTCATTCTTCTACTTACTTACTTGTGCACACTTGTACATATACTTGTACTTGCTCCTTTTTACTTAACATAGTTGTTATATATTTTGAGCATATATATTAGTATGTGCTTTTACTTTTTACTGCTTTTTACTTATTATTTTCTAGTCTTATTCATGCTTTTCCATTTTACTGTATTGTGCACCATTTTAAAATTGTAAATGCTAAATGTGATTATCATCTAATAAAAAAATAACTCAGATACACTAAAATGTACTTAAACTTTATATGTCTAACTACTTATTTTTCTTTTGTTGGTTGTGACATATCATCAACCAAAATAGTAGATTCAGGAGCTTATTGGTGATTCAATTTGTGAGCTTGGATTTGCATTTGGGGAGCAACCTTGAAGACATCTTTTAGTTTATCTTTCTTTTAGTCATTTTTTTTACTTTATATTTCCCATAAGTACAAATGTCATTATGTCTTAAAATGCTTGTACAATTTTAATTAAACTTTGAATATTTTACTTTCCATTTTTGTGATATAAATTCCTTTCTTATCTAGATGACTGGAATAGTATACATCTATGTAGTATTACATATCTATTTTTCCATCTTAGAGATTCTTGGCCCTCCATAATTCTTAATAGTGGGTTAAGATTTACTAATCCAGTATTAAGTATTATAATAACACTAAATATTGGATTAGATTACTTAATATAACATAGGGGTGTTATATAAACAGGCTGCATATACACTTAAGGAGAGTCATGCATGTTGATAGGAACTTGCACATTTAAATAGTATCACAGGCGTGCTTGACTCATCAATCGCTTCTATACATACCCGTAGAGCATAAGTAAAATGAGAGAAAATAAAGTATTGCATATGTATTACAGTTTAGCTCAATTCAATTTTAGTTTTCAATAGGCAATTAGGTAGTATTACATATACTCTGCATTTTATAGTCAATTTTTTTCAACTTTTATAATTTTACATTCAATAGTACCTGTAGTTATTTTAATTATTTCTACTTGTTAGCATATTTGTATTGATACTTATAAAATAGTTAGATTAGCATATATCCCTTGAACATATTCGTGTTAGCTATCATTTCATTTTATTTATATTATATGCCTAACTTTTTTTTACAACAATACAATCGGTGATGTATGTATGTCAATTGACCTTACCTTTTGCCTAGTTACAGTTCAATACAATTTATAGTTTTATTTTCAATATCTTTATTTCTTGTTGTGATATCTTAACAATATAAACAGTAAAACTAAAATAGCCTAAAATTTACATAGACAATTTTTTAGCATAAATTTTTTCTTTTTTATTTGTTGGGGTTCTAGCATGTAAAACCTATATGTCAAATTTGGAGTGGTTCAGGAGTCATTAACATTGCTTCTGATTTCAACAACTATTTTGCATTTATTTAGAGAGAGAGAGAGAACATTTTATTTCTTCATTTTAGTTTGTATAACTATTAAAATCTAGACGTGTTTTCTTATTCTTTTCTAAGACGCATGTATTTTCTTTTTCTTTCTGGATGGATAGATATTGATATATATTTTGCTTATGCACTTATTATTTATTTATGCATGTCATTATGATGCATTTATTCAGGATCTTGCTCTAGTGACCATCTACTCAGTGTTGGATTAGTGTTAACACTAACCCGACAATGGGTGGGGATGCTACATCCCATTTACATGCGAGTATTAGCATAAATTTGCATTATTATTCATTAAAACATGATATAATATTATGAGAATTTTATTTATACATGTATTGGCCTTAACTTGGGTTTACAAGATTTGTTTTTATCACATTATTGCCTATTAACTTTCTCATGGTTTGAATATTATCATTACAATGCATATCATTCATTGCTTATTAAAATTAAATTATTATTCAAACAAATTTTCAATTAATAGGTCCATTATTAAGGTAAAATAAGATATACCTTTGCCTTAACATAGGTTCATAATACTTGAACAGCTCTTTGATTAAATAAACATTCTGTATTTCATAAGAGAATTGAACTAGTATAAGATAGATATTGTGCATTCATAATAAAATTAAGCTAGTTTTCAAGGCATGCTTCTAATGATAAAGCCATATATGGAAATTCATTCATTAAGATCAGCAAAAATAGGGAGATGGAAACTTAGCTTGATTTGTACATACACATGTAATCACATGGAATTTTGATGTAGCATGGTTTCATAAGAGCATTTAAATTTTTATTTGATATCAAATTAGAAATGAGTAAATAGGAAAATCAGTTATTAAACATTCAAGTTCTATAAGTATTGAGTGAATATTCTAAAATTTACAGAGGACAAACTTGCAAATTATTGTAAAGACTAATATTAGTGCTTAAATAAATATTCCATGTCTCTACCTATATAGCATAAATTAGCATTTGATGGATTTGAAGTGTCATGTTAGGGGACTAGTTTGAATGCTCATGCGTACTTACATGTTTCTCAATAAAATTTATATATCATTCAAGAAAGTGACATGTTAAATACATTATATACATTTAATCATCATGAAGTAAATTCTCTTTGTTAGATCCTACTATACTTTGCATAATTTATGAAAATAACATGGTTTACAATAGAATATAGTTTTTTCATTGTATTAAATCATATATGAACACTTTGGATAATAAAAAACCTTAAGAACTTATGCAAGCATATAAGTTCTATCTATAGAATGATGTAGCATTAATGAGAAACCTTAAGAATAATTTTCATGGAATGTATCCATTAATAAGCATGGTAAAATGATTTCCTACTTTATGTATGAATTTATGCAAGAGTTAAATCTATGTTTAATTTTTTCTTTCTCTTTTTTATTCTAATGATAGAAAAATAAAAGGGATAATTTTTAGATGAAGAATGCTTACATAAGTTGAACAAACATGAAGGCATGTTCATTGGTATTTATTTATGTCATTTAATCATTAATTAGAGTTTAATTCTTAGTAGATACTTGCAAAATTTCTTTTCCAAAAATAAAGATAAATTCATATAGCAGACAATGCCACTATAATAGGGTTTCATGGAATTTAAACTTCAATGCATAAGAAGCTTACCAAGGGTCCGATAGCACTTAAGATGTTTTGGTGAGTTTCCCAAGTGCAGTGACTGAACTCAATCCAAACTCTATCCTTAAGGAAGAAGGGTGAGCACCAAGGTGGTTGTTAGGCTTGGAGAAGTCGAAAAGATCCATGGTTTGGATTGATTTATGCTTTTAGATGGGGCCCTGGCTCCAAATAACTGCATAATAAATTTTGTAAGGTTTCGATCGATGTTATTTTAGAGCCAATAGAATCATCAGATGGCTCTAACCATCACAAAAACCACCGGGTGGCTTAGAACTTTTGTCGGAGATCGTGGGGAACAAGATGAACAACGATCGGACTCTTCACAACCATTAGATTAAATTGGATATTTAATCTAATGGCTTGATGTCCTCAGTAAATTTAAATTATAATAGCCATTGGATTTTAAGTAAAGATTCATAATAGTCTAACTTTGAGCGCAACACAAAGTATTGTGATCAATGCAAAAAATCTGGACACTTAAAAGCAACGTTCTAGGTTGTCGGATACCCTCCCAATTGGAGACGTCATCATGGGCTAACACGGCATGGTCATCATCACTTACTTGGATTGAGTTTGTCGTCAAATCAAAGGCCATATCCAACAACCTATAAGTTCTTAGCTTTAACACAGATTCTACCATTGGATCTACTTGATTTGTCCAACGATTGATCTCGTAGCCGCAATTCCAGTTAATTCTGCCATTAGAGCTATTTTAATTTTGCTAATTTCTACAAATAAATACTTCTCTTACATTTATTTTAAGAATTTATCTATTGGTGCCCTTGCTTAATGTTAGTATTTAAAATACTTTATTTCTTTATTTGGATACTATTTGGCATAAGCTTTTTGTATGTTAAATTCTCATTATTTTAGTGTTTAGGTAAGCTTAGATTAGTCTAATAATAACCTATGTTTATTACATACAATTCTTAAAATAGTTCTGATCGGATATAGAAAGAAGTTGAAATTTGAGGATTGTTACTTTTAGGTATGTGAAAGAAAGATTATCCAAGTGCTGAGTTTGATAGCTTAAACTTCTTGACTGAGGAGAATGTATAGAGGTTCATAAATTATGTAGTCTGAAGCCTGAATTATTGATTGACCAAAACTTGGTATTAACAATATACTACATAATGTGATTTCATTTCTATGAATTAAATCTTTATTAGTCTACAATATATATATATATATATATATATATATATATATATATATATATATATCCTTGAGGAACGATGCAACATTTGTTGTCGGTTTGAATAGCCCCCATAGTTTGTCGTTACAACTTAGCGAGATGCATGCGACAATTTTGGAAAAAAGATCATTTCTATGCCAAGTCAAATTTGGCTTTGGCAAATAGCAAGTTACCATGTTTGAATCTAATGTTGTGGCTTACCATTAATCAATCTAACATTTAGGATTCAAGGTTGTAGATTGAACAATCCTTATTTGCTCAACAATTTTAACTAGAATAACAATGCATAATTTATAAGTTTATTTAAATTATATGTTTGATGCCATATAATGATTCCCAAAATTTAATCTATCCTACTAAGTTAGACATCTCAATATTTTTGCAATTGTTTGATTAGCCAACTCAAGCTTGATTTATTACTTGGCTCCTTAACCAAGTTTAGTAAGCCACAAGTTGTGTTATAGCTAACTTAAGCTTGAATGTGGCTCAATTCATTCTCTTTTATGTCAATAAAATATAATTATCTAAAATAATATTAATAAATTATATAAAATTGATTTAATTAATCTTATAAATTGTTAAATATAATTATGTATTTCCTATAATGAATAATTTAAAGAGTAGTTAATTGAGGCATACTTAACCATATTATCTCAATATTTAATCATAAGAGAACATTTTGCCACGAATTAGCTTTGGCATTAAAAAATTAAAGGGGATGAAAGACTATTAAGTGGTACTTTAGGATGCTCATGTGAATAATGTTGTGACTCGATGGTTAAGCTATTGCGTTCGAGTTCTTGACAGGTCAATAATTCAATTTCCTCGGACTACATAGTTATATCTATCTTATAAGACTCAAATTCTAAGAAAAAAATGAACCTAAGCTTAAGAATAAGATGCAAAATGTTGCTTTATTCTTCATTATTTATGGGTAGGAAAACACATTTTGACAAATGATTTATGAAATAAAACTTATCATCTTTAGTGAGCTCAGTCTATTTGGCTCAAGAAAATACAACTCATGTTTTAATATTATATTTAATCTAAAATAAATAACTTTCATATTTTATATATATACACATGTAGCACTAAGAACACATTTTACTAAGATGGCTACACCAAAAATGCAATTGATGCTTTGTTAGCTAGCAAATAAGCTTTAAAGGAGTTCTATTAAAGTAAAACCACAAGAAAGAATATATAAATTAATCTCTAAATTATATTTAAGACTTGTAGAAGCTCTTGGATAGTATACTAGCACCCATTTAGTAATTAGTTTTATGCATCTTAAGACATAATGGTAAATTATTCCTAAACAATCTTTTTTACTTTTATTTAACTCTTAATCATCAAACAACATTCATCTATTTAGAAACAAATGGATTATCATGCTTCTCTAAGATTATTGACAAAGAAATGGAGAAGAATAAAACTAAGTGCTAAAGAGATTAATTATGCTTCACCATTATATGCCCCAATTTAACTTAATATATGCACAAGCAAACTTAAATTAAGCCAAAATCCACAATATATATATATATATATATATATATATATAATCTTCAAGTCTTACTTTATCTTACCATCTCACCTATTGGAGATTTTGGATAGTATAGCATTACTTATTTAATAATGGGTGTTATGCACCTAAGAAATAATGATACATCATTATCCCTCAAAAATTCTATCTATTCAGAAGAAATAGCATTAATGTACGCTACTACTAAGCTAAGGGCCAGCTCCTAATGAAACAATACTATTTGGTTGATTAATATTTTATAAGAAACGCCTGCACAACACCAAAATTTTCTTTGTTTGTACATGTAGCAGCTGCTAAGTGAAATTGCAATGTCAAGAACTAATCAAAACAATATAACATACAGCAGCATTTACCAGCAATATTTATAATCTGTTCTTGCAGTATTTATGGTGGTTAGGGGTCATTCTTTTTAAATAAATGGGAGGAGAACCTTACATCTTTTGATAGAAGTCTACAAACCTGAAAGTGCAGCAAATAAATCAAGAGACAGCAGAGGGAGAGCAGCAAAATGTACAGAAGAAGGCTACAGTTTACTTCTTGTTTCAAGGGATTTGATTACATGCTGGCAGCCTTTGAAGAAAACGCCGGCTCCATCTCGGATTCTCCATCGAAGGCTGGGCTCTGAAATCAAAATAATATGAGAGATTTACAGTTTGAGGAGCTCCACTGATTGATAGCATGAAAGAATAGTGACAGCCGAAAAAGAAGGAAACAGTTTCTCTGCTGGCATCACTTGAGATAGTCAAGATCTAGTGTGTTTAAATACAAACATCTAAATCTTATAATATTTAAGAAAAAATATCGATACTAGCATACCTCATACATGAAGTCTCATGCATTTGCAGTAATTGGAAGAAGCTAAGATAGCAGTTTAAGTGCAATATTAGAATTTTATATGGTAGTTCTGTGGCGTTAAAGGATTGGGTGACCTAAATAAAGATTTGACTACGCATTAAATACAGTTTTTAAAATTTTTATACTAAAAATATTTCAGGAGTCACGGACACAAAAAATTTTTGCATATTCAAAAGAAATAGAAGAAACAGTTGACCTCCTGTTGTAGGGCAAGTCCATTAAAAGACAACTCTACTGAGATTTGAAGGGACTTCTTTAGCCTTAGAAAAACAATTTCCTGCAAATGACTAAGCATTCATACAAAATAATTTAGGAATATTTAATAGCCTTATTCTTGCACGAAATAAAAAAAGGAAAATAAAATCAAAATACAACACCAACAAGCTATGCCTTAATTCCATTAACTAGTACTGGCTACACAAATCTTCATTGCGCTCTATCACGCTGTAGCCCAATCCTACTCTCTAGATTCATTAACTGAACTTTCTTCACATATGCATCTAATGACCTAAAGCTAGAAATACCAAATTATCTAAAAGATGGCTTACTTTGCTTACACTCAATTGGAGCAACTCCAACAATGCTTCCTCATCAAATTCTTTTGTATATACCCACTCATCCATCTTAGCATCCTCAACTCTTAAACAATTAGTTTATGGCATGTCACAACTTTGAATGCTAACATTCTATCCATATAAAATTGCAGGTCACCTATTATTTTAAACATCCCTTTACTTTGACAAGAATTTTCAATTGCACAATGCCCCAAAAGCGTGTTATTTCATCCTGCATGCATCACATTAATCACATCCCTCACTTTCATTGTGATTTCATATGACAATCAAAATAATAGAATCATTCACTTTTCTTTATAACAAACTTTCAATTGTCATATCATCAATATTATAAATTTTAATTTGCTAAACTTACATATACATATTCCATTTTAGATCTACTAAAGGCTACACCCTTTAGATTACAGGATAGTAAAAAGAACTCAAGTTTCAAATTAACTCATCCCATCATATTAAGAAAGACTTGGAAGAATGTTATCCGCAAGAAATCATGCACTAAGGCATCACTTCCTAAATATGTCCGATAAGATTAGCAAAAAAAAAAAACACAAACTTAGAGATAATCCTTGATGTAGTTCAAGTGAAGCAAGAAATCATTTGACAAATCATCTTGGGATCAATTCCACGTAGTTGCTCCATTGTACATATTTAAAATAAAATCAACAATTGTAATACTAACACTTTCTTTACAATATCCTCCGGTTTTCAAAAACAATAAATATAAGATGAATATATTTTCTCTCTTATTAAATTTTTTATTAAACTTCACAGGAATGGTTAACTTCCATAGTTGATCTAATAGGAATAAATCAAATTGATAATGCAAATTATTTATGCAAATTCGTAATATGTTCAATTACTCTTACCAAATGTTTCAAAAATAGAAAATAAAGAATAAATCTGAGTGTTTCTCGTGACAATTATCATAGAAATTCCAGTAGGATTTAGGGTTAAAGAATATGGTCTTTGGGACAACAGGTGTTTTTCTTATGGTTTTTTGACACCTTAACCAAGATAAATGTTTTATTTAAAAAGTCCAACCAGGGAGAGGCTATCTGTAAAGTTTCTTCCTATACTAACAAAATGGTTTATAGAAAAAGATGCACTATTAATCCCCAAACGAATCAGGGAAAACTCTACCAGCATTAAAAATTACATTGAAAAATGAATAGTATTAGCAGAAAACATTGATCTTCAAAAACGTAAATAAATATATCCTGACTATTGAGGAATAGCTAATCAATCAAAAATATTTAGGTTACATAGTATTAACATTATCCATGAATACACGGTAGTAATGGAATTCACAGCAAAATAAAGGCCTGATTTCAGTGCGGTCAACATTAATAAAAGGCATAACTTGGAAGAGAATGATTGATGTGGGTTACTGACACATACCACAGGCTGTTTGTTATTTTGTTGAGAAAGGAATTCCTCAAACGTTCCTCTGCCGTATAGAATCTTAGCTCCACATCCACACGAGTTTGAAGATCCGACAGATTCCTCATCAACAACAACAGCATCTATCTGTTCGTTTCCTGTTCTCGCATCAGGAATCTAGAAAAAGTTGAAACTAATACTTAATGAATCAAAAAAAAAAATGTTACGACCGGAACAAAAACGCATTAAAGAAACAAAATGCACAGTAAGAAATAAGGCCATTCAGAACAGTAAGAAATTCACGAGCACCGAAGAAACAAAATGCAAGTATCACAATAAAAGATACTCCTCAACAATCATGATATATTATTGTACTAATGAAAAATCCTTTATTATAAATGAGATAATTTCAATGCAGATAGTGAAGTCAAAATGTGCTAAATATGGAGCATTTTAATCGAAAGGTTGGAAGATCCCATCATTAAAAAACAAAATTCAATACAACTTAAAACAATCAAAAGCATTAATCCCACTAGGTGGGGCAAATAATATGAATCTTTTGTCTCCAATATATTCTATCAAATAGAAAATTTCACAAAACTCTGAATATTTGTCATGTCATGCCTTAATGGTCTTTAATTTCCTCATTTAATATTGAAGAAATTCGTTAACTCAACATACCTCACGAAGGCATCTAACAGTTTACACCTAATATAACCAAGCCATCTAAAAGATGATTTGCTCTATAATCTTAGATTCTAAAAATGACAACTACTGTAACACAAAAATGCAGGGACACGCTTATTATCACTGCTAGACTTGTGTTTCAGGACCACGTGAATTTTTGAATGAATTCTGCTCAAATGCAGGATAATGGTTCAGTTTTTTATACAGGTTGATGTAATTTATGGCATGATGATTACAGTGAAGAATAAACATTGTATGAAAGAGAGAATGCTACTAATGTTTTGAACAATGAATGATAACTTCAAAATCTTGCTTATATATGAAGCAGCATTGCTTAGTGTCAAATCATTTCTTACTAAAGAAAGCAGCTAAATAATTTTTCTGGCTAAGTATATCACCTGGCATTGCTAGATGTTGCATTCACGATGAGTAAATCCTTATATTAATTTTAAAAGCCGTATAACAAGTATGCTAACCACACCCCTTCCTAGCTGTTCTATTCACTATCTAATAAATTCATATATAGAGGTACACTGTTTTGCAATTTTGTAGTCATTATATTACTTGTGATCTTTAATCTCCATTCCAAACACATACATCTCTCATTAAACATTGCTTATATTGATCTTCCTTGTACACAATGATGACCAAGTTCTATTGAACTAAAACATGTCGCTTTGCCAAGACCATTAACAAATGATCTGCTTGGTATATCTTATAATAAAACAGCAAAGAACTCCTTAAGGACATGATATTGATTATGCTATTGTTAGGGGAGATGTGCTTCCCGGGAGACTTTTAGACCTCCTCGCCAAGAAAACCGTGGATTTTGATCCCGATTAATGATATACTGATACTTTTATTAATTTATGCATAGGCTACGGCCGTCTTTCATGATATTGATTATGCTATTGTTGACAAATTCTCAAAGATGACCCACTTCACAATTTCTCAAAGATTACCACATTGCAAGGCTATTCTTTAAGGAGATCATTCATATACATGAGCTACAATCTTCTACTATGTCTGAATAAGATGCTTGTTTTTGTGTCCTACTTAAGGAAGACCATATGGCAGCATTTTAATTCAAAACCATAATTTCTACAGCTTTTCACCCCCTAACAAAAGTTTAAACCAAGCTAATTAGGGATCTTCACATAATAAGCAAATAATCATATCATGACAAAAACCGCTAAAAAGACTTATTTAGAGACTATGCATGCACAGCCAAAGTGACATGGTAACTTAAGCTTTCTCAATAGACATTTTCTGACTTTACCTTTGCATTTGATGCTTAAACTTTATATGCAAACACTAGAAACTAATAAAGTAAGCTAAAAATATAATTAACAAGTAAACAAACTATGATAGAAAATTTTATGAATATAAACAGGTCATATAGATTTGCTAATACTATTGTGCGCAAAATCAAAAAATTATATACAATAATTTGTGGCTCTCTAAAATTGGGACAAAAATTTGGTTGAATGCATACCATATTCTTGCAATAGTGAATACTAATAATGTCTTTAAAATGAAGAGCTCTAAAGACTATCACCATGAACAACTACGAGAAAAGAGTGATTTAAAAAAACTAAATAACATAAACAAATTACAAGTAAACGAACACAAAAATTTTACATGGAAAACCCTAGATAAGAAAAAATGGAGCCACATCAAGAAAATATTTCACTATGAAGAAAAGAAGAAGAATATAGGATATACTCACACTTGGAGCATATTAGGGTTCGCATGCATTTCGCCACGACCTCACAGCATTTTAAAAAAAAAAAATTTAAGATGCACAAGTGCACTGGTGATGCATCCATCTGACACTTGGAGGAGCGTTGATTACCCACTGCTTGGAGGCTCTTGAGCGTTGTTTCCACTTCTAGTGCTTGAAGGCGTGCATGGGCATCGTCTATGCAACTGGGCGCACCTAGACGTCCTTCACGCTTTCGTCTTACGCTTGATGGTGTGCTTGAGTGCTCCATCTATGTGCCTAAGCGCACATAAAATCTATTCAACCCAGCTTTCTGAGCTCTATCAGACCCGGTTTGCACGAATTTTGCTTCCAGTCTATCTATAACTCATCTAAGGTCACTCTAAAGCACTTGAGGCTCCCCCACACAAAAAGAATTTCATTAAATTTAAAAATTTACATTCTAGCCATCTTAAAAGAGAGTGGAATCTTCACCAACACCATCACCCCACTTGTTGGAAGCTGATAATATCATCAGCATGGACATTATGAAAACAACAGAAAAGAAATAAAGGTTTGATGTTAGATGAAAGCATTAACCAGCTTCAAATGAAACTTGTTTGCTAGGGAGAACTTGACATCATCACTCTATCTAGTAAATGACTACTTGAATTCCAACTAATAAAGCAAACATCATAGTTACCTGGAACCGATGATTATTTTTCTTTTTTTACAAGTGGGAGAAATCAAAAAACTTACATATTCTGCATTTTGGGGCACTCCGTATTTGTTCTGAGTAAAACTATGCCAATCAGCATCAATACTAGCAAATCATAAATCATTTTAGAGATACTAGAAATCACTTGTTTCTACTATTTGAAAGATCTACCTTTGGAAAGTTCATCCAAACATTTTAACATCAATCTCCCAATTTGAAAACTAGTGTTGCTAGAATATTTTTGGAATGTTCCTCTTTCAAGATGTTTCTGACTTGTAAAAAAAGAGATATTTTTTAAATTGTCCCTTACTACCCTATAACTTGACCCCATACAGCTAATTTTAATTTAATGCTTTATTATATAATTTATAATAATTTTCTTTCCAAAGTTCCCCGTTAGTTTCTCATGAAAGAGGCTATAAATGCAACATAAATTTCATATATTTTACCCTCTTCCTGAGTTAAATTTTCAAACGCCTTAAGCTTAGTGGCGCATCTCTCAAACCATCTTTTTTATACATACATTCCCCTCATTTCTTTTAGTCGGCAGCCTCAATTCTTATAATTTCCCTTGAACAATTTACTAAATCGTTTTATCCTACACAAAGTATCACATAATCATCTCTTCACTCCTGTGTTGATTCCTAGACTTACCCAACCAGAAGTATTCTCAATATCAGCCATCACCACTAGCCCTAAAAGTTGTTCTCCTTTCCACACAAGGCCACACCAACATACCAACTTTCAATCATTTGATATATTCTGCAGTCATTACTGCACTCCACCCCATGTTCTTGTAACCAAGTCCTCTACTTTTTCATTTCTAAAATAGCCCTCTTTTTCTCAGCTTCCTCATCTTAATATCCTTTACTGCATCTTACCAAATTCTATGCATCCAAAATACTAATCCTCAGAAAGATTCATTGCTCGAATCAGCCCACTAGCCCTCTCCTTCTTTGAAGCTTGAAAAAAATCAGTATATTTTGGACAAGATAGGTGTACAGATTGCGGGATCAAACTCACAGGGATCACAATTTTTTTGTTTGAGTTCAAAGGCAACAGCACACCAATTGCATACAACAGTGCGATCAAATGAGCACGCGTGCAGGATTCGTAGGTACTTATGCCTTGGCCACAGATCAACATAAGGATTGCTTGTTTGTGACTTCTGTATCATGCACGAGTGATGAATTTGCTAATTAAGGTAGCATTTTCGCTTTACCCTTTATATTCTTTCACTTAATTCGTTAAAAGTTTTGTTAATATATGAAATTTGTTAAAAAAGGTCACACAAAAAATAAATGTTTAAATATTTTAAGATATTGCATCAAAAGATTTAAAATCGTCTTACTTGCAAGTGATTCAAAAATAGTAAATTTTCAAACGTTTCCTAATTTTAAAAATTTTGTCATCTTTACCGAAATTTAAAAGGCTTATTTAGGAAAAAATTGTATTTTATCAATTTTTGTGAAACTTGTACTATCCACGTACAAAAAACCCAACCATGGTTCATTAGGATCAAAAACTGAAATTGACCATATAAACAAGATGATATAAAAATCTCAATAAAATAATGTTTCAAACTCACAAACGATATTCATAAAATAATAAACGCAATCATTTTTTAAGCAAATTCACCAATTGCTAAGAAAAAAAAAGATAAGCATAATAATCAAAAACCTCGAGCTCGAAACAAACATGACATTCCAGAAGAAAAAGGGAAGTTAAGGGAGTTCACATTCAAAGATCAATAGCAACAAAACCACCCGATAATTGTTTACTCCCCTAATTTTACGTTTAACTTAAGAAACGAGCAAGATATATCATACCTCGTACATTGCTTCAGTCAAAATACTTTCTAATATCGATCTCAAACCCCGAGCCCCAGTATTTTTGGCAATTGCTTTCTTTGCAATGAGACGCAAAGCCATTTCAGTAAAATGCAATTTGACCTGTTTAATCATTTTAATATAGAAAAATTCATTTTTCCATATGTAATAGTTCCTTGCTATTTAAAAACACACATAGTAATGACCTCACATTGTTCATTTGAAACAACTTCTTATACTGTTTCCCAAGGGCATTTTTAGGCTCAGTAAGGACCTGCAAAAATAATTGTAAGAAACAAGAAAATGTAAGAAACAAATTTGAAACAACAATCCACAAGCGTTTTCAAGCATAATCTTCTCTTAACAATGCACAAAATAAGTCAGTATACACAAAGAAAGAAAGAAAATTGTGCACTGAAGCACATTAAATCTAGGGAAGATCAAAAGTAGCATAATGATGAAATAAATAGCAATTTACTTGAAGAAGTTGATCCTCATTGAGAGCTGACAAGCAAACCAGTATGGGAAACCTCCCAACAAATTCTGGTATCAAACCATATGCAATAAGGTCTCCACTCTCAACCTACATAAAATTGCATTGCCTTTTCACACAAAAATTTCAAGACACAAATTACCTTAAAAAATAACATTGAACATTCAATTAGAAACAAAATCTACGTCAAATTTACTTGCTCTTACACAGTTCAATAAAGAAGACGTTACGGCAGCATTTGTCAAGCCACCAGACTGCATGTTTGAACGAACAGGTGCTCCAAAACCAATGGAAGAGTCATGGCGCCTATAACATTGAATTAGTTTAGTTTTCATAAAGGGCCGTTCAAATAATTAATGTGTGAATTTAATATTAGTAATTATTCCTATAACCTCTCTGAAATAGTCTTCTCCAAATCAATAAATGCGCCTCCACAGATGAAGAGAATATCTTTTGTATCAATCTAGCCGAAAACATAAAAAGAGAAACCAGTAGGTCATAGAAGATAAGCATCACAATAGTGAAGTTCACTGCTGGTAAATGTGTATTTTACAACATATAATGCATGTACACTAGTATTTTATAATAAATTTGTTGAGCATAAACTGAAAAAATGTAAATTCACATGTTTATGCTTAAAACAAATTAAAAGAAAAATGTGTTACACACATTTATTCACACAAAAAATGTCATTAGTTGTTTTGGTTTTAAGGATACAAGAACAATATTGTTCTTGCTAGATATTTTCTCCATTTCACCACCTCAAATTATATGAATAATATGCAACCACACACTTGTCTACAAATAACGCCCATCATTGGCTGCTTTGGTTTTAGGAATTTAATTTAAATTTTATTCTTGTTCACTATTTTCCCCATTCTATCGCCTCTTTACTTTGGAGAGTTTCTGGTTCTTCCTAACACCAAAGAGCCTTTTCCATGCAGCTGCAATCCCTCACTTTCTCAATGTTTTTCTTGCACAGTTGCTGTTTGCCAGCCAACTCCTTCATCAGTATAGACACCCTAAACCTCTGCTTCATGCTTTTCCCTCTTTCAATTAGTTTCTCATCTTTTGAATCATTAAATTATTTTTGCATTGTTAACTCCTGCCATATCTGACAACAACTAGCATTAATGTGGAGTCATTCATGACATTTGAAAAAGTAAAGGAATCTGAATGTATTTCCCACTATTACCATAAAAGAAAAAATTATTAAAATAGTCTCTTGACTCTTGCAAAATATTCAAAATAATCATTGACTCTTGAAATATTTGTTTTGGTCCCTTGACTTTTAGTTAAGTGATTTTTATGGTCCCTACTATTATTTGCCAGCAACTTCACTTCCTTTCCCTTAAAAAAGTATGGGAAAATGTGTAATCCGCACTTTGACTCCAACTTCTTGTACAAATTCCGATTTCTTGTGATTTCTTCTTCAGGTCCTTCGTTGGCGTCAACTGACGTCGACGAAGAGGTCAATTTCAGCGACGCATTATCAACGTCGATGAAGGACAGATTGCGATTCCAACGATGCATTGCCATTCCAGTGACACATTACAAGAATCGGCCTCTTTACAGATTGTGATTCCAGCGACGCTTGCAGTTGGAATCACAATATGTAATAGACAATGGAAAGAATCGGAGAAACATTGCAATTGCAATTTGCAATCTGTAATCGACAATTGGCGATGCATAGCAAGCGATGAAGGACGAATTCCAACGACGAAAGACAGATTGCAACATCGATTACAAATTGCAGATGGCAGAAGCCAATTCTTGCAATGCATCACTAAGATCAACATGGACTTGGCGTCAATTGTCGATTACAGATTGCATATTACAATTCTTGCGCTTGTCGATTGTAATGCATCGCCAATTACAAGTTGTCAATTGCAGATTGCAATGCATCGACGATTGTCGATTACAGATTGTTATTCCAACTGTAAGTGTCGCCAAAATCCAATTCTTGCAATGCGTCACTGGAATCACAATATGTCCTTCGTCGACGTCGATGAAGAGGCCGATTCTTGTAGTTGAAATCAACAATGTATCATTGGAATTGGCCTCTTTGTCAGCGTCACCGTCAATGAAGGACATGTAGAAGAGAACACAAGAAATTGGAGCCTTTAGAGGAAATTAGAGACGAAAAAGTGTTGCCCTTACTTTTTTAACGGAAGAGAAGGAAAGTTAAGGGCAAATAGCAGCATGGACCAAACAAACCAATTAAATAAAAGTCAAGAGACCAAAAAATAATTTACAAGAGTCAATGACTATTCTGAATATTTTGTAAAAGTCAAGAGTTCATTTTGATAAATATCTCTACCATAAAATATAGAAAATTTAACAATTAGCATCACCTATGTGCAATTGAACTCAATTTTCAGGCTATTTATGAAATCTAAAAAAATCTCTTTGTATTTCAAATAGAAACATTCAAAGGTATCTAATTGCTACTAGTATTATTGGGCATCATTTGGAGCCTCTATAAGATCTGCTTGGTCTTAATGAGAAATCTGAAATGAGCAGTGCTACACCGAGCCATCAATTATTAAAAAAAATCCTATGCAGCAATAAGAAGTCGAGTCATTAAAAGGATTCATGCTTTATTCATTACACAAACTTGCATTTTCACATCCTACTTCTACTTGCAAAGTTTTCTTCAAGGGTTCATTGGCTTCTAGGAAAAACTTGTGAAATGATTAATTTTGCCACACAAGCCTGATTCTATTGATGAAAAAATAAAGCTTATTTTTTTCTCTAGCTCATATTTAAGAATTGATATACATTTTCCTTTGGGTTTTAATTTTCAAAGGTTCATTTACCATGTTTGCTTTGAATCTAATAGATTTAATCATGAAGACATTTAATATGTTTCCAAGTTCACTTTTAAATAATTTTCGACCACGGCATAGCAAATATGTAAATATAAAAATATAGTTAAATTAGTAGCAGCTTAAGAATTTATCTTTAGCGGTAAGCAACTTAGTACATTTGATTTAGTATGTGTCCTAAATAAGGCACGGCCATACCATACTGCATATTACTTAATAAGTGTCTTTAACACTGTACTATACTCACACACACAAAAACACATATATATACATGTGAATGTGTGTGTGTATATACAAGAATTATCATATCAATTTAAGTATTTTTGATTTAAATTAAAAAAAAATATTGTAAATATGTGTACGCTTGCACATGCATTTTATTAACTGTACTCATTTTTACTTAAATTTTAGAATGAACATCATACTTAATAAAGCATCGTCATATCATACTGCATATTTTAGCTATACAATATTTTAAATGGCAAATGTCACGTAAATGGTATACAAAAGATTGAAAGCTCATCCCAGCAGCCCATGGTTAAAAACAGCTACCAGAACAGCTAAGAAAGGGATGAACATTATTTCAGAGTATCCATTGTAGGCTGTAGCAATAAAATTTATTAATAAAATTCAATGGGTTATTTGTTACAAAAAAAAAGGAAACAAAATACAATGAGGGAATAATATATCAAACATCAGAAAAGATGCATATATTTGTTTAAAGAAGTAAATCTCTAGCACATAATTTTAGTATTAAAAATTTGTTCTTTTTAAGAAAATAACTTTAGTCAAATTTAAACTAAATTATCATTAAGATACATTACAAAAGTCACAATGTTCCCTAGCCTTGGCTAAGTGGCAATCTTTTCCTTTAAACAGCGTGTAACAGCCTAAAATTGAGAGGACGTGTTACTTACAACAACGGACTCTTCTCTCCAAAGGTTGTGGTTCCTTGAGAATCTTCATTGGCAGTCATTGCTCTCACGTTCAATCATTCTTCACATAGACAGTGGCTTCCTACTTTAAACCTACAAATGTGGAACCCTCAATCCTCACATGTATGACTCTTGTCTTTTATTGTTCCCATGAAATGGACCCAGTTAAGGTTTGACATTTAAAAACCACAAATTTAAAACCTCGTTCAAATATAAATATAGATAAAAGAAATAAAAGAAAACTAAATTAAATACTTAATGAAAGAATATTTAATACGTAACACTTAAATCTTCACTAACTGCATAATTAACACCTAAATTCTATTATTTACATTATAATCACATCTAAATTTATTGATACTATTGCAAATAAAAGAAACAAATTATATAAAAATGAATAATTTTAATGTTATATAGTTAATTGACCACAAGTTTAAGCAAAAAATCAATTAAATACTAAATTTGGGTGCCTAGTTTATCAAGAAATTTCTAATTCAACAGTCAAAAGTTCAAAGTTAGTTCAAAATTATTGTGTTAAATGATGTAAATTCAGATAAGATGTATCATGGGCTTTTGAACCTATCAAGTCAAGATTTGGTATATGGATTCAAGTAGGTTGATGAATGAAAACCAACCCAATCCCAAATTAAGTTTAGCTATAATAAGACTTCCAGCATACAGACAAATCCAAATCAACACAATCCAAATTTTATTTCAATTAACAACAAATGATATATAACAATATATAACCTTAATCTTTATAAGTAGCTTTATAGAAATTCTTTAAAGATAACAAAAATAGTGACATGCCACATTTTAAGCAGAATGTTGATCTATCTAGCAAAATTGCAACTTAATAGCCAGCACAATCAATTTTAAAACTTGTTGAACAGTTCGATGAATGTTCAGGGAAAATATACCTTTTTAAATAAAATATTCTAGTGACTTTCTAAAAGAGAAGACTAGAAATGTTCTTCTGTCAAGACTGATCAAATAACAAAATAATAAAAAATGCATAAAAAATTTCATTGGAGTCCCTTTCCAATATATATATACATATATACATATATATATATATGTATGTATATTAAAGAACATCTACTTGCATTTTATATATGAATGAAAATAATACAACAGATGCGGTTCGGGGAACCTCAAATCGAAAATGAAAGAAAAATAAAATGAATAAAAGAAAACGGTCCGCTGGAGGAATTTCGCATGAATATTCCAATACAAAAAATAAAGCTTATAAATAGCGCCTACCCTTCCAACCAAGCTTTTAATCCTTAAATGAGATTAATGGTCGCTCCTCCGATATTTGAACTTAACGAGATGTGGATCCACATTTCTTCTTTTTTTTGTGCCATTTTGTTTCTCAAAATTGTCTTCAATACCATTATATTCTTTTTCTGATAATGAAGAGTCCACCTCAGCATCGGAATCAGAAACCTACACTCCAATTGTCCCGTCCTTTGAAGAAATGAATTCCTCGGCAAAAGGATTGAGGTTCAAAATATTTTTTAAAGCCTTCTCTTGCAACACTTGAGGAATTTCAAAAACCTTTTTCTGAAGCATGGTCAAAGGGGTATTTAGCAATTTCAAATTCGATTCAGCCAATGGATCCCCATTAGCCCACGCAACAGTCCATGGATGAGAGGCCACAACCTCATTTGAGGCACCAACAGTTTCTGTTTTCATCTATAAAAGTTCTTGGTTTGACTTAGGTTTGGTTGTTAGTCTCTCTGAAGAAAAGTAATCGAATACTTCTTTTGTTTCTTCCTTACAAGGAATAGAAATGGGGTTGACATGGTCATTGGCTGACGCCGACCCAGTAGCTGCCGGACTCAACTAGCTCCAAATCAACAACTAACTTAGAAACTGGAGTGACCACCTGCTGCCCCACATCCGCACCCAAGGCATCAATAATATATATATATATATATATTAAAATAATATGCTAGATTTTATAAATAGATAATGATCATAATAAATAGGTATGGAATTTGGTAACCTCAAACAAACTAAAATAGAGAAAAAAAAAACAAAAAGGAAAAAAATACAAGTAAAAGCCAAACAATTACCAGAACTCCCAAAACTCAAACCACCAAAATGAGTTCACAATAAATGACAATCGGCAAATGATAGGAAGCTAGAGATCTCCAAAAGAAGTCAATGATCGCGCATTTTCTTATGTTTCGTCTTTTTTTTTCTCTTGACCTTAAGGAGAGTTCAAAATCATCATAGATATGCTCCGCAGCTGTACTATCCAAATTAGAATTGCCCTCAAATTCACCCCCTCAACCGAAAGAGAGGAGGATGCAGATTGCTCTAACAAATCTCACTGGCCCAAAACCATAGGAATTTCATATATATATTTTTGGAACAGTTCTATAGAACAAACCATCAATAACCTACATTATGAGAGAGATCTTCAGGATATATCCCCTCATCACGGAACCTCAAAACTTTGCAGGCAGCCGAAATCGCATCCCGAAGTTTACTTAATGAGAACGCCACATAACCGAAAAGGTTCACCTTGGAGTCGATATTGTCCAACATTGTTGCCTCAAGCATTGGCCCAGCCGAAGGACAAGAAACAACCAACTCGATGGGCCAAACATTAGATAAAGGGGAGACACCCACTGTAACTAAAGGATCATCAACTACATTTATCACATCCCCATCCAATTGAACTTGATTTTCTGAAATCACCACGTAGCCTGATAAATCCGCCTCTATTTGGAAAACAAAAATGTCTAATAAACTCACCTCTATTCCAGAAACAAAAATGCCTGATGGCATTTGCCTCTATTCAAGAAATATAGGTGTCCGGTGGCTTGCCGGTTTCATCACCAACCGTTGTCATGGCAAGAGTTACCATTGAAGGAGATGGTCCATCCACAACCTGAATTTGCTCTCTAACCCCCTCGATAAAAAGACTTCAGCCAGCGTACACCCATCCACAATAACTGGAGAGGGGATGATGTCCAAAACAGCTCCTTATTTTGGAATATACACCATTCTCGGCTTGGCTTTTGGGATTAGAGCACTATCTTTCTTTTTATTTGGACGTAGCTTGAAACAACTATTGTAATCATGTCCAATTAAATTGCAGTTTAAGCAAAACGAAGGCAAATCTTCAAACCTCATCTCTTGGTAATAATCATTAGATTCATCACCTATCCGAGTTGTATTTTAAAGAGATACAATAAAATAAATTTCTGCTAGGACTTGAGCCACCGATGGCCTGAGAAGATTTGTCGTGGTAAAATCTGCCTGGAGTGGCTTGCCAAAATATGACCCCAAGGAGTATAGAATACCATGATTGATCAAAAGTGCTTTAAGTAGCAGAAAGTTTATTAATATGGGAGCTATAGAAGTTTCACAACTCGGATCAAAGGATGTTGTCCACTTCAAGATTTTCTTATGGAAATTTGATATAAAACAAGTCTCCCTCGAAAAGAGTCTCGTGTAGTTTTGCTCACACGTAAGTTTTTTTAGAACATGCCGGTGATCGATTAAGCCAACATTGTAAGCTCCCGACAAATCCAAATCATTAAAAAGTTTTCTAACTACCAGCATAGGGGTTTACCATTGTGAAACTTCCCTACCAAAATGAGCTCAAATGGTTTAGCCAATATTTCTATCGCGTCCTTGGATAAGAGGAGAGTCAGTTTATCTCTCAACATCGAGATCGTCTTGATACCAACCGGACGTGAGAAGCAAGTCAGTGCATCAAGAAAAGAGGTGGGAGCGAGAAGTGAAGAGGGTTTTGTATGAAGGTTTGGGAGGAGCTCCCTACGGCATGCCTCTTGTGAATCCATCATCGTGTCCCGAAAAGTACTCAGCATTTCAGCAAAGCCTGCTCTTCAGAATGAGAACTTCAGCAAATCCTGTAATTGTAGCCTCCCATGATGCGTAGACGCGAGACCCGCACCCAGACATAGCACGAAAATTCGATTCTGACAGACCAAGACCTGCACCCAGGAACTTCACTCCCATTTCCAATGCAGAAATCACACGGTGATCCAACGAGATGAGCGAACACACAAAGACCCGCACACGAGCTCCGATGCGGGATTGGCATGGAGAGCCGAAGAAGGAAGGAGACGACAGCACTGCCCATAGGACGCTACGACTACATGCGTGAGAACCCTACTGAAGGCAACAACATTTTTTTCCATTTTCAATATCTATATATATATATAATATAAACTCAATAGTTTAAGAATTAAACATATAAGGATTTTTTTTAGGCAACATTATTACAAATTGCATTATAAATTCAGCTGAAAACCCTTAAATAATTTGATACCTGAATATTGTCACCTCGTGGATGCTTCCTTGCTCCTTTCTCTGGCACATTAACAACCTAAATGAAAACCAAAAAGGATAAAGCACTCAGAGGTGAATGTTTGGAGGTGGGGGTGCTCATCCCCCATGAGCCATGAGCAGAGAAAAAATTCATATGCAATTCTTACGTGCTGTAAAAATGAAAACTAGTAAAAAATATGTACAGCACAAAGTTAAATGCCAAGAACCAAGAAGTCTCTGCACAAGGGCTCAAGTGCTCACAGTTCCTTCGAGCATTTTAAGCAATGCCTGTTGGACACCTTCCCCTGATACATCTCTGCTAATGTTTAAACTCTCAGCCTGCATATGAAGCCAAAAATGTTATTACTAGGACAAATTTATGACAAGCATAATACAACGCATCTCAGATATACGGAACCTTTTTAGTGATCTTATCTACTTCATCTAAATAAACAATTCCTTGTTGTGCAGCCGTCACATTAAAATCAGCAGCCTGAAAAAAGATCACAAAGAAATTAAAATCATATCTTTATGATTAACATATTATCATGTAACTGATGAGTGACAACTACATTTGAACTTAAATCTGGTTTCAGTTTTCGGAAGTGTGTCCTATTTTTAAATTCTAGTACAGTATCCCTTTAATTTGTTCCTATGAATTAACAAAAGCAAATAACTTAGACGAGTACTGTGACTGCACAATTAAACAAGTCCTAAAATATCTATTAATTCAAACAAAATATTGAACTTATAGTCGATGAATTATAAATAACAAACATTTATTTCCAAGCTAACCACAATCAAAACCACATTGTGAAATTCCACACCTTTTACCATCTAAACCAACTGTGCAGACTGACAACTGGATGAATTGTAGCCCTAAGATAACCATGGAAAAACTATAGCAATGAAGCTGCATAGCTTTCATAAACTTATTAAAATAGATTTTTATACAAAATTGTTTAAATTCTAAGAAAGCAAAAGAATAAAGCCGTTGTTTTTTCTCTGAAACTAAAGTGTTCACCAAGTGTAAATGAGGCAGTCTGTTCTAAATATACAAACAGGCATTCCATCAAAGCATAATAACATGTGGCTTGCTTACAAGCTTGATATATCCATCACAAAGATTTGAGAGCTTTGACAAACCAAATAAGCTGGAAATTTTGTGCGCATAAAGGTCATTAAATTTCTGCTTCAAAGATATTTTAAACATAAATTGTCAACAACCATCCTACAACAAACTTTCCCATTGCTTCCATTTTATTGCCGTTCTGCTTCTAAGATATTTAAAGCACAAATTTGTCTACAACCATCCTACAACAAACTTTCCCATTGCTCCCATTTTATTACCATTCTGGAACTACTTTTATTAGTATGATATGAGGTTATTTATAAGTATGAATCACCAAGAATTTGAAAGATTCAAGTTTACTTCACACACTATGCTTACTCATAAAGTTTACCGGGCAAGGATTTGTTTAATTTCTCAACCATATTAATAATACTATATGATTTTACTATCTTGCCCATGTATTTTTGTTTCCGTCTGATTGTAATCACACGTGAATCCTAACCATTTGGCATCTCTATATATCGAGAGCCTCTCCTCTAGTTTACACGCTCTGAATGAAATGTTCTCTTCCTATCTCTTACGCATCTTTCTCTGCTCCTATCATTCCCTTTTCATGGTATCAGAGAGATAACGGATATTGTCTCTCCATCGCTTAGCAACTCAATCCAGAAATTGAGACGAGATTGCAGAAGCAAGCCGACATTGTCGAAATAGCGATCACCGAAGTCAATGTCACTCGACTTCATCGCATATATCAACGCGATCTTTGCAAGAACCAGCCTCGGATCGATCTTCGCAAGAATTAACCCGAATCAATGGCTTCCCCGTCACAATCTAGAAGTTCCACTGCTCGATCAAAAGGTTCGACTGTCCTTCCGTCCAAATCACCTCATCCCCAACTCACGACTAGTCATCACCTTCTTCCATCGAAACTCGATGACAAGAACTACTCCATCTGGCGAGCCCAAATCCTTCCCATTTTTCGCTCACATGAGCTAATCGGCTGCGTCGACGGTTCCCGTCCTGCTCCGCCTCAATTCGTTAGCCAAAATGAAGCAAACCCATAATACATAACCTAGTACAAACAATATCAAATGATCTTAAGCTAGATCATCTCTTCCTTTACAAAATTCATGTTCGCTCAAGCTCTTGGCCACGATACTTCACTCGGAATCCGGAAAGCTCTCGCTGAAGTTTTTGATCAGATTCGCATGCAACAACTAGAATTACAATTACGCAGCATCAAGAAAGGTTCGTTATCACTGTCTAATTACCTCCAAAAATCCAAATATATGACGCATAAACAAACGGTCCTCGGCATTTTAACCGGTCTTGAACCAAAGTATGCCTCTCATTATTACGATCACAGCTCGCACTAACCCAATCCGGCTAGATGAACTTTCTGGAATTCTCATCGACCATGAAATGATGTACTCTAAGACCCTCCCCAGTACGGACACTTTTACTCCAACACTGCATGCCTATACAGTTGCTACTCCGATAAATTTTGTGGACAGGGGTCGCGGCCGCATTCCAAGAGGTCATGGTCAACATAATGGAGGTCGCGGGCGCTCCACCATTCAATGCCAACTATGCAACAAGTTCGGTCACGTAGCACTAAACTGCTATCACCGCTATAACTTTATTCTCTACCCCGTGGCACAACCTCCTCCTACAGTTCCAAGTACCATGCGCCCAACCTCCTACTACTCATCAACCATGACCAAGCCATGGTACCTAGACTCTAGCGTTACACACCATGTCTCTCCGTCCATCGACTCTATGCAAACAATGTACCCATATAAAAGATTAGAAAAGCTTCAAATCGGTGTGATGGTTTATCTATATTCATAACTCATACAATTGATGCAATCCTCTCCACCACCAACTCTTCTTTCAAACTCACTCATACTCTTTGTATTCCTCATAATTCAAAAAAACTTGTATATATATATCAATCGATTCACCAGAGATAATAATGTATTAATTAAATTTCATTCTACTTGCTACCTTCTGAAGAATTTGACTTCGAAACAGGTTGGGCACCGCGACACACTCAATAATGATCGCAACTCCTTTTCGACAACTCCACCCATGTTACTCAAAGCCAATGTGACCTTCACCACTACCTAGCATTAGTGTCCCAGGCATCCCTCCTTTGACAAACTCAAGATTATTACTGATCAAATCTCCATTCATCTTACAAAATTGTCTTCATGTAATGCATGCCATATGTCTAAAGAGCATCGTATTCCGTACAAAATTCTTAAACTATATATGATAAGCCTTTACAATTGATTAGTTTTCGATGTATGGGGACCCTCCCATGTTAGTTCCACATCTAAGTACAACTATTACATTAATATTCATTGATGTGTTTTCAAATTTAACATGGTTGAGCATAGTCTTAACTCCAAAATTATCTCCTTCCAATCTGATGGTAGAGGTGAATCCATGAAATTCACAAAAACTCTCGAGCAATTAGCATCCAACACCGATGTTCTGCTCCTTACACTCCTAAGCAAAATGGAAAAGCTGAGCGAAAACATCAGCACATTGTCGAGACCGGCCGTGCTCTTCTCTTCCATGCATCCTCACCCAACAAATTATGGGCTAGTGCATTTCAAACGGACTCCTATCTTATTAAGTTTCCTCCATCCCAAACATTGCAAAACAAACCCCCTTTGAAATCCTCTTCCAACTTGTTCCTGATTATCACTTTCTCAAAAATTTTGGGTGTTTGCGTTATCCATGGTCTGTCGGTATGCTCAAAACAAACTTGCCCCACGATCGCATTCTTGTGTGTTCATCGGGTATAGCGGAAATCCTAAAGCTTGTTTGTGTTATAACATTGACAATGATAAGAACTATATTGCGAGGCATGTTTCTTTTGATGAGCTTACATTTCTGATTCTAAGACTCAACAACACAAATGCCTCGGAGATACATTAACATTATTCCGGAACAACTCTTCTGGTCCCTCAGCTGCCAGAACCAGACATCTCTCATTCACCCTCGCAGGCCAGCCATCCCCTACAAGAAAACCTCTTTAGGTCTGCTCCAAACAGCCCGCTCAATACCAACAACTAGCCCCTCTTCCAACTCCATCCAACCTATCAGCACCTCAAATTGAGTCCACCTACTGTACCACAGCTACTCTGCCCCCCCCATCAAAATGAAACTCTCACCCAATGCAAACCCGTAGCAAAATCGAGCACCTCATTCCTGGGTGTTCTCCACCACCCCAACCATCCCTTCCATAGCCCCCACTACATTTTCCCAAGCACAAAAAGTAGCCACAATGGATCAAAGAAATGCACCAAGCATTTCAATCCCTTCAAAAAAAATGGCACGTGGTCGCTTGTGCCTAGTTCAAACAATGCCAACATAGTTGGATGCAAATGGTTGTACAAATTGAAGATCAATTGTGACGGACCATTGGCTTGCCATAACGCTCGTCCTGTCGCCAAAGGGTTTTCTCAAAAAGGAATACTATGAAACGTTTAGTCCAGTTGTCAAACAGATCACAATCAGGATTGTGCTCTCATTAGCTCTCACATTCGATTGGAATATATGACAACTCGACTTCAATAATACATTTTTAAATGGGGATCTTCACGAAGACATTTGCTTGGAGAAACCACCCGGTTTCATTTCCTCTACTCAGCCGCAGTTTGTGTGCAAACTACATAAGGCGTCGTGGTCTAAAACAGTCCCCTCGCCTGTGGCATAAAAAACTCTCTACACATTGCTCTCACTTGGATTCACGAACGCTATCAATGATACCTCCGTTTTTGTCTTCCGACAAAAAGATATCTACCTCTTTTTCTTAGTATAAGTGGATGACGTCCTCCTCAAGGGAAATGATTCCACCATGCTTAACAAGTTTGTCACCTTTTTAGTGGCACAATTTGCTCTCAAGGATTTGGGATATTTTCATCAATTTTTGAACATCAATGTGCAATCCTCACCAACCTCATTGTTTCTATATCAGTAATATTACATCATCGATCTGCTCATTAATGCCAACATGCAGACCTCCAAACCAGCTCCAACACCGATGATAGTTTCAAGCAGCTATAACCTTCCTGATAGCTCTCCGTTCTCAGATGGCACCATCTATTGAAGTGTTGTTGGGGCACTCCAGTACAGAGTACAACACATGCGCCCAGACATCACTTTTAGCATGAATAAAGCCTACCAAGCCATGCATAGCCCAACCAACTCATATTGGTCCAAAGTCAAGAGCATCCTTCGCTACCTACAGAGTACAACTTCAAGTGGTCTATTGCTCAAACCTCTACCTACGTTCACCATCTCAATCTTCTGTGATGCTCATTAGGCCGGTGACTCCTCGGATTTCAAATCTACTTCTGGATATTGTCTTTTCGGAGACAACCATATATCGTGGTCCTCCAAGAAACAACTTATGGCTAGATCCAATACCGAAGCCGAATACAAGTTCATTGCCAATGCTGCCAGCAAGGTCCTTTGGATCACATCTCTTTTGCAAGAACTCAATTCCTCTCTTGGGTTCACTCCCACTATCTATATGACAATCTTAGCTCCACCTGCCTCGCCGCCAAGCCAATTTTTGCATACACGCATGAAGCATGTGAAAGTGGACTACCACTTCGTCCGTGATCCGGTCCATTCCAACCGCCTCAACATCGCATGTTTCGAGTGACCAACAAATAGCCGACATCATTCCAAAGCCTCTTACCAATCACGAAGTTCAAGGAAATTGCAGACAAGCTCGTCCACCAACTGGTGATGACCTTGAGAGGGCATATTAATAAAATTATATGATTTCACTATCTTACCCTTCGTATTTTTATTTCCGTCTGAGTGTAACCGCATGCGGATCCTAACCATTTGGCAGCTCTATATATCGAGAGCCTCTCCTTTGGTTTACGCACTCTGAAAAACATGTTCTCTTCCTATCTCTCACGCATCTTTCTTTGTGCCTCTTGTTCCTTTTTCATACCAGACCATTGACCATTGGGATGTACACTAAAGAATATCACCACATCATTTATATAGTTCATAAACAATTAATTTCAACACTTCTGAAAGCCAAATCATCATCAAATTTAATTCATCATAAAACTCCAAATTAATATACAATACAGCCTTAAAAGAACATTATGATGTTTTCAAGTTTGACTTATCTTTAAGGAACTTCTTCAACCCACATAGAAATGGTGATGACTCAAATTCGTAGAAGGCAAAGAGTGATCATCTAAGCATGAAGGCTCAAACAAGGTAAAGTTCAAACAAAGAATGGTTCATGGAAAACTTCTAGGAGAAAAGAGTGACAATGGAATCAAATCCACACAAGAAGGAGAATATTTAAGATTTATATTAAAATTAGAAAACACTAAGTAAATTGTGTTTTAAGATAACAATAGAGTTTCTAACTTGAACTCTAGAATTAACGGTGCACATAGTGGAGCATTCCTAGAATGGGTCACCATTATGAAAAGTATTGTTAGTACACAAACAAGAGGTATGGCAAAGTATGTGATGGGTCGAACAAAAGCAAGCAATATCTTGCTTAATATAACCTTAAGTGTTATAATTGATATTAGACCTTAACATCCTCTAACTATGGCGTGTGGTTCAAAGGTAAACAAAGTGAAAGTTGGTGGCCCCATAACGACCTGAATCCGAAGAAAATGAGAATGATTGTCTGGACACAAATGCTTTAGATAAGACGCGGCTCCTGGCATACTTCTAAAAGAAAAGAGAGATAAGAATGAATTGAATCCATACTAGTAAAATTAAATTTATCAATAATACATAATAAAAAAAATTAAGGCACCTTTTGAAATAGTAAAAGAATTTTTAATAAAAACTTCAAAATTAAGTGTGTTGGTGGTACAGTACACAAACAATATCCAATAATGTATGCTCACTATTTTGGTAACTCTTCTTAATCCAATGTTTGAAGATAGGATAGCCTTTAATTGGATGACTAGAATAATCAATTTTATACTATTTCCTAGGTCAACAAGGTTCGGATAAATGTAAGTTTATTTTAAATGCATGCTGAAATATCTTCTTTGTGCATTTCCTTTAAATGTATTGTTTATCTTTTCTTCAAGGCCTGAATCTTTCTTCCCTTCATTTCCATTCTTAATCATCTTAACAGAAGAGGTACGAAAATTGAGAAAAAGAAAAAAGTATTTGCATCATTCCTTCTCTTTTCATTAACTCCGATTTGCTTGCCTTTTGTGGATTGTTGTTAATCATAAGAATATGAACCTGGGAGTCTCAGATTTTGTTGCAGAGTTCAATAGTTCTAGGAACGTATTGATCAAGGCCATACAAAGATATGGAGCTATGTAATCATCAATATTGCCCATCAATTATTTAAATGCATGTCTCTTCTAATTGTTGGTCACATTTCATACTAAGTCTTCTCCCATCTTATAATATATTTCATAACGATTTCATTCTTATCTGTATTAAAACAAGGTCGGCAATTGTTACTTAGTAATACAAGTAAATCTTTTGATAAATAATGTTTTGAGTTTTGCGCAAAATACTCTTACCAAATCATTTAGAATATCAAAATACAATTCAAAAGCGTTACAACTGCTGCTGTGAACACATTATGTTAATAATGTACCATTCCCTCAAATATTGCCGATTATAAATATGAATTGTGCAAGATAACATCATCAATTTTCAGTTCTAGAGAAATTAGTAGATTTTGATACAGCACATCCTTTTGGAAATGATTGCAGTTTTAGATGCAATCATTGCTTTAACATTTTGATTAATCAGGTCTACGACTTGAGTTTTGATGATGATTGCTTCTTCTATTTTATTAGCAAATGATTTCTCTCGTGGAGGCTCTTTCCTCTTTTATAATGTGGAGCATTGTTACACATGGGCTTTTTATTGCCACCTTTCCGGTGTCATACTGGGCATCTTCAACTGTGGGTTCAGCACAATGATCAGACATATTTAGTTAAACATTTCTTATATCTAGTCACTTATCTCACCAAGTTGAGTATGTAATCGACTAATCTATTTGTCCCAAATTTCCAGCCAGATTTGCATCTGTTCTCACACTAAACATGTAATGTCTTTACTAATTTCTTCAATATCGATAATCCCTCTATATGAAAAGGGTCTTTTCGTGAGTACTTCATTCAGTCTTTCCTCTAGCTGTGAGGTGGATGCCAGGTTTCTACTATGTGATCATCCACTCTTTTTTTGAATGGAAGTTTCACGGATGTGCTTGACCATGAAAACAGTTTTAATCATAAAGTGATCCTAAGTTATATCATGTTTATTATAGTCATATCCTTCTTCATAGAAAGACAACTTGATCATTCATCTTTTCAATTAAAAACATTTTCTTCCAGCATATTACATGAGAAGCAGAAAGTAATTCTGATAAATAAGTACTGCCTTAAGGTAATTGATTACATATTTGGTACCGGGACTTACGAAGATAGCCTCCCTTTGCATCATCTTGACCTTTTTGGTTGGGATTTCTTATAAATGTAAACTTGGCAATCGATGGATTTCCAAAATTTGCCTTGGATGCCACACATTCTCTTGTATCAATTAAAGCTCATCAAAACCATCCTACACTACAACTCAGAGTACCACAATGCTCAAATGTTCATGTTAACGTTTACAGAGTATTTTCCTCTCAATGAACATTGTCCATAAGGTGGACGTTTTATGACATGTGCAATTTGCAGGTCTTCGGTCACATCGAAAGCTATGGCATTTCACCACTGTAACCTTTTATTTAAATTTCTTTTGCAATTCTTTCTGTGGGGTGCAAAGTTAAAGTGTACGGTTTTGAGCGTTTAAATGATCATTCAACTTCAATAAAACATTTGGTGGGCCAAATAAAGATGAACTTGGACCAAATTTTAGAAAACATTGTGGTGATGTAAGAAATTTGTAGGATTTTTTTTATAAAATTTGATAGACGTTTCAAAAGTTTAGGGGCAACAAAGCGAAAAGGTGGCGAGCTTTTCGCAAGTTTTGTTGAATGGGTGTTTGATGGACAAAACGGAAGCAGATTTTGATGAAATAAAGTAGAAATGGTAACAAAAAATACTACGAGATCAAACAAAAATACAAAAATACAATATAAATCCCAAGATTATCTACAGATTGGGTTCTCAAAGGTTATTCACATCTTTAAGGCCTTTGATTGTCCACAGCGAAGGGGAGCGATAGCTATCCACACAAACACAAGAACTCTCGAGTCTTTCTTCAAGAAATAAAATTCATTAATTCCAAAAAATATATAAAGCAAGAAGTCTTTTCACATCCCACCAACACACATAAAATAAACAAAATGACACTAATGCACAGGTACTGACAACATACTCCACAAAAGTATAAAACATAAAACAACATACGACGTTACCAACATGGTTCAAAATTAACATGACAATGGTTTACCATTCTGCTCCTTGGGAGTACTAGCATTTTCTTATAAAAACTCTTTATAATATGAAATTAATTCTTCAATATTGAATACAAGACTTATAAACATATTAAAAGGCAAAGCATTTAGCCTACTTTTCCTAAGAATCTTGAAATGTCCTACTATTCCAACATAAAGCTTTTTATATTTGGTTATGGAATATCACTCTAGGCAAATGTGACTAAGCACAGTCACCTTCATTAAAATTCAAGCTAGACCTAGTCATGTTAACTTTTGTAGGATAATCTTCATTAGATTTCTCAATTTAACTTCTTATTTCATAAAACATTTTATAAAAGTTTCAAAAGTAAATGCAGTATCAAAATGTGTACAGCTAGGCAAACTAACTAGGTTGATTGGTTTCCTAGGATTATACCTATAAATAATTTCAAATAGTATCCTCTTTGTTATCTTAAAAACAATACTAATGTATACAAATTTTGCTATAAAAAGGTGTATATCCCAAGGGACTAAGCTCTCCCCCACTAGGCTCCTTACTAGATTCACTAATAATTTATTTACTACTTCAATTGGATTATTTTTTGTAGGTGTAATGATGATAAAAACTTTAGTGTGCTACCCATTAACCACGACTCAAACTCTCCTATAAGAAACCTTTTTAGTGCAAGGCTTCTACTTGCCATTGAAACTCAGCTTGCTCCCCAAGATTAAGATGCAGTGTCAAGTTGGGAAGTTGTAATTTAATACTAAATTAATAAAGTTTTGAATTTCTCGTATGGGTGGCAACTCATTTGAAACATCCTCAAGTGAGATATCTGAAAATTTCGTAAAGAAATTCACAACAGGTGGAGAAATGGCAGATTCCTCATTATCGAAGATAACTTCTTTGTTGTGTAAGACTTGAATCCCTTCAAAATGCTTAAACTCTTGACGTAAGGCACGGTAACCTACTGGACCTTTATTAGGTGCATGGACAGATTCTCAAGCTCCCTATGTAGGATAAATGCAAGTGAAGTAACAAAAATCAAAGGTGATATAATAGGTGTAGCATCAGTACAATTCTTTTATGAATAAGTGAAAAAAATAGGAAATGGGTGCCAGAAGTAATCCTGAAGTAGTATTAACTAGTGTGGAAGGTATTTTAAGATCTGTTAAGTATTTTAATCCTTTGTGACAATAATATAAGCATTACTTATCACACAATCTCACACATTCCTACTCATATGATTCTTCTACATTTACTAATCATTTCCTTACGGAGGTAGTTATTCCAAAATATTTTAGCATAACTATTTAATTTCGTGCGAGCAAAAGTAACTAACTGATAAGCATCAAAATCATATCACACGAAGAATTCTTCCAAACACCCAGTGTAAACAAATTTCATGATCACGAGTTCCATCATACGTAAGAGCCTCCACTTTGGTCTTTCTAGAGGGCAATTCTATCATAATCTTGGTGGCCCCTCTACGGATACAAATTATCAAATTTATTCTCAAAGTTTTCCTCCTTGTGAATTCAATCTCTCCTATAATTTATTCTATGCCTAATCTCATAAAGAGACTCATCCCTAGCTAAAGTGAAATGCCCTAGATCTAGTTTGAGGTGTTTGATGATCATGTCATGGTTGAGAAAAATGATTGTTCCTCAAGTGTATGACTTCTTAAACATGCCTCAATTGAGATTCTATCCTTGCCATAGAAGTCTTTAAACCCTCAGCTCATTGATTTAGCCCAATATCAATTAGTTCTTGATTAGCCATATTGCCCTTAAATTGCTAAAGTTTAAATAATGTACAACACAAAATCATAAATCAAATATATTAAAATTAACAAAAAATGCAACAATCATAACACAAATAAAGCAACTACAATTTTTTCAATTTTTGATTCAATGCAGCTTAAATATACTCTATGAAGGCTATTTTTGTAGCACACGCTCACAAAGAGGATGCTCAAAAGTTAGGGCAGATTTTGGATTAATAGGTTGGTTAATGAAAGATGGAGCTTTACTAAATCAGATAAAAACTTACAGTATACTTACACAAAACGTGTAATTAATATGTAAACACATATATCTCAGCATTTAAATCAAACTGCAGAATATAGAAAAGCTTCAAGCTTGAAATACAAAAAAATAATAAGACTTAGCTCCCGTGAGGGTGAATGAATCACCGCTCGCGAGTCAAAATTTCGGATTTCTTCCTTCTTAAATGAGTGCTAATATCCCTTCAAAATTATTACTAAGGCATAGGCGTCGATTTCAAGATCTCAATGGAGCAAACGGTAGGTGAATATCGTTCAGACGGCAAAGAACAAGGCAGCAAAAGTCGACAAAAATAGATGCTTGTGAGCACGTGTGCAGGTTAGCGAGCGCGTTCGTGCGCTAGCGTGCGCATACGAGCGACTGGCTAGGTCGGTTTGGGATGAGCTAGGCCGGTTCAGGTTCTATAGGCTAGGAACCACGAAGCAGTTTTGATGGAGGTTTCGGAAGGCGGTTTCTAATGTCAATTTCCTGTTCAACTTCGAGAGAGGTTTTAGGCATGGATGGTGGTCGAAGTACTAGTAAACAAAATAAAATTTGAAAATTTTGAAAAATTTGAAAAAATAGGATAGAAAGCTCTCGATTAATAAAATAATTTTCTTTTGCACCAAGGTGTGAAAACTCGCTCTGATGCCAAAAATGGTGGCGCAAAATTGAAGAGGGTGATTTTAGGCATTTAAATGACTGTTCAACTTCTAAAAAGTATTTGGTGGGTCAAATAAAGTTGAATTTGAATGGAATTTTAGGAGAATATTATTGTGGATGTTAGAAATCTATATGATTTTATTTAATAATATTTGATTGTTGTTTGAAAGATTTAGAGGCAGCAAAGCGAAAAGGTATCAGGTTTTGTGCAAGTTTTTGTTAGAGGGGTGCTTGATGACCGAAATAGGAACAAATTTTGATGAGATAGAGTGGAAATGGTAAGTAACATAAAATACACCAAAGGGGAGAGATGTCAGTCCATACAAACGCAAAAGCTCTCGAGCCTTTCTTCAAGAAATAACATTCATTAACCACTTCAAAAAAAAATAGAAGGCATATATATAAAAGTAGGCACTCCATCATATCCCAAGGTGTCCTTTCACATCCCACTAACACACATAATTATAACATAAACAAAACGACACTAATGCACGGGTACTAACAACATATCCCACAAAAATATAAAATAAAAATCATGACACTACCAACATGAGTCAAAAATAACATGACCCAAAATAAACACAATATGATGCAACACCCGCTCAATCACGAGCCATGCTCCATGCAAATGTCTGAGCCATGGGCCTCCCTCCTCATATGAACTACCTATCCTAAAAAAATCTACCTTCAAAACCCTATAAATCTTTAAGAAAATATATTCAACTATTTCATTACAGGCAATCAATGGCAAGATTCCAAAATTTTCCACTTTATCACGATAAAAAAGCTATCATTTCGTTACCTATTTCACAAGGGTTCATATTTATTTGTAATGGGTAACCTTGTGTTTGCTACAATCCCTCCCATAGTGGATGCGGTCTCAAGCTTTTAACTCTTAACCAGGTGTCCATCTTCTTGTTTTCCCTATCATTTAGACTTTTTCCGTTTATAAATTTAACCATTACAACAATTCCCAAATTAAGATTGGGACTATTGGCCCATTTGATTGTATGGATATCTTCAATATCTAAAAAGCTTGTCTCTTAAAAAGACTCAATGGACAGCTTAGAAAATGATGAGGCATGTCTCAGGGGAGCTAGAATGGTGGTAACTAATAAATAATTTCCTTTAATGTATGTCTAAGAGCATTTGGAATTATTGCATTTGAACGACTTCCACAAGTTAATAGATGATTCAAAATCACCATTTTTAGTCATCCTCTTATCAAATTGTTGGGCAATTGAGACAGACTGCATGGCCCTTGAAATTGCACCAAGTTGGATCATTGAGTCTTCAACTGTGAGAAAGAGATAACTTTATGTTGCACCAAGTTGGATCATTGAGTCTTCAACTGTGAGAAAGAGATAACTTTATGTTGCACCATTATTTTGTAATACACTTATCATTTTTTGTCAACAAAAAAGCTACAGTTAATTATTCTTAAATTTAAAGTACTACACCCTAATCTTGTGGCAAATACGTTATAATATGTTTTCTTCAAAAAATGCCATCAAACATAAAACTAAATTCAAGTATACCCAATATTGTCTGAAATATATTATTTTAGTTTTTAAATCACAAGCAATACTCCAAAATGAAGAAATTAATCATTTCAAGTAGTCACTAGAAATTTGATTGCTCATAAAAGTGCACACCCTTAAGTTTAAGTTTTAAAATTACAGTAAGATCAATATGAAAATATTAACAAAACTTTCTATTATTAATGTATGTTAAAGTCAGAGTTCTAGGACTTCCTATGGGGTGAACCCCCAAAATTATTTACTCATCCTAACCTTAAGAGAATACTCTCAATTAAGTAGTTTGCTTATAGTTTATAATTGAATTTGATTTTAAATGTTTGATGATTAAGTGATGCATAAAACGGCATGCAGTTCAGTTGATAGAAATAAACATGATTAAGATTCCATAGTTCCATTATTCTAAGTCAACTTGTGATCTCATTTTCCAACGGTAGAGGGTATTTAATCATAACATTCAAAAATTTATAATTAGCAACCAAGAGTTCCTCATCTCAAATATCTCGAGCAATCTGAGTAAGAAAATGCTAAAACTTACTTGTTGGGTTTAGTATTGACTCATACAATGACAGGGCTCATCATACCATTTTAGCTACATAGTTTAGCAGTACAAAACATTCCCGATAAAAGTTTAGAAGCATTAGGTCAACCATCACTGATCCGGGTATCAACAGGGCATGGATCATCTACACTAGTGCCCATAATGTTCATGTTTCGGAAGTTTGTTAATTCCCCTCTTAATATTGAATGTATTATTTATAAGCTTTGTAAAATTGAATTTTCCCCATTTTTAAATTTCTACTTTATAACATCATTTTCATATTTAATGATTAAACTTGCTCTTCATCATTCTAAATCATCCCATAATGAAACAATAACCATTTTATGCACAATTAAAAGTTATAATTCAAAAACAAGGTTTGACCAAAGCCCCAAATAATCCCATTTATATTTGTACCACTCTAATTGCTTCTATTAACTAATTAGAAGAGATAGATAATTAATTATCCAGTCATAAGAAACAATCATCTTGATACTTATTTAGGTTATCACAAAGACTTTAGATATGTTTTAACCATTTCAAATTTTTTTCTAAATTTCATAATTTTTACACATTGATTTTATCATATTGTAAATCATGTAGGTTTAAATCTAGCAATTTTTCTTTCATTCGTGCATCCCATATGAGATTGATGATGAGATAATTAGTATGATGGAGCTATAACATGTGTTCCATCTTGATATCTCATATGAGAATGATGATGAGATAATCATAAGAAGCAATCATCTTGATATCTCTTTGGGTTACCACACAAAGAAACGTATGCAAATTTTCTTTCAATTGTGCTCCATTATTCTAGCTAAACCAGCATTTACTAGACTGCAAAGCAGCATTGGAATTTTAGCAGGAAACTCTTTAAGGTTGGAGTTGTTATATAGAACCAAGTCATTAGGTTGCTTCAATTGCATTATCCTCCAAAAGTTTAGGCCAACATGACCAATGATGCCTAAATCCAAACTGGCTCTTTAGCCAGACTAATAGAATTCACTTGAGAGAATTTAGAGATTTTAGGGTTTCACCAGCACAAAATCATAAAGGTAAGAGAGGGTGAGAGGTGCAGATTATGTAAGAAAAGTGTTGGTGAATGAGGTTACATTGCAGGTGTAATAGGATCTAATAGAAGAAGCCAAAAATTATATCAAAGAAGATTCAAGCTCTCAGACCTAAGCCTAAATATTTATGCAAGTAAGAAAAAGAAACGAACAGCAATAGTTCGTGGCAGGAATGCCTCCCCTTTGGATCTTAATTGAGCATACATTGCCCTTGGGTGGACCAATAATTCATATTGTCCTTGGCCTTTCCTCTCTTTAACCTTTGGTTAGGTGGGCTTTCTCCTCTTAGCTCAATTTTTTTTTAATTCCACTGTATGACATATATACAAAAGCTATTGAGGATAAGAGTAACCAACTCATTGGAACTCTCTTGGCCCTTGTGACTTTTGTGGTACTGCTTTGTGGTGTCTGCAATAGTTGGGTTGATCCTTTGATGTATTGGACTGCTAATTTCATGGATAATGTTGGGAAAAGACTTTGGCTTAAGGGAGGCAAAAAATTTTGTATATCTAATGGGAAAAAGAATAGTATTATGTCTGGGCCTAATTGTATTTTTTATATCATTTTGACAATAGGCTATGGCAGAATTTTCAAAAGAAAAAATCTAAATCGAAACCAAAACAAGTCATCATAAACTACTTAAATTCACTAAACCATAAATGTTTCATTAACGTGCAAAATTAACAACAGCTTCAATGACACCATTTTATGTTCAGTAATCACCATAAATTTAAAACTAAAATAGCATTAAATAAATATTCTCTTTGAGACAACTCCTATTTTGTCAGGATATGCAGTTAATGATGTCCTTAAAACTCTAATAGTATCTAAAGGGTTCACTACAACGAAATTGCAATTTGACTAGATTTGGAGGCTCATATCAACGGGTAAACAAAGAACAAGTTTACGCTGCATTTTTATATCCCATAAAAAAATTACATTTTTCATATCACGCATAACCAAGAATATGAAACCATGATATGTAAAATTCCAAAGAAATAGGTAAATACCATCAGAAGCTTGTAAAGTATGGACTCCACATCTTCACCAACATATCCTGCCTGCACCAAGTTTAACATAATTCATCAAAATAAAACAATTTAATAAGTGAAGCTTTCAGAAAGGTAAAACTTCTCACGCTTACAAAAATATTACAACAATACAGAAAATAAACGCTAGATTATGTACTTAATGAAAGATCTAATCATATTTTAACTAAGAGTTTAACAACAAGCACACAAAACTAAATTAAAAAAAGCCAATGTTAAACTTCATGTAGTTTCTAGTTCACAGCAATGTGCTTTTGAATATTCAAGTCAACAGTTGAGCTAACCAATATACAACCGAACTACTCCTCACAAGTAACTTAATAAAGCATACAGCTCACGCCAACAGACAAAAAATACCTAGAACACTAATTATATGATTTGGTCTAGTTTAATGAAATGTCCACTCATACTGCAAATGTTCACTCATAACCTTGTAACCTTAAAACTCATTAAACTTGACTGTGCAGTCAACTTAACTAGGCTGGCCGAAAAGAAAATTTACCGAGTCCATACATTAAAGCGTTAAGAATCAATGCCACGACCACTTCAGAAAGTTATATCTTTTTGAAAATGCAGAAATAATCTAAAAGCTTTCGTTAAATTAAATTGATACAATAAGAGCAACACCAAAACTTTATCCCACAAGTTATGTCCTTAAGATTTGGGGTTCTAATACAATTGAACTTACACTCCATATATTTTATTTTAGATCAACCAAGACAAAAATCTTTAGATTCTAAAGTTATCCTCCACAACTCAAATTTTTCTTTAACTCTATCTCTAGTTTTATCAATTAATAGAATATCAATTGTAAATTACATGCACCAAGGAACCTCCTCTTGAATGTGCACAATAAGATCATTCATAATTAAAGAAAAAAAAAAGTAGGCTGAGAGTGGAGCCAATGATCCCAATAGCAACAAAAAATTCATTAGACAAACCACCTCGTAATCAAAAACATGTTACAGCCCCATTATACATATCTTTAATAGCATTAATATATTCAACACAAATCCCATTTCTCTAAAGCTTGTAATCAAACACATGCTACAGCCCCATTATACATTTCTCTAATAGCATCAATATATTCAACACAAATCCTTTTTCTCTCCAAAACTCTCCAAAAAACTTCTCTTGACGCTCTTTTACAAGCCTTTTCAATATCAATAAAAATTAAAAGGAACTTTTTTTCCTTTCTTTAAATCTTTCCATCAAACCTCCTAACATATTAAATTCTACCTAGTATAAAACCAAACTGATTTTGAGAAATACAAATATATCTACATAATTTGTATTTAATTACTCTCCCAAAATTTTAACATACAATAAACTTGATTCATCTAGAATTTGCACTATATTGAGCATCACCTTTATTCTTATAAATAAGTGTAATAATACTCTTTCTTCATTCATCTAGCACCTTTTTAGCTTTCAGAATAGCGTTAAATAACTTGGAAAGCCAAGAAATTCCTCCTCACCCAAATATTTTCAAACATCAATATTCAAATATTTGGTGTCATCTGATCTTACAATTTTTCCGCTCCTTCATCTTCTTTAAAATATTCAAATATCAGTTTTACTAACATATTAAATGAAAATGTGAATTAGGCTATTTTTATAATCATTAAACTCACTTATATCAATTATATTGGTACAACCTTCATTAAAAAGCTTAGTGAACATCTATCCATTTATATTGAACATCTTCATCCCAAGAAAAAATTTGATCTTCTTTGATATATTTAATATGAACCAAATATTTTCATTTTATCTCTTAATTTAGCTAGCTTATAAATGTCTCTCTCCATCGATAGTTTCTAATTTATTATATAAATTCTCGAATGTTGCACTCTTAGCATCATCCGACAACAACACAAACCCTTAATTCCACAATGTCGGATCGACTACATGAATTCATTGTTTCCATTGTCCACAATCATAAGGAAGCCCTCCTTAACTTCCAACTAAAAACTTAATAAGCTAAGAAATTCCTTCCACATCCAAACATTTTCATATATCAATAGGGATGTCATCTGATCCTACTGCTTTTCTGATTTTCATCTTTTATAAAAATCTCATATTTACTATTTCAAATGAAAGCACAATTGTTACTATTTTTATAACTATTAAATTCACATATATTAATTTTATTGGTACAACCTTCACTAAAAAACTTAATAAAATAATCCATCAATCTTTGTTGAATATCTTCATCTCTAAACAAAATTTTTAATCATTGTTTATAATATATTTTACAAGAGTCAAATAATTAGTTCTTTTATCTCTTAATTTGGCTAGCTTATAAATATGTATCTATCTTAACACTTTCTAATTTATTATACAAATCATTAAATGTTATAATATAAGCCTCAAGAAAATGATATTTTGGATTCAAAATAAGCTAGTTATATGTTTCCAATTCTTCTCAATCTAATATTCATATGATTTTTATAGCACGCTTTTTTATCATTAATCTTAACTTTAACATCTTATTTTCAGCACCATGCATTTTTATTATTAGGAACTGTCCCTTATGATTCATCAAAATAATTTTTTGCTATATTGCAAATACAATTAGCAATCAAATTTCACATAAGATTTCACACTCAAATATCACATTATCCAAGTTTTAAAATATCACTCTTACAAATATCTATATTACATTTTTTAAGATTCCAACATTTAATCTTAAGAAATTTTAGATTTAACATTACTTTATTACCCCTTATTTTCAATTTTAAAATCAATAAATGATGTTTAGTTGTCAAACCATTACTTGAAATAATCTTACAATATAAATAATCCATTTTCTTTAGTAAAAATTAACCAATTTTAGTTTTAGAAGTTCTATCTAAATAAGTAATAATATGTTCTTTTTTTTTTCTTAAAGTGTTAGCAATCATAATAATCATGAGCTAAAGAAAACTCCAAAATCATTTTTCCAACTTCATTATTCTCTCCAAAATCAAAACCACCATAAATGTTATTAGATTCTTTAATTACCCTTATAGCATATCCACTTAAATCTCCTCCTATAAAAAGTATCTCCTTTTGAGATATCCTTAAACTAACTCATGTAAAAATCTTTCTTTTATACACATCCAATCATATTTGAGGAATATAATCACTTGCAATATTCAAAATTACTCTATTAATTATAAACTTTAAAGAGATAATTCTATCTCCCAACCCCTTAACTTCAACTACATTATCCTTTAAACTCTTATCCAGAATGATACCCATGTCATTCCTAACACAATTCTTACTTGAATACGATTTTAGATTCATGACAAGATAGTTTAAATTTTTTCTAATTTTCCTTGGTTTTATATTTAAATCATTCATTATAGCACCTCTTTTTATCTTTATAATAGCTTAAACATCTTATTTTCACTATAAGTAATCTTTATTATTGAGTAATCTCCCTTTTTATTCACCAAATAAACTCTTTGTTATATCGTGAAAACAACTAGCAACCAAATTCTACATAAAGTTGACTTCACCCTCCAAATCCTACTATCCAAATTTTAAAATTTTATTCTTAAAGCTATCTATATTACCCTGCTTAGGATTCTATCATCTAATTTTAGAATATATTTTATATTTTAGTACTTAATTTATTACCCTTTTTTTCAAATTCAAAATTGATAAATAATATTAGGTTGCCAAACAATCACATGAAATAATCTTATAATTCTTACAATAAATCTCTTCTTTAAGAAAAAATATTACATCCAAGTTTTAGAAGCCCCATTTTTATAAGTGATAATACGTTATTTTATTTTCTTAAAATATTAGCAATCATAAGATCATAAACTAAAGTAAATTCCAAAATCATTCTTCATTCTTCATTAATCTCTTCAAAACTAAAATCACCATGAATAATATTAAATTCTTTAATTACCCTTCCAACACATATCCATTAAATCTCCTCTCATAAAAAGTATCTCCTATTGAGATATTCCTCAAACCAATTCATTCAAATTATTCTTAAATCTTTCTTTCTACACATATATAATCCTATTTGAGGGACATAAATACTTGCAATATTAAAAATTATTCTATTAATTAAATATTTTAAAGATATAATTGTCTCATAATCTCTTAACTTCCACTACATAAACCTTTAAATCCTTATCAAAAGATACCCATGCCATTCTTATGGCAACTTTAACATGAGTACCAAAGTTTAAAACATAAACTATCAATTCCTTTTGCTCAATCACCCACATAATTTCTTAAAAGCATAACATATTAATATTCTTATTTATTATAATATCAACTAACTCAAAAAGTTTACCGGTGAGTCCTAATATTCCAACTACATAATTTTAAATTAGAAGCATAGATCAGCTTCATTACTCGCAATTTCCCATAATGTGAAAACATTTAACACTGCACTTGTGCATCAATGTAGTGACCTTTGCACACTTTTCACTGCAATCAGGCAATACAATTCATCGCTTCCAAGAGACGACCTAGCTCTAACATAATTATTTAAGAGAATCGTAACATAATAGGATTTAACCAAAGTTTATGCAAGTTGTCAACTACCTAATGCAATCTTTTTCATTTCATATCCAGGACATGGGACCCAATAACAACAGAGAATGAACTTACTGCCTATCAAAAAAAAATTAGTGGTTATTTAAATTGCATCATGAAGTTTGGCAATATCATGTATTTGTTTGTTTTAGAATGCAAGGAGAAAGATTGGCAAAAGCTGAGATGACCTCAGGACTATATCTCTTCCCGTAGCAACAAGTAAAAAATGTAAATTATCACTTTTACACTATATGTTATAGCATCCAAATTCTACACATTCAAAAATTATTTACTACAATCTTATGTGTCAATCAATCATAATAGAGGTTAGATCCTTTACTCAAATAATCAACGTGACATTTGGGAACTATCAAAAGAAAAATAGAAATTTGGTGGATAAGAGCGTTCATTGATTAATGGCCAAACTAAAAATCATTTAGGTCTCTAATGAAGAACAGCACAAAAAATTAAGCCATCAAAAATTTCAGTAATGTGATACAAATACATTTCCAATCTAAAACTCAATTCTTGGATAACATCTTTCTATTCGAAGTATTTAAAATCAAAGCTCAAATATCACCACTCCACAACAAAATACGACAAGTAAATTTAGAAATAGAGATGTCATTGATATGGTCAAACTCATATGCCTACCACCAATGTTCCTAAACAGTTCTGTGTGGAAATTGTTCTTACTACCACATAACTCATCAATATGATGTCATACAAAGTCCTTGAATGCCACCTACAAGCCTATATTCAAGGAAAGCTTGGTCCAAATGCCATCAAATCTACTTTTCTGGGCTAAGCACCCTATTGAAAAATGTATAATCTTATTCCCCTATCATTAAAATGTTCAATATATATACATATATATATATATATTATAAATTCTTAGCTATCCTAAAAATAAAATACATGAAAAGAGTGAAACTTTTGATAGTCATTCTTAAATAAAGAATAACTCAAACATATAAGCTTCTACAAATAAGCATCATTCAAATATCCTCTCATCCTTCTCACACACTTTGTGTAACCATGTAACTATTTTTCAATCGAAAAAACTTCTTTGCTCATAAATAATAAAAAATATAATTATTCGATTCTATTCCAGTAGAGCCACAACTAGCAATCAATTTGATAGATGTTCTTGGGGTCATCTACTCAATGTCAAGATTCTATCAAAGTTTTAAAATAAATAAAAGCACTTTTTCATTGAAGAAAAATTAAAGGGATTGTTCTCAGCAACTCATATATATATATATATATATATATATTATTTTTTTTTAATTTTTTTTTTTGTGCGTGTAAAATAATTTCATACAAGAATTGATTTCCCATTCCAAATTATAGACCCTAGTCGTCAATCTTGATCATGTTCAGATTCCAGTAAATTTATATGAAACCCTCGGAGAACTTGAATGAGGATAGCGATTGTGAAGAAGTTAAAGTCCTATTGAATATAATGCATGACAGGTGGCTGACATGCCATTAGCCACGAAACTGCTAGGGTGCCTTAAGATAATCACAGTAGAAGAAAAAGATGGAAGCATACATTGATTTAAAGTAAATCTTATGGAAAAAGTATGTACACAGAAATATGGATTTGATTATCATGAATCCTTTGCCCTGTTGCAAGGCTTAGTTAAATGTGTCATTAAATCCTTATTTGAAACCCTTGATTAGCCTTGTATGAACTTCAACAATCACAAAAAACACCATCACAAATTTGCAAAAGTTATGAAAAGAAATAGGATATAAACATACCCAAGCATATCGCACATTACTTGCTGAAGTATCAATGAAAATACCCATTTTTATTGTATACACAAACAACAATATGACAAATAATGGCTTGGAAACAGTTCAGGCAATGAGCAATAGCTAACTGAAGAATTGAGATCAAGTAAATTGTTTTTTGTCACCCAGAAAAGTGCAAACGTCTCCATTTTCTGAGTTAGGCATCAGGAGTCAACCTTTAGTAAAGTATATTTGAATTTTGACCCAACTTTCCCTTGATAAGTGGTTCATAATGCAATTAGATCTGGGGTTGAGGATTTCCTATCGCTGCAAACCCTATACTTAATTACCTCTCCTAGTTGTATAGAAAGAACTATTGATTAAGAAGTATTAAAATCTTTTAATCAGCAGCAAAGTGAGAGGCAAGTGGAAGTTAACCCAATCAAGATCCCATGATGCCATCATCCCATGTTGACTTGTGTCCAATCTGCCAACGTTGAAGGGACTATTGCCCATAACATCCAAAGATTCTGATTAGCAACATGAGTTACCTCATCTCAGTTTTGAGTAGAGTATGTGGTATATGTTGAGGGTTTAGATATTAGGTTTAAGTGTCTTAAATTTGGGGTTTATATTTGTTCAAATACACTTGATTTAAGATGGGACTTATATCTGTTAGAATACCCAAGCTTTCTTTAAAATGGTGCTTTCATCCATTTAGAATGCCTAGGATTTGATTTGGAATGTGGCTTATATCCTTTGGAATGCTTAAATTTATATTCAAAAAATGAGGTTTACATCTATTTAGAATGCCCAAGATTTGATTTGGGATGGAGCTTACATCTATTTGAATGCCCATGTTTAATTTAAGATGGGGCTTACATCTATTTGAAAGCCCATGATTTATACTTGGGATGGGCTTACATCTATTTAAAATGCTCGTTGTAATGGGCATTACGGCCTTATCATTTAGAGAAGGTGGTTCAATATGTTTTTATATTTTAGATCTTTATAGGATAGATGACAGCTTTAGTTGATGTTAGATCATCCAAGTATTTAAAATATTCTAACTTGATTTGATTCAACTAAAACCTGTTAGATCTATTATGAATCAAATGACAACTCAACAAGAACTATTTAGATCAATTAGAAATTGTGTTATATATTTTTTAAGCTATCTTTGCTATGTACTTTACATACATGCTTTTGATACATGCCTTTCTATTGTATTTAGCACTTATGCATGTTTTATTATCCTTTCATATATTTTCATGATCATTGATTAATTTTTTCTTTCATGTGTAGATTGCAAGTAAGAGGTGAAAGGTACTTGGTAGAATGAAAATTGATGCACTAACATGGGTACATGGTAGCCTAAAGGTACAGTACTGCAGCTGTATAGTGTGGTTGAAGGTGAAGCACAGATAGCGGTACATGGTAGCTTGAAGACGGAACATTGTCAGTGGTATAGTGTAGCTCAAAGATAGAACTTGGGAGCTTGCCCAAGAAGATACTGAGTGATGTTCTTGCATTCAAAGTGGTGGGAGTTAGAAAAATATTTGTATATCTTCAACATTGTATCTAAGATGTATATAGTGAATGATTTTTCTCTTCTTTATTTGTTCTTTTTCTTATTGATTGCTTATATTATTTGTGATCATCCATCTATTCTAGTACAGTGATTAGGTCCATAGTGATTATATGAATGCCTCCTTTTAGAGTTTCATTTAATAATCTGATTATCAAATCAATTCAATTAACTGGCAATATTTAATTATTAATCAATTAAATATATAATAATTACTAATTAATAAATTAATTAAAATATCGCTTAATTAACAATATTAATTAATAAATTAATGCTTAATTAATTTAATCATAATTATATTAATATTATCATTATTAATAATTATATTAATATTAGTAATTACTCATTTAATTATTATTTTTATATTATTTAATAATTAAATTTTAATATATATTTAATTAATTAAATTTATTAAAATGAGGTAAATTATCCATGAAATTTCAGCAAGATAATAGGAGGTTTCTAGGTTACAAGGATAATAGGTTTCGTAACCCGATCAAGATAACAAAAGACTTTCCGTGGAATTTTAATAACTTAACACCTCGAAATAGTATCAAAGTAAATATTCTCCTTGGGTCGGGTCTTAAGATCAATAGAGGGAGACTTCTAATCCACCTGCTTGACACAAGGAGAATCATTACGCGGGATCTTCAAAATCTTCTTTTCTTAACTGGCTACAAGACGCATTAGTTCGTTAGGTCTTCTCCTATATTCATACTTGTACAATATTCTAAGACATTAACATGCACTTGCACCTGTACCTTTAGTTGTACTTATACTTGTACATGCACCTATCCTAAAATTTAAATTTTATTTTTATATTCTCTTTTTTTTACCTGAGTGTTGTGCTCACTTGACTCCATGTGTCTCCCGCCTCTTTGCTTCACTGTTGCACACCAACTGCCTATGTTCGCACGATCGCTTCACTGTGCGATGTCAAAGGAAAGAACGATCGGTATTTATAAATGTGGAGTGAGCGGTTACAAACAGTTGTTGAGCAATTCCATTAGCAGTTATCGAGCAATTTGCAAATGATTCCTAACCGTTGTAGGATTTGGGCGATTTCGAGGCAATTGTCGCTCATGTGGGTAGCAATTTCGAGTAATTTTAAGCAACCACTCGACATTTACAAAAGCATCATTGATGCAGTGGACGGAAGTGTGTAGATGGAAGCGAGGAAAACTGTAGACAATTTGTGTAAGTGATGCATGAGGCAAAAGAGTTCTACAAAGTGCGTGAGCAATGAACGTAGGAGGCAGAGGCATCGAAGCAAGTAAATTCTCCTTCCTCTGCTTCATTTGTTTGCATCTTCCCCTTTCATCTCTCCATTTCTTCTTCTTTTTATTTCGAGCAGTCTTTCTAAAAAAAATTCTAGAAAATGTACAAAAGAAAATATTATAGAATTAATCTTTAAATGAAAACTGAAAAGTTATGTAAACTAGCTAAAACCCTATGAAAAGTACAGTCAAATCTGGTACAATAAATTATTATGCTCTAGTAGACAAAGATGCCAAGGATTAGTTAGAAAGTTGGCATGCAAGTCCCATACTCAAAATGAAGTGAAAAACAATATGTTGTCTATAAAAGAATTTTGTGCTATTGCTCAAGAAATTTGTGAGGGAATTTGACTCGACAAACTCATTACTGAGCAACAAATTTATTAAAGAGAATCCATGATGATCAACTGTAAGGATAGATAAAACCAACCCACAATGATCAAGCAAAACTTGCTGATAATGAAGACAACTAGAAAAACAAATTATGAAAAACAGGCTAAACGTTTTGTACATATCCGGTTTCCCACTAAACAAGTGGACACTATTCTTACTATTTCAGTCACTGATTTAGAAGCTTGGCATGATAAATATCTACAACCGAGACAGCAGAGTGTAATTAATTCTTTCATTTTTTATTTCCTCAATGGTATTAACATTATTTAACAAACAATTGCCTACAGATATCAATAGCACTCAATTGAAAACAAAACATTTGTTGATACAGCTAATCCCCGCATGTACTTAATGCAATTAGTATAAATTGTTTCTAGTAAGAAAATACTATTGTGCGTTGTTTTTTCCAGAAAGAATGACCGTTGCACATGCTTCTCTACCTTTGGAATGATCCTCTCTTATGCTGAAGATTTTCAAATCATTTTCTCATGTATTCATCCATATGTATATGCTCAGTAACATTAAACTTGTACATGTGATTGCAGTTTTCTGCTGTTTTTTAATGAAAAGTTAATTACTTTTCTAAAATATTATATATATCCCAAATTATTACTTTCATTCTTTACAACTGAACTCACAATGATAAAAAATAAGGAGATTTGCAATCCCATTATCCACGAAACAAAGCTCACATTAATATAAATTTCATTCCATATCTTTCCTGAATCTAAGGGATGAGAGCAATCAAATAAATAGCTTTAACAAGATTAAGGAACTTGTAGCTAGTTGGTATGATTATCACCACCATAAATTTGACAAAAAAATATATAATTTTACTAATGAAGTTCTTTTTTAAGAAATTTACCATATAGAAAATAAAGATATAACAATAACAAATAAAATATGGCATGCATTTTGAAAGTTTCAACATCATATAAAATAATGGTGAAGACAACTTTATATCATTAAGATTGTTTTGGAAAAAGTATCAATTTTGAAAGTTTGTAAGATAATCCATGTGCAAAATTATAGATGAAATACTTTATTTAAATCCCTGAAAAAATTGTAACTTATATTTTTAATAAGAAGAAGGCTACTTAATGTTTACTATATCAGTTTGAAATATCCTATAAAGGCTCACTTAAGAACCATGACATTTAGTAAGTAATTACATTGGTGCCATTAGTTCACTTATTGATTTCTCGTAGGTAGTCTGTCAAAAATCATTGACATTAGTTCACTTTTTGATTTTTCTTAGGTAGTCTGTCAAATATCATTGTTAAACAAGTTCTACTTGATTAAGCAAAAATAGATCGTCTTTAATCAAGTTTTGACCTGATCAAAATAAAATTATAATGAACTACTCATTAATACTGAAGAGAAAACAAAATGCAGCAGATGGGAAAACCTACATTATTAAACAAACCATTCTAAGATGATAAATCTGAAAATATAGGTCACATAAGAGTAAAATATGGCTCCACCATCTAAAAAATTTAGCAGACTTTTGTCATGAATGCATAATTTTAAATCAAAAAATTTAAGCACCAGCCTTTAGAGAAATATGTGCTGAAATTTCATGAAAACTAACATAATACAAATAAAACTTGCCTGAGTGAGAGTTGTGGCATCCGCAATAACAAAAGGTACATTCACAAATCTTGCCAACGTCTTCGCTAGTAGTGTTTTCCCTGTCCTTGAAAGAAGAGTTTACAAATGCATAAGTATAGAAAAAATAGAAGAAAAGTTTCAGAAAAGGTTCACTTTTAGAAGCATTGAACTTGCATGAGAGACGAGCAAAGTGAAAATAATGCATGCACACTATGCAAATGCACCATCACAAATCAACACAAGATTCACAAAACTTCAGAAATAAAGAACTCTACTAAACATTTTAAAAATAGAAAGTGCTGCTAGCAACCATTTATCTTGCTTTCAAGAACTCAATTTAAATAAATTTCTGTTAAGCAGGAAACCTAGTATCACGAAGGTTGTAAAGTAATTCAAGGAAAAACTTGGCAACCCAACATCAATTATAATAATAAATTTAGTGATGAGTTCAAGAAAAAATAATAAATCATAGCTTTCTTAGAAGTGTCCTACTACACATCCCCAAAAAGCCCCAAAAATCCCAAAAAATAAAAATTAAGCTTATAAATAATGCATTTTTGTACACGAGGTGGCTAAAAATCGCTATTTATCTACTTTTCTAAATTGTGGGAGTGCTCGAGGGCTACAGGTAGAGACATTTGACATTTCTCTTCTTAAAGTTATAAGGTAAGATTTTAACAATAGAAATAGTTATACATTAAAAAAAAACTATTAAGCTTGGTTAGTGAGACATTAACAAAGAAGTTAATACTATATGACAAAATGATTAGTAGTTATATATGAAATGAAATAATTTGCCAAAATTGTCATAGGGCTACATTGCTTTGGCCAATTTAGTACGCGCCTGATTATTCATTTTAACGCTAATTTAGCCCTAACTTTTCCTTTATGGAACTAAAATAGGATCAAAACAAATAGCTAATAAACTAATTTATCATCAATAAAAAAAAAATTAGTAAGGCTAAGGATGTGTTCTAAGAAAGTATATAATGAATTGGACATTGAAAAAGGAAAGACGCATTTGAACCAAATGAAATGCATTAAGAAATCAATGAAAAATATATATTGCTGAGCACATTCAAAATAATCAAAAAAAGCTTCACAAAGAAAGTGATAATAATGAGATTGAAAAAATTGAGTTTAGTGGCCCAAAAGGTTTTTTTTTTTTTTTTTGAATCAGGCATGCAAGTAATATTAGTCCAAAATGCTTTAAAATACATGAAGAGTGAAAAATATGTAAATTTGAATGCTCTTCCTAAATGCACTATAAATCATCGTGCGAACTATGCTATCCCCAGCGACTACTTTCTAACAGCTATATGATAAGTTAGATAATCTGAGCGCTAGTGACTCATGTCAAATGTGGTGCACAAAGTACCAGATCGTTGTGTGTATTAACCCCTAACATGAAATGCTAATGTTATCCAGTCATCGAATATTATGTTGATTGCATGAAAAAACTTTTACATTGTCTATTAATATACAGAAATGTGTATACAAATCTCTCGATTTAAACTAATTTCTAATACAAAATAACAACAATAAGAATGCTAACAGACAATGATGGTCTTAATCATCTATAAAGTAGCATGATCTCTCTCCAAAGATAAAATTCCAAGTTTTTTGTGTTCCCATAATCAAATAAATATCCATATAAACTCAAAATATTATGCAACGCAACAAAATAGCAACAATAAACCTTAGTCCCACTAGGTGGAGCCAGCTACATGAATCCTTTGTTTTCATTGTGTACAATCATATGAAAGTTCCTCTCAAGTTCCAAATAAAGAAAATCCTTTCAAATGGTTCCTTCCAATGTTTCTCTTGGCCTTCCTTTTTAAGATAGAGAAAATGTAAATACTCAATTTTTCTAACAAAGACATCAAACAGTCTATACTTAATATGCCCAAACCATCTAAAACTATTCAATAATCTTATCCACTATGGAAGCCACTCTAACCATGCTACAATTGAAATCATTTTTCATCATATCCTTTCAAATATACCCACTCACCCACCTTAGTATCATCATCATTGTAACACTTTTATCAATTGGCCCCCATTTATCCCCATATAACTTAGTCGGATGTTGGCTACTTAAAAAAAAAATTCATTACATCTCAGTGGAATTTTCCAATCAAACATCAGTCTAGAGACTCTCCTCGATTTCACTCTCCTCGATTTCATCTAACCACCTGGGGTCTTATATATCACATTGCTTTCTATTTCACCATTTTTGAATAATTGAACCAAGAAGGAAGTTGAACCTCTTGCTTTTCTTGTTCACATAATCCTCAATAGTTATATCCTCAAGCTTATGACTTCTATTATGATTAAATTTACAATCCATATATTATTTGGATCTACTACGATGAACCTTTTAATTCTGAAGTACTCCTCCATACTCAAATATTTATTTAACTACATTCGTAGTCTTATCAATTAATAGAATATCATATGCATATAACACACCTATGAACCCCTCTTGAATAAATTTAGTAAGAACATCCTTAATTATAGCAAAATGATACGCACTGACAGCATAGTCCTGATATAATCCAATAGTAACCTAAAAATCATTAGACAAGCTACCTTGCAATCAATCACATGTTATAGCATCGTTATGTGTATCTTTAAAAACATGAATATATGCACAAATTCTTTTTCTTTCTAGAACTCTCCAAGGAACTTCATTTGGTACTCTATGACAAGCCTTTTCAAGATTAATAAATTATAAATGAAGATTTCCTTTTCTTTTCTTGCTCTAAATTTCTCCATCAAATATCTTAGTAAATGTATAGTTTTCATAGTAGATTTGTTTGGCAAAAACCAAATTAATTTTGTAATAAGAAAATACCCTCTCGTAATTTGTATTCAATAACTTCCTAATATTTTAATATACAGCCCACTAACCTAATTCCCTTTTAATTTGCACAATCTTGAGCATTGTCTTTATTCTTGTAAATAAATGCACCAACATTCTTTCTCCACTTATCTAATATTTTTTATCTTCAAAATAATATTAAATAATTTGATAAATAAAGAAAATCTTTCCTCACAAGCATTTTCACACATCAATAAAAATGTCATCCAATACCACTACTTTTTCACTTTTCGTCTTCTTTAAAGTATTCCAAATCTCAGATTTACTAATCCTCCAAACTCACTCATGAATAATTGTATTAATACAACTTTCTAAGAAAAACTTGGTAAGATAATCATCCATCAATATTAAATATCATCATCACTAAAAAGAAATTTTTTATCATTATTTTTAATATACTTTACTTGAATCAAGTCTTTAATTCTTTATCTCTTAATTTAGCTACCTTATACATGAGTCTCTCCCCGCCAATTTTTAATTTTCATATAAATACTTGAATACTACAATCTTAGCAACACAAATTGTCATTTTAGATTCACATAAAGCTAATATATATTTCTTCCAATTCTCATATTTTTTATGTTTAAATCATTATGTATAACATACCTTTTTACCATTTATATTTACTTAAACATCATGTTTCACCACTCAACATCTTTACTATTAAATCCTCTCTTTTAATTCACCAAAAATATATTAAGCTACATTATAAATATTACTAATAACCTAATAACAAATCTAATTTTAAAATATATTTTACATATAAAAATAATTTTAGTAATGAATAGACAAAATTTATAATTTGTTACCATAAAAATTTAAGAGCTCATAAAATCAACAATCTTTCTCTTATGATGATAATTACAATTAAATTTGTTGTATATAAAATAAAAATTATCAAACCAAAATATTTACACTTAATTTAATCCCCCCTTTAAAAAACTTCCAACTAAAAAATTTTAAAAGGAACAATAATATAAAATACAATAATGCAAGAAAAAAAAACATATGAGAAAAAAAAAATTAACTAGCTAAAATTCCCCTTTTGTCATTATTAAAAAGAGAACTTAAGGGATATGACATGGACAAAAATAAAAGAAGTTAGAAGCTAAATGGTAAGAAAATCAAGAAAAGTACATGTTTGAATGAGATTATTGAGTAAAATCAATGATCAATTGAATGGAGCCACTCATGGTTAAATCCATTTCTTAGCTAAGGTATTAAGTTTATTTAAGAACCTAAAGTAAGTTATTTATTTCACTAGACACGATGTGTCCAAACTTCTCACAAGCAAAACATTGTTGGTTAGAAAGAAGATCATGTACAACTAAAAAGCAAGTATTCTTCTCTTTATCATTTCTTGTGAGAGTAAGCTAAAGGTTTCATGTTCATTATGTTTTGTTTTAAAGATACTTGCATATAAAACTCTAGTTATATATTTTCATTTGTTAGCTTTAAATCCTCGTTATAGGTAACCTCATTCAATAACATTCTCTTTTAAGAAAATTAAATTATTAAGCTTAACTTTTAATGATTCTATAATATCCTATAAGTTAGCTTAATGAGCAAGCTTCATACACGGCTCTCCTAAAGTTGTTATGCTCCTTTTGTGAGTAGCATGATCCTTTTGTGAGTAGCATGAGGCTCAAGCAATCCCTCAAAGAAAGATTCTATAAATTATAGGTAAACTTAGTACTTATGTCTTTATCCTCTTAAGCTTCTTTATTTTCATGTGCATCAAACATAAATTAATTTCTTCTCATTCATTTTCAAATTGACAAAAAACTGAATCTGAATTTACCCAAAGCAACTTCTTTAAATTATACTTCATCTTTCTTTATCTCTTTTAGTTTTCTTGAGTTTTAAACACTAGAGCATGTGTCCGTGCTCTTTGCACTCATATTGGGGCATTATATCCTATTTAAAGTCAGAGTTAAAAGTACTTTTGGCTTTGCTTAAACTACCTTTTCTTTTAGAAGAATTTGAACACTTTATCATAAGTGTACTTTGTTCATATCCTCTTTGAAACCTACCTTCATTGCTTAATACTCCCACGGTTCTTTGTGTTTTGAGAGTTGCAACTTTCTATTTCATTTTAGTGTCTCTTGTTCTTGCCCATTATGATAGTTTATTCATAGAAGACCAAAAGAGTTATAACCTTTTGAATATTCAACAATTTTCCATTTGAAGCAGCTCCATGGCTGCCCAATACCTGACTAGTTGATGGCTTCTCCACCATGACATCTCATGGTCATTACAATCAGGCAATGCGTCAAATAAGAAACTTAAAAAAATATGGATGTAGAGAAAAGAATGGATTACTAGATTACTAGCTCTGATACTATATAGAAGCTCAAATTTTATTAATTGACTTGTTCCCCTCAGGACAGGTCCTGTAACTACAATTTCAAGAAAGAAAGCAGCTTTGGAAACCATAATATACATTTAAATTACAGAAATAATAATAATTTTCTGTTCCGCCTGCACTGTTAACTCCGCATGAGAGACATGCAGCCTACCCAGTTGAATTATGAAATGTAAGAATTTTGACCCGGGATAAAATATCTGGCTTTTTTCTATTGTAAATGAAATGAATAGAAACAGTTTGATATCACTCGATAACTGGAAATAGAAAATAATGGTAGGAAAATTCAACCCCGTAGTACTACAACAGTTACAATTCTAAAGCCTATTAATTCCATTTGAATATTAATATTTACAATTTTTTTTAAAAATCTTCAAACTATATTGAAAGTTTTAAAAGGGGTTCTCATGCATTTGAACAGGTCCTAAGATTAACTCTTCTATTAAACAAGAAAATATAGGGAAAGACAGGGTTGTGATGGCGCTGATTGAGGAACCTTATTTATTTATTTTTTACAATAGCAGTGAAATTTACAAAAAGATCATTTAGCATTGATAGAAAGCATCTAAAAATTCAAACAGCATACAAGCGAGGAAAAAAAGTAATGATTAAAAGATACATGCTCTGTTACACCAGTACAGTTAACTCCAAATGGAAGGGCATACTGCCTGCCTTGCTGAAATATGAAAAGCAAGAATTTTAACCTTGGATGATAAAAAAAAAATCTGTTGCAAATGAAATGAGTTGAAACAATTTGATAGCGCTGTACAACTAGAAAGGGAAGGTAACGATAGTGAAAATTCAGCCCAGCAGTACTACAATAGTTTGCAATTCAAAAGTTAATTCCATTGGAATATTCATATTAACATTTTAAGAAAAAATTGTCAAACTATATTGAAAATTTTAAATATAATTACGCATTAGAAGTTTACACTAGTTTTAAAATGGATTCTCATTCATTTGAACAGGTCCTATAATTTACTCTTCAGGAAAGGCAGGGTTGTGATGGCGAGCTGGATAGAGGGTTCGCACCTTATTTATTTTATACAATAGTACAAAATTTGCAATAAGGTCATTTAGCAATGGTAGATAGCAGTTACAATTTAAACAGCATGCAGCGATGACAAAGAGACGTGATTGAGGGATACACAAACGACTAATCTTAAAATGGCTGGAAGCCAAGCGTGGTAAAATAATTGGAATATTAATTTTTTTCATACATATTTATACGAAAAACTTTTTTTTTAATAGTGAGCATTATAAAGAGACAAATAATGTGATTGGTGGAGTCTTGAACCCCACCATATAGGTAGAAGATATAACTACTCGCCATTAACCGTTAAACTAGAACACCTTCACAAAATCTTAATCTTGTTGATTGATACTTGAATTGTTATGTTAATTTGTCAGGGTAAATGAAATCATAACAGTGAAAAAACAAAAGCACAATGATACCATGAGCACTCATATATGATCCTAAACAATCTAGATCTCTAAGAAGATAAATATCAATAAGCATATAAGAACAAATCAACTTAAACTTTCATTTTGCCAATTTTTTCATAATTGTAGTTGAATAGGATTACAATTTAAAAAAATGGTTTAGAAAGAGAAAATTGTCAAATGTTCCATTGACTCTTGCAATTTATTCATTTGTCTTTGATCATTTTAGTCTTGACTCTTATATATGAATAAGAGTTAATGACTAGAATAATCAAATTGCATAAGTCAACAGACCTTTTTGACAATAATCTCAATATAGAAATGATAAGTTGTTCCTCTTAGATATTGATTGGCTAAAGGTGGCACTAACAATTTAGACAAATAAAACAATATAATGATTGATATGGTGATCATGGTGATGATCATGTCGTTGATAATGAATAATGACTGATATGGTGATCATGGTGATGATTATGTTGATGATAATGAAGATGAATATTTTTAAAAAGTTAAAGCATTTATCTACAAAAATCAATAGCTAAAGAAGCACTACAAATATATAAAGTAGACAAATTTAATGCAAATACCTGAACCAGTTGGGCCAATCAAAAGAATGTTACTTTTCTCAAGTTCCACTGTATCGATATCATTAATAGCGGATCCACCAGCCATTGATTCTCCTGCAGACCTAATATCCAGTTTCATTAAATACAAATGAGGATAATAGTGTCACTCTCCCAAATGTTAAGTACAAAAAACGAGAATAGCAATGATGAAAAAGAAATAAATCCAACCAATTTGACAAGTTCTCATGATAGATTCTCTTGTAATGATTGTAGACGGCAACAGAGAGTACCTGCAGTAGAGTGACGACATAATAGTACACATCCAAATCACAAGCTAAGAAGCAATGAAAAAGCTATATGAGCTCATAAAATTTCTGGAGTTTCTTTTTGATCAACAAGAAAGGGAAGCGTATCTCTCTATATAAAAATATATATAATTATCATAAATAGCTCATTTAGAAATTCTAACAACTTCAACTTAGGCATTGCAGCACATTGCAGCAACTAAAAACACTAATTAGTTCATGGTGGCATCTAACTACCAGAATCTCAAGGCTCTGATTTTAAAATTTGAGCAACCCCAAAACCCAGGTTGTAATGGCATTTTCACAAGTCTCCCCGCAAGTGCTATTGATAAAAGTGATAGACGGATAATATTTGATAAAGATCACCAGCATGGATGCATTCTTACATGTCCAGAACATGGCCAACACTTCAGATAAGTTATTTTTTTTTTTTTTGGAAATAAATGGAACGGATTATGACAGTAAATTGTTGAAACATCAGGAATACACCCACACATTAAGTTCACTGTTTTTGTCCCACTCGGCCAAGAGTGTAATAGGTCAGCCCAATATGTAGGTTAATAATAAAGAACTGATTTGTATCATTTTGAATATACAAGTGCAACATAAAACAGGACACCATTGTTAATTTAAAAATGAAGTGTGTTTGTAAAACTTCGATTTAAACTACTGGTGCTGCTGAAGACTTATGAACTAAAAAACCTATTTGGGATCGATTATCAGTTGAAGTTACTACTCAGCAATGCACTATGAGCAAATTTAAGTTCCTTGATTCATAAAACAATTTAATAAATATATATGGTATAGACTTTTTTGATGCAGCCTGTGGTGAAACACATTTATATTGTATATTTTATAAAACATTTCATAGTATAGAAAGATTTTATCATTACCCCATTGGCATACCATGTCATACTCTTCAATAGAATGTCATGTTCCTGTGTAGTAGAACACCTAATATCCTAAGAGCAATTCATCCATGATGCATACAAATGCATTAAATGCCAATCAAAGTACAACAGAGAAATGATTGCTTTACATGCAACTGAACAATCCTTAATTTATGTGCAGATACTAACTATAAGAGGTATGGATTTGCATGGAACTGCTGAGAGGCTTTGTTAAAGGCAATGTGCACCTTTGATTTACTTTAATGTTCTGTTCAGTATATAAACAACAGCATAAACAAGGTATGGGCAATCAATCCAAAGATATATATATCAGATTCAAAAAAATTGGCCAATCTATATGCTAGATATTAGTTACAAGGATATCTTTAGAATGTTCCAGCTTTTCTAATATCAAATTTATATTATAGACTTATTGATCACACCGTCATGTTGTATAAAACAAAGAACCAATAGGTGATGACCTTGTTTTTTTTATCCCCCCTCATCAACTCACTCCGTAGGTGTGTTGCAAAGGGATATAAACAGGACAATGGAGCATCTCATTCACGAAGCCATCACATGAACAAGTTTTTCTTTCTTCAACCTATCTCAAGGCTTAAAAGTAACTATTCAAAATCTTTTCTAATTTTTATCTTAAAATTAATTACTGTCTTGAGAAAAGCCAAAGGTGCTGAAAAATAAATTGGGTTTTGAACGGCTACATATTGAAAATATGTTAAAATAATGATATAACCAATAAATAAAATTTTATATTAGCAATTTGAAATAAAGGTTACACTAACAAAAACAAAATATACCAATTTATCTGAAAATACTGCATTATATTTTTACTTGATTTGATAATCATGAAAAATTTTGGCATTTAAAGCAGTAATTACACTTTTAATTAAAATTATATCTAACTAGATTATTATTTAGTTTTAAAAATAGCCAAAGGTGGCGACACAAAAAAAAAGGTTTCACATGACTAACAATAATGTTAAAGATGGACTATGGAAATATTAGAAAAAAGCAAAGTTGGTTTTTGGGATTAGCCATTAGAAATAGGAAACAAACGAAAAACAATTATTAAAATTTTATGCTGAGCCACTCTTTAACTACTGACAAAGCTTTTCTTGATGTCAATATCCATTTATTAATCTTCACATTTAATGTTGTAGCTAAACTCTTAAATTGAAATTAATGTTTGTTAGTTGGCAATCATGGGGTTTCTTCAGGATGCAACACATATTTGGATTGATTAACATTTATTTCAAGTTCTTTTCAGATAAATATGATATAGGGTTATTTTATTAAATTTGATTTTGAATAATTAAGGATTAAATTTGAGTTTTAAGAAAGAAAATGTGATTTAAAAATAATTGATCATATAATAATCTCTTAATTTCAACTAGAAATTCATAAGTTGAATTTAAATCATAGATTAACTATTAACATCAAATAAATGTATGTATTCTTATGCCCTATATGTGGGCTCCCTAGATTCCTTTGATGCACACAAGCCTCTCCAAAGTGTGCAAGCGAAATTTCTCCTTTTTTTCCCCTTCTTCCATCATTAAATCCTCATCAGTTTTTGTGCCACGTTATGCTTTGATCCTAAACCTATAATTTGTAGATCAAACGCTTGGTTGCATTTATTTATAAGGAGGTTGTTTATATGACAAACCAGACACACACATCAAAATTATATCCTGAACCAGCCACACACATGATTCTCCCTTATTTGATAAATAATTGGATCCAAGCACCTCTTCATGTAGTACCCTTTAATTAGCTCACTTGATCAGTCATACATTTAAAATGAACAGCACATAAGCACACGCAAACTAACATACCACAACATGTAATCAAAATACAAACAAACAGAAAATAGATAGCATTCAATAAATACCCTAGTTTTCTCAAATAGCTCCCTCAAATTTGCAACATCCCTTCTTGTGCTTCTATCACCCTTTTATGGGATCTTAAATAAGTTATATAGTTGTTGCATCACAATACAAATTGAACAAAACCTTCAATTGAGCAAGGATGATGAAAAATGCCTTCCTAATTCAAAATCTCATATGTGCCTAGCCGGTCGTCTATTTGGCCTCAAAGTGACTTGACCAAAATCACTTATTGTAATCAAATTCCCAATTAATTCCTAGCAAACCTCAATAGAAACACCACCTCACAACAATAATGATTTGTTCTCTTTTTTATTTTAAGTTATTGCAACTTCATGAATAATGTGATTTAGATTAGACAAGCTGTCCGACCACAGATTTTTGCATTTTACTCCAATTTTGTGGAAGTTTATGAAGCAAACAATTACTCACTCTTTGCCACAGTAAAATACAGAGCCATAGCAACTACACGTTGTGAAGTTGGTTGCAATATTTAGAGAATGAGATTGGATTTCATCATGCCCAACCAGTTCGGCTCAATTGTGACAACAAAGGCACCATATATATATGCAGTCAAACAAGCCTTTTATTAATACCAAATAGATTGAAATAGATTGTTATTTGATTCATCATTTGTGATAAGGTTCAACAAGTATATACATGCACTATTTGTTCACTCAAAACAACAAATTGCTGACAGATTTACCAAAACTCTGACATCCTTCTTGTGTTCAAATTCTTACCTACATCATGGAAGGGACCATAAGATTATTAAGAATTTTCTAGTACTGATGTTACAATATTTTTATAATTCCTTTGTTTTTTTTATCAAGAGTTTCCTATTCTAAATTTTTTTAGATACTAGTCGTTATTGTATCATTTCTTTTTTAACTCTTTCCTACAGCTAGCTATTTCCTTTCTTCACTTCCTAATAGTTACAGGACAAAATTTTGTACATATATTACCTTTGTAATCAATAGGTCATTACAGGGATGGCAATAAACAAATGTTTTGATTCCTGACTTGTTTCAAGATTTGTTTCAAATAAAATTTATGCAAAATCCTCACTCCAGCTTTTGTTGCTTTTTAAAATAACTAAACAGAGGATCATAATTGTAAACGTCTATGCCAAGTCAAAAGTGCGCATTAAAAGGCCAACGAGAGACAATAGTAGCGATCCGGAAAAATTATCCAATAGTTTTCAAAGAGTACAAAAAACTACAAAATTTCTAACATGCAAAAGAAAGCCTGAGCTAAATCAAGAAACTTGTTGACTTGAAGCAAGAATATTAAAGGGTTCAAACTATTACCTTCTTGGCGCGCTCTTGTCCAATCACAAACTTATCTAAGCCTCTGCAAATCTCCTTTGGGGTTGGAAACCCATTCCCTAGATTAGATCCTCCCCAGTACCCTTCCTTCCCAGCTCCAAAACCACCACCATCTCCCCCTCCCACCCCCGCCTCCACCAGCTCCCCCTCCCCCTCCCCCTCCCCCTCCAACCCTAATTACGTTGATCCGACTCGGTAACCCTGAGGACTGAATGGCAACTCCGGAGTCAGGAGGCTGCTGCCATATCTCAGGCGGCTCGCCAGATGACCTCGGCACTGCGGTGGGGATAGCGGCCGAGTTAAGAGTGCCACGATCTACTAGTTCACCTTGTAGTGATAAAAGTTTGGTGGGAAGAAAGTAGCCGGGAAATCGAGAACACAGATCGTCCAATTTCCGTCGGGCATAGATGTCAGAGATCCGGCCGACGTGCACTTGATGAGCGGGAAAGTGAAGGAACTGGTTGACGGCGGAAGCCAATTCAGCGGCAGCAGCCCATCCAAGAGCTCGCGATCTTACGGCGGCGGACATAGGTCAGGCCTCTTGGCTGTGGAAGAATCTAGGATTTCTTCTGGTTTCAAGAGGAAGAACGATGATAAAATTATCTTTTTTGAAATCTAGAAAAAAAAACGTTTTGAAATTAGATAAAAATGATTTCTTCCAGCGTTTCTCACGTAGACATCGTTTTTCGCATTCTGCGGTACTGGTTAGTGGGTGAGTGAAGATCGAGAGGGCTGTGTAAGTGATGAGAGACGATGACTCATTTAACTATGCAAGCACTGCTAAGATAATTGAGAATTTTGGACATTTTTTTCAATATAAATTTTAAAAATAATATATATTTTATTTTAAAATAAATAAATAAATATTAATAAATTAATATTTAAATTTTATTGAATAAATTTTTTTAAGTACCACATCAACAAATTTAATAGTATTTTTCAATATAATTAGTGTTGATTACGACTCTCTATTCTTAAAGGGCTTGGCACTACGGATTTTATTGGTAAAGAAATATAAATAGCGAGACTATAAGTGATGAGAGATGATAGCTTAGCCAAAGGCTTAGTTGACTTAACCATGCTAAGGAGCTATACTAAAATTCTTAATTTAAAAGAGTTTATAAATCAAATATGTGGTAGATAATATTTGAATATTTGATATATTACTATTAAGCTGATTACTCTTTCCTTGTGGGGTAGTTTGGTAATATGAATTTTCTTTGTGAATAAAGTATCAATCATAATCTTTTTATTGGAGTATAATCTTTTTTGTTGAAATTGGGCTAATTTTGTTGACGCAACAGAGTTCTCTAACGCATCTTCTGTCGCTAACGAACGCCCCATCATTCATGATTTTATCTCAAATGCCGTGCCGCAGAAACGAATTCACCTTCATTGTTGCGCAGAACTAGCGACGTCGCCTCCGTCATTGCGCCGAAGATCTCATTGCCTTGACTTTGCAATGCCGTCCCTTTCAGCGCAATTTTTTCTTTGTCAAAGAACAACCCCTCCTTCGTAGCGTTGAGCTTGCAATGTCGCATCATGTTATGGTGTGGAAACCAATTGAATCATTAAGGGAATGACAAATGGTGTTCCGATGGATTGTAGGGCAAATCTTCAACAATAAACAGTAAGCATTGCTGTAATAATTTTAGGTTGTTACTTTACTAATTTTAGACTAAATTTAGTCTTAATTATTTTGCCAAAAGGTTCTAAATGTCTTTAGGACTATAAACTTTTGAAATTTGGCATCCATTGGATCAACATCAAATTAATGGATTATTTTAATCAATGTATATATCTTGAAAATTAGCAAATTTAAATTAATCTCTAAATTAAAATTTGAATTTATTTTTAAAATTTTTACACTTAAATTAGTTATGGGTAGCTTTTTTAAAATTTTTTTAGACCATTTAATTTTAAATTAGATTTAATCTAATTGGGTTTAATTATTTAATTATGTTTTAAATTTAATTAATTTCTTATTTCATCCAACAGTTAGCAGATTCACTATCAAAATTGTGGGCGACCCGCTGCTGGGTCTCAAACACGCTAAAGTAAGCCCAGCATCATCTAGCTGTTCCTCCGCTCTGATCCGACAGCCCGGATCCGATCTTGCTCCGAACTACCTCCAGTAGTTAGAAGGCTCCTTAGATCCAACGGTTGCTAGTTGATCCTCGCCCGACAGTTGCAATTCTAAGGATCTCAGTCGTAGTGTCTTTTCGTGTGATAGATCGGAGGGTTCGCATTACTCCTGGTGATATTCATCATTGTTCCCATACATCCTCGCCCCGGCAGCGAGAATATACCCATGCGCCCACTGTCTGTCTTGTCCTCACAATCTCTAACCATCCATAACGAACTTCTTAATATGGCACCACCCTCCTGACGGGTCGCCAAGGCTTGAAGTCACCTGATTTGGCATCGGGGATAGCTACACTAGGCCTTGGCTCGATGACATGGATCAATCCTTTTCGAGCTCCCCTTAGCCCCTCTAGATATAATTAGTCATGAATTGCCTAGTCCAATTATTTGCTCACTAAGAAACTCCACTGAAGCTTTAAAACCCTGTCTACAATCCATGTTGTCTAATTAACCCTCAACGAGTTCCAGTTAGTCCTCCCAGTGCTGTAGTGGGTGAGACTTGGAGTTCAAGTCCTCAAAAGAGTCCTAAGAGCTCAAGGAAGCTGTCAAGCCCAACCCTCTAAATTTGTGGCAATCGCCCTTTAATCAACTGGGATTAAGTGGTGGTCATCACTGGGCAATCTCTCACTTAACATTAGATTAGAAATATGAATCCCTGATCCAATGACAAGGGAAGGATATGTCATAAGTAAAGCAAATGAAATTTTTACTAAATGAGTATACCAAAAAATCAGAGTGCGGAATAAGAAATATAAAATACTAACATCCATACATTTATAATAAGATAGAGTAATATCCAACTCATAATAAATATACAGTAAAAAAAAATATAATTAAAATCTATATTATTACAAAATATTAAAAATTTAATGAAAGAAAAGTTAAATACTTAGCTTCACAAGCAGGAATAAAAAGAAACGAATGATCTTTCTCTATGAGGAGTAGCTCTTCAGAAGACCCAGCAACCTCAAACAGCTCAGAATCTGACATTGTCGGTTTCACAATGACAGGACCCTAGCTAAAAGAAAAGAAAAATCTAATTATAGACAAATTGACTAATTATATTTTAGGCTCTGAATTTTATGTATTAAATGATATCACAATTACTCTAAGTATTTTAGGAGCAATAAAGCAACAAAAGAAAATGATAAAAGTTATAATTACATAATTATAATTTAAGCGAAAAGTGAGGTAAACACATACCTCAACCTAAAGCTACAAAAAATAATTAAGTAGTGTATATATGAAATTTAATAAGTGAAAAGAACATCATAAATAAATATGATCAAATTTACTCATGTCAAGCTAGTAATTGATATGAAATGAATATATATATATATATATATATATATATATATATATATATATATATATATGAAATTGAAATAAAAGACTGACATCTTAATATATTTTTATATGAAGCAAAACTGCTGAACATATTTAAACTTGCTGGAAATACTGCAAGTATATATAAGTGCTACATAAAAATACTGAAGAACATCAAGCTGAATATATAATAAAAATATGTTATCTCAAATGGACATATGCCTACTTAGACCTGCCATAACAAAAAAATTGTGGCTCATCTAGCCACTAAAATAATCTTCTGAAGCATCAAGGATCAAACACCATAGATCAATTGGTCCATATTATATCAACTTCTAAGATCAAATTATAATGACCTCAATATTGGATAGGAGCTTAATCTAATATTAAAGCGTTACCTTAACATCTAATATCTAATTAGAAGAAAATTAACCAAACACTAGGTGCTAAATTGTCCAAGTATCTTTATGAGTAGTGTTAAGTTAAAGAAAAATTATAATAAAAGCATATATGATGCATGTAGGAAAAGTATGTAACACGTACATATAAAATATACAATATTTATCCACTCATTCAATTTAAATAGTTTCAAAATAAGTAAACTCAGCACATGTTAAGTAAGAACACTACAAACAGTTTAAGTTATTACATGCCATTTAATTGAAAGAGTAAGAAGAATAATCACTCTCTCACATAATATAAAAGCAAGTAATATGAAATAAGTGGAAGCAATTTGTAAGATCTTCAAGTGCTATGTCCAGCTCCACCTAAATTATATTGCTCATAATATATCATATTTTGATACTTAAATATGATATGGCAAAGCCAAGAAAAAAAAGAGTAATTAGATTAAGTAGTCTAAGCATATTTTATGATTTGGCTAACATTTATAAGTTTATTTGGATATCACAAGCTAATTTATAATTTAATATAGGCAAAAGAGCATTTGAAAGCATTCAAGTAGGGAAGGAAAGTAAATATAATTGTAAAAAAGAATTAAAAGTAAAGAAGCAAAAGTACTCATATGAATAATCATTCTAGCCTACAACCAAAAAGGTAAAGAAAAAGCATCCTAAATAAAGATAAAAACTACTAAAGTGCATTTGTAAATAAAAGAAGTGAAAACATGTATATGTTCAAATGAAAATTATGCAAGTAAGGAAAATAAAAATAACGAAGCATTTAAATGAAATTAGAGCAATATACACTGCATTCCATATGAACTGTAAGTAAGTAAAGCATAATACTGAAGATAGAAAGTGCAAAACATAGCAAGTAAAGAAGAATCTTAGTCTCATGGACTAAGAATGCATAGTCTAGAACTATACAATAGAAATATAATTAAAAGTCTATGATAAGATCTTACAATCAATAAGATTTTAAAAAGCTCATATATATTTGTTAAAGTTATTTTATGAAAGCTTTATTATGCAGGCATATTACAGAATGACATGAAGAGTTAAACAAGTATATCTAACTAATAAGGAAAGCAGGGTTTCAATAAAAATAAATATTCACATTCACCTTCTGAGAATGTGAGGTCTCCTTATTTCTCCTATAGCTTGCCCTTGGCTATTCACCATAATATAAACCCCTATAGTTTTATTATGAAAGTATTATTTATGCATAATATCTTATTTATATATTTCAAAGGAATATACTCAAATCTAAGCAAGCATTCAAAGAATTCAAGAAATTGCAAAATATGTGATATCCAAAGTTATCTAATTTTAATGATCTACTTAAAAATTGGAGTTAATTGAGATCCTAATTGACTTGTAGATATTGATCTTCAAGTCAATTTTAAGTAATAGTAAAAATGAAAGATGTTTGGAGAATAGTATTTTAATTTAACTTATGAAGTGTCAAAATAATTTATAATTATATTCATGCAATTGGAACTCATTCTACACTAGTCTTAAACCAATCAAATCAAATTGATTAACAATTTAAGTTTAGAAAACTAGTAGATGAGAATGAAATTGAAGGTTTACTAAACTAATTGAAGTAAAGTTAATGTACAACACACTAACTTCATCTAATTAGTTTATAATTTGGAAGGTTTCTAATCAAACTAATCACTAAATTAACTAGAATAAATTGATAGAAAATATTTAAATGTATGGGAGAGATAAGATTTGTAACTATGAATTCTATGTTTAATATAGTTTATAGATTAAGAAATCTTATAAGATGTCTTTATCACAATAAAGAGCTAAGGAATTCCTAATTCAATTATTAGAGAATTTAAAAGTGAACTAAGAAGTTGAGAAAATATGAGAACTAAAGATCCAAATCTAATAATTGGACATTAGTTCTGTTAGATTCTCTTAATAAAATAAGGTATACAACTAGCATGCAAGTCTTCAACTAAATTATCACTAAATTTAATCTCATTGTGATACATTAGTTCTAATAAGTTCTCTTAAAGAACTAAGATATACAATTTGCATATAATTTACATTATACAAATAAGGAATATGCTTAATTAAGATTTTGATGTCAAATCATATCAACTAAGTTCCTAAATATCATAAGAAGTATTCTAAGAATGGAAAACTGAATTTAGAATATACTATAGAAATAGTCTCACTAAATTCTAATTATTTTAATAACATGAGTGTGAAAATTAATAATCTTAATTGGAAATAATCTAGTTCAAAGGATCACATGCAATTTATGATTTCAATTAAATCCTATAACAATTCTATTAAGGATAAATCAAAAGTTTGTTAAGTGTTCCAATAATCAAATTATAAAAATTCACGTTTCAAACATACAATAAAAAATGTATGGGGGCAGTAAATAATACTAGACATGTTTACTGTCCTAAGTTAAAAAGTATATAAAACAAGCATGGATGAAAAACATGAAGTTATAAAATTACTTAATTGAAGGAGCCAAATACCTAAAATCTCCAATTATTATCTAAATAAAATAATATACATCAATTTGAAACTTTTATAGCATAAGGAGAAAAATGATACTAAGTAGGTCAATTTGAACAACTTTGGGTTTATAGGGTCTGGAGGATTCCTAATTAGAGTTTAAAAGTTATTAAGAGATTTATTATTCAAAACCTAAATTTGATCTCTTATTATTGCCTTACACATTTTTGTGAATCAAATGGACTATTTGATTGTCAAAAATGGACATTAAATATTCAAGTTATATCACATATAAGATTTATATTAAATTGGAAATAATTAATTAACTTAAAATAATGATTAATAGAAATAATCAGCGAAACTGAAATTAAATATCATATTAATGATCTACATATTTTTGTAATTGAAATGATATATAATATCGCATGATTTGGTTAAGTAAATTGGAAGTTATAAGTGAAATTAAATTTGCATTTGAATTTAAATTAAATAAAATTTAAATCAAAGCTTATTTCATTAATTTCTTAATTATCGGCTTTACCGAAGCTCTAACAACAAAGCATGGAAAAATTAATCGCCACGTGGTTAGGGATATATGACGTGGTTCTAACATTGTCGTACTGGTTAGTTCGATGGATAGCAGTCGATAGACCACTGTTCGGTTCGATGCATAGGATATTAGGGCATTTCGGTGGTCATGCTACTAATCACTTCAGAATAAATTCAAAAAAGAAAAAAAATTACGATGTTTGATTTGAGATCTTCATATGAAATATGAATATCTATAATTAAAGACATACCTAAGTTTGTGAAATTAGTAACCCTAATTTCATTCTTACAGTGCATTGAGAGCAGGATGGTAAAATCGGATTGAGCTCGACCATGTTAAGCGAGCTCGATTGATCAATTATTGCATATCTTAACTTAAATCTAACTCACATTTTAATCAAATATCACTGATTGCATATACAAAAAATGAAGTTTGTGAATTGAAAATATAAAAAAAAAATTGGAATGAAACTTAAAGTAATCCTATTTGAATCGATTGAAATTGATAACTACGAAAAACTGGAATTATATGATGATGAATATGATAAATGAGTAAGAAACGACGTACTTACACTATTGCCTTCATGACCTAGAGTTAGTGTAGAACACTTTTTAATGGCAGCGATGCCTTGCGTTCACAGCATACACCAGTAAAAGTTCCCATGTAATGAAAGAAGGACAAATGGAGATTAGAGGGGGAGAATTAGGGGATAAGGTGTGGGGCCCCCGTACTGACAATAAGGAAGTACGGTGCTCCAACTGTGGCAAATCCCCAAATTAAGTAAAGTTAGGTGAACCCAACTTTCCTTAAGGCAAGGACTTGTCACCAAGTGCTATAACATTCATCAATATAAATATCAAAGTGGCGGAAGCAGTACAAAATAAGGTAATATCCACAAGCATATATAGTAAGGAAAGAAAATGCAATAAAGTAACTCATCACAATGTAGAAAGTAGAGTACATCCAGTAAGTTAATTTTTACAAACTGAAATGAATAACTGGAAAATGAAAGACTCTCGTCCTCACTGAAATAAACAAGGCAAAACTAGCTAAACAGCAGCTGGAAGGTCCTCCTCCTAAACTGGCTCCTCCTCAGCGACACTGCCCACGAACATGTCTGAATCTGACATTTGTCAGTATCACAAATGCCAGGGCCCCAGCCAACAAAATAAAAATGTTACAGTTAGACAATTATCTAAGTACATTTTAGGCTATTTAAATTGAAACTGAATATTAAAGGATATCACATTTAATTTAACTACACATGCAGCAGTAAAGGGTGTAACAAGCTATGAAAGAAAGGGATTATTATAAACTATCTATTTATAGCATACACACGTATATGAAGTAACATGCAAAATACTAAATAAGCAAGGTAAGGCTAAAAGCAAAAATAACTGTAATTGCTGAATAAACATGATCCTAACATGATTATAATCGAAGTAAAACATGCTGAGTATAACAGAACACAAATACTGAATACGATAAAATTCTAGCATCCTAAACATGCCATTTATACATATATCTAAGCCATGAAAGTATACATACAACATGCAGATTAAGATAAAAAAGAAGGCCACTGAGATATGTGACAAAAGCAAAGCAATATATGAAATATAAAACCACTGAGATATGTGGTAAAATGAGCAAATACTAAAAATAAGGCCACTGAAGCATGTGGCAAAACAAATTAGAAAATCAATAAAATCCAACTAAAGTAGCAATAAGCCTGAGTCCTAGTACTGTTATACCAGCCAATAGGCCATATAGGGCCTCTAATATCAATCAATCAATCCCCAGCCTAGCCATCCAAATATGCTAGGTCTGAGTCCAGTCTATACAATACTACTACTGAAGAGGCAGACTAAGCTAGGTCATATTCTACTAACTACAAACAAAATAAAATTGAATGATATGCAATTTCAATACTAGCTTAGGATGTATCATCCATATCCTAAGTTTTTCCTATTATGCTCAAGGAATAAAGCTCAAATATAAAGTGTGCAAGGCAATCTAGTCAAAGTAAGCAAGAGACTCAATCTAGACTTATGTGATATCTGTTGTTGTCTAAATTACTAAATCTAACTACTCTGAGAAGGTACAAGCTTAGGATCTCCAATATTCAGCTATCGAGTAGAATCTCAGATTTACGTCCTTAAAGTTAAAAATATTAGAACTTAACAAGTTCTAATCCAAAAAATCATGTGATGACTATATAGTTTAAGTAAGCAAATCAACGACCTAATTTTATGGATATTTTACTCTCTTACCCAAATTTTGATCAAATAAATCAAGGTTTAAGAATTTAGAACTTAACCCTATGTTGAGTTCAAATTCCAAATCCAAGGTGATACTAAAATAGGATCTAGGTTTCTCACTTAATCCCAAAGGTAAAGGATCCTATAAGTTGAAAGATTCAGGAACTAAGATCTTAGTGAAAGGCTATTTTACTAATTATAAGATAAAATAATCAATTAAGAACTTGTGAATCTAAGATCTATATTCAATCTTTAAGATAATTTCATTATCTTATTGATTGAATCATCCTATACCCATATGGAAGGTTTCAAAAGATTTAAACAATCAATCATTAAAGAATTTCAATTGGAGGTGGTTTGATTCAAATTGAAGATTTAAGTCTAAGATCTAAGATCTAAAGATCTGAAGTTTGATCAGTTTAGACTTCTAATTAGGGTTCTGACTTATAAGATTTCAAATTGTGATTTTCCTTAGATTCTAATTTCATAATTAATTATAAGGGGCTTATTAAGGTTATAATTGACAATTCCAAGTAGTAGATTAATATTAAACCCATTTTGACCTTCTTAGGCCACTTAAGATCTAAGGGTCTGAGTTTTGATCACTTTAGATCTTAAGCTAAGAATTTTACTTAGACATTACCAATTTCTTTTCTTTTAGCACTTAATTCTTAAGTTATTTTAACTGAAATTATTAATGAGATAATTTACCATTTTAATTATTAAACTTAAAGTTTAATACCATAGGATCTTTAGGAGGAATGCTTAAGGTTTAGGTATCTTAATTAAGGAATTAATGAGACCTTATGGATTGGTGATTATTATTATTCTAAGATTTTAGAGAACAATTCCAATCTATGTTATAGGGGTTTACTGAAATTTTCAGTCCTTAAGGAACATTAAATCATATTTTGGCTAAAATGACTAAAATACTCCTCTTAAGGCTAAAATTAGAATTTTATGGTTTACTTACTCAAATTTGTTATAATCTATTTTAATATGTTTCATATTACTTAATGAAGTGGGAAACACCTTTAATTTAGGTTTTGATGACCTAAATGATCTTGATTAGCACTAATTACCTAATTAAGGCACTTAGGGTGATTAGTGAATTTAAGGCACTTTAGGGCAATCCAACCTTACACTTAGGTTATAATAGACTTAATGTGAGGTTAGGAACAATCCTCACCCAAAACAGAGGCTTAATTAGGGCTTAACTTACTAATCTTTGCTTAGGGTGATTAAGGTGTGATTAAGAAAATTAATTATCTGAAATTTATTTTAAGGGTCTGGAATTGTCCCTTAGAGTACAAGGAGCAATCAGAGCCCTTAAACTCAAAATTTGGATATTTAGCTGATTTTATATGATTTATTTAAGAGTAGAGAAGGTTTGGCTAATAATTTTTAATCCAACCATTGGATCTGGGATTTTATTTTATATTCAGAGTCCTTGAATTTTTCTGATTCAAATGGTATATTGGATCATACTATTTGGATCTGTATAACTAAAGTTATTTAATTAATTCATTCTGTCTTTTTATTTAAATAAGGACTTTAGGATCTGATTTATGAATTAATTTCCTTAAGGATTTTAATTCATAAATCCTATTTATAAATTGGTCGGCCCGATTTCAAAACACGCGGGTCACGGGTCGGCCCGACCCGTGACTGCATCCCCTACCTCTCGACGGCTGCAGATTAGGGCAAACTTCAATCATCAAATTCGCCGCGCTCAGCCCACGCCACGCTGCCATTTCAATCCCTACACACTCAGGCTTCGAAGGGGCATCAATTAAACCATTAACCCCCATCAGGGGTGCACTGGACTACTGGGACGCTATTTGCCCGAAACGCCTCTAAGGGTGCACCTATGAGGAGATAATTCTCCTCACAGAGCCCATGAGTCACCACAATCTCAATCCCTACACGTTGAAGGATTGATAAGGAAGCTATAGGGTGAAATGAGGAGTCCTGGGGTGGTCTGGATCGCTGGGGTGCTGCTAGGCGAATTCTGCCAATGAAAGCCTCGACTGGATCAATCGGGTTCAGTCGAATCACTCAATCTTGGTTGATTCAACCTTCGATATGATTCGATAATTATGTACGAAGGGTCCTAATGCAGTGAGGAGTGGCTAATTGTGCCTGGGAAGCGCACAATGGGCGAATTCTGGCCTGACTGGTAGTGCGCGCTCAAATGGCAAATTCGTCGTCTGGCCCACTACCAGGCCTAGCCAGAAGGTTCAAGAGGTTGATACAGAACTAGGGAAGGTTCCTATCACAGCACCTAAGCTCCATTGAGAGAGAGGCGAGCTAAAAACCAGCTCTACGGAAAAATGAGAGAGGTAGTACCTGAAGATGGGGAAGGATGGCTATGACAGAGGCAGAACAGGCAACTGGGGGTTTGAACATCAAACCACGCCCACTATCAGTGGATGACAATCGAGACGAGCTCCCCTGGTAGCTGAATGGGTCACCAAATGGAGGGCCAGAGAGCTGAAACCAGAGAGACGCAGGAAGCTTAGGGAAGATGAAGCCAGAAGCAAAACTGGGGCTGCCGATGTGCCAGGGCTATTTATAGCTCAGAGGCGAGCTTCCAGAGCCAGGAATGAGCCAGCAGCTTTGGCACATGGCTGCCAATTGGGGCTACGAACGGGAAGGGGCAAATTTGGGAGAATACCCCGACTATGGCAATTAGGGGGCGAGGGAGATCGTGGGGGACAAGATTCCATCCCCATACTGCCACGAGGGCAGGATGTTGGGATCCTGTTGGGAGATTCTAGCGAGAATGCACCTGGAACGATGATGAACAGTGACGGGGTGAGGCGCAGTCGTTCGATGGGTCTTCAGTTACAACCGGGTGGCCCAGATCTTTTGATCAGCAACGATCGATCGGGACACAGATCATCCATTGGATCAAACTGAAATGATCCAACGCTTGATCTGAGCTACTTAAGATGGGACACGGGAGGCCGTTGGATCGAGATGTCGATTGAGCAGCTGAGATGAGATCAAGGCGCGCGGTTCGTGAGTCGTTCAATCCCTAGTGCTAAGATGCGTGTGAACACGATGGATGGCTCATTTTTATGCGCCACTGTTGGGACCCCGCAGCGGATCTACCGCAGTCCCGACAACAAATCCTAACAGTACTTTTAATTAAATAAATAAAATAATTAATTAATTAAAATTAGTTTAATTATTCTATTAATTTCTATATCCAATTTAGGACCAAATGAGCTCCAAAAATTTCCAAAAATTCACCCTTGGCTAATTTGGGTGTGAGGAATTCAAAAATAAAATCATATTTTAATTTGGAGATCAAAATAATTTAGGTATTTTTTAGGGCTTAAAAATAGCCAAAAATACCAAATTCTCCAATTTAGCTCCAATTAATTTCAAACTTCTAGGTTTAGGTTTAAATGACCCATTGAATCCAATGAAATTAAAATTAAACCTTGGTTTAGCTTAATTAATTTAGTTTGAGCTAGGGTAACAACCTAGGGTTGTTATATAAGGGCTTCAAAAATGTAGCTGGAAGGTGAGGACCATAACGACTCGATCAATCAATTTGACAAATGGTAGAGGAGATGGGTGCCTTGCAAAGCTTTTGTCTTCCTTCACTTCAGCCAAAAATAAAACTAGGGTTTTAATAGGTAGCAGCACTAATCATGTCAGCATGTGATTAGCAGGGTCTCAGCAGCTCCAGGTAGAAGAAAATGGAGCAATTAAGGATTGGTCTAAGCCTAATTGCCAAAGAAAGGAGCAGCTGCTAGTGAGGACTGTCCTCCTATGGTGTCAAGGCGATCGTGTAACAACCTTAGTTGTGACCATAGCTAAATTTAGATTATTTAAGTTAAACTAAGTTCTAATTTTAATTCCATTAGACTCAATGAGTCATTTAAACCTAACCCTAGAAATTTGAAATTAATCGGAGCTAAATTGAGAATGTTGGTATTTTTGGCTAATTTTGAGCCCTGGAAAATACCTAAATTAAATTGATCTCTAAATTAAAATCTAATTTTATTTTTGAATTCCTCATGCCCTAATTAGCCAAGGGTGAAGTTTTAGGAATTTTTGGAGCTCATTTAATCCTAAATTAGATTTATAAAATTAATTAGAATTTAAATTAATTATTAATTGAATTAATATTAATTAAATTAAATATATATATATATATATTATATGGGATTTGCTGTCGGGACCGCGGCAAATTCCGTTGCGGGTCTCGACAGCGATGCTTCAAACTGCACCAATGGATGCGTTAGCACGCATCCTAGCGCAATCTATCCAACAGCGGGATCTCCTTCGAGTTGAGATCTAATCCTAGACGTCAGATCCATCGTGCACATCTGACGACTACCATCTATTCCGCCTAAGTAATCCATCAGAGCCATCCAAAGCTAATGGTCGATCCATCAGACGGTAGGCACAAGTCCGAGCACTATGGATTGTCTCCCTCACCTCGCCCCATCCGCGTCTGGTCACCCCCCCCCCCCCAAAACTCAGGATTCTTCCAGTCTCCATGGCAGTACGAGAAAGCCCTGATTTTCTCCTTCTGCCCTTGGCGTGACCTCTTGATGGTTGCCTTCTCCTTGAGTTCCCCCTGACCGTTCTAGCCACCCCATTGCTTCAGGCCGAACCATTCTCCAAGCCTGAGCCATGGCATCCACCCCTAGGGCCTCCTTCTGCCTATAAATACCCTAGAGTATCACAGTGAGTCCTTTTGATCACTGTGATCTCTCAATTTCCCAATTGAAGTCCCCTAGAGCTCACGTCACACTCGGCAAATTCCAGGCATTTTTTGGAGCTGTGAACCACTGATAGAGGGTTCGTCTAGTATTCAGACTCCCTGTGAACTTGCGACTGCTGCTTGGGAAACTCTGGCTCACCTCAATTCCTCTTGGTCATGCCTACTACCTCGACTTCAGGTACAGCTTCTCCTACTGAACTCAATGAGTTTAGCTTTCCATTAAAGCTTCTTGATGAGCCTCTAGATGTCATCTAGCTAGCCTTAGCCACTTAGGGAACCTGTCATAATTATCGCCAGGGGCTAAGCTAGCTTGGATCAATCATATCTATCAATTGAGCTAGCGACCGAGCCATGATTGAGTTTGAGTAAGGACTCAGCGATCGGCTGCACCCCAGGTTATGAAACCTTGGGGGTTCAACTCTCCTCACCTCACTGATGGTGTAGGGATCAAGCCCCATCAATTTAGTGGCTTCTGTGAGGAGAATTATCCCCTCACAGTGAACCATAATCATCTGCAATTGGACGCTTCGGTGGAGTAGCCATCCAGCATTCTGGCTCACCCTAGTTAGGGCTTCCAGGTTTAATCGACGCACCTTGATCTCCTGAGGTGTGGCAATTGAATGCTGGTCGTGGCGTGGCCTATCGGTGGCGAATTTAGTGGTCCAAGGTACCCTTCCCGCGGCTGAGAGCTATGAGGGGTATCGGGGACAACGACTGGCGCTTTGGGCCGGGTCGGTCCCCGACCCATGCAGTTTGGATTTTGGGCTGCCATTTAATTAAAGGATTTTCGAAATTAATTTCCTTAAGGAAATTAATTCAGAAAATAAAACCCTATGATTTTAATTTAAATAAACATTCAGAATGTATTAATAAAATAATTTAATCAATACTTATCCAAATGGTATGATCCAATATATTATTTTAATCAGAAAAATACAAGGAACAATAATATAAAATAAAATTAATAATCCAATGGTTAGATTTAAAATAATATTCTAATTTTTTTCTATTTTCATTTAAATCATAATAAATTCATTAATTGTCCAAAATAATTAGCGCTCTGATTTTGATAGATCTAATTTCTAATGCTTTATTAAGCATAGTAGAGCCTATAAATATGTTTGGATTATTCTTGTATGCCCTAATTTCCTTAATTACCTTAACTGGCTTAAAATTATGATTAGTTCTAATTAGGGTAATTAGGCTACCAAAACCTAAGATAAGTGTTTATTGCACTTCATTAATCAATATAGAACTCATTAAAATAGATTTGAATTAATTTAGATGATTGAATCTTAAAATTCCATTTTTAACCTTAAGAGGGGTATTTTGGTCATTTTGACCAAAATGTGTTTAAACCTTACAATTCTAGTAAAGTATCTCTAGCTAGATTATTAGCACATTTCTAAAATACTATGTAATAATATTGATGATAAGTAAAGAAATCTTAAGTTAGTTCTTGTTAAGATCTTAAGATCTTGAGAGCACTCCAAATTACTTCCTTAAAGAGAGAAAACCTTAATAACTTTAATACTAAACTTTTAGGTTAATTACTTTAATTAAGTTGATCCATAAGCTTGAATCCTAAAAGAAATGTTATTGTAAAACTCCTAAGTCTAGTTTTAACTCAAGATATAAAGTGACTAAATCTTAGATCTTAGATCTTTAATCTTAGACTTTAGATCATCTAATTAAATTAAATTACCTTCATTTGAAATTCCTTACTTGATTAAATGTTTAATTCTTTTGAAACCTTCCTTGTGGGTGTAGGATTGATTCAATCTATAGGATAATGTAATTATCCTAAAGATTGAATATAGATCTCAGATTCTTAGTTCTTAATTGATTATTTTATCTTACAACTAGTAGAGTAACCTTTCAATAAGGTCTTAGTTTCTAAATCTTTCAGCTTATAGGATTCTGTACATATAGATTATGCTTGAGTGAGAACTCTAGACCCTATTAGGATATTACCTTGGATTCAAAATTTGAACACTAAAGTGGAGTTCAAGTCTAGAATCCTTAATCTTGATATACTTGATCAAGATTTGGATTAAGTGAGAAAATAATAGTAATTAAGTCATTGATTTATTTTCTTTAAACCTTTATAGTCATCATTGACTATGAATTAGAACTTGTTAAGTTCTAATATTAATATTAAGGTCGTAAATTTGAGATTATACTCGATAGCTAGATATTGGAGATCATAAACTTGTATCTTCTCAGAATAGTTAGTTGAATAAAAGTAGACAACAATAAATATCACATAAGTCTAGATTGAGTCTCTTGCTTACTTTGACTTTGATTGCTCTGCACACTTTGAACATTGAGCCTTGTTCCTGAGCATAATAGGAGAACTTAGGATATGGAAGATACATCCTAAGTTAGTATTTGAAAAGCATTCATTCAGTCATCTCAGTGCTTTTAGTTAGTAGAGTATGTTCTAGCTTAGTTTGACTTTTCAGTTCTAGTTTTATTATAGAATAAACTCAGACCTAGCTCTGTGGATGCCTAGGATGAATACATGTCTTATTCTATTAGTTCAACTCGAACCCAGCTCTGCGGATGCCTAGGATGGACACATGTTGAACTTTCTATTCAGAGGTTCTGCAAGTCCTATTTCTATTATGGTAGTACTATGTCTTAGGCTTACTTTTACTTTTGTTCAATTTTCAGTATTTATCTTGCTTTGCTACATGCTTTAGTGGCCTTACTTTTGTGCTTGGCTTGCTTTGCCACATGTCTCAGTGGCTTTACTTTTAGTTCATTCATGTACTTAGTTTGCTTTTGCCACATGCTTTAATGGCCTTTTATATATTAAATCAGCATGCTTATATATATGCTCTTATTAATTAGTTATTAAGTAATAGCATGTTTAGGATGCTAGAATTGCATGTTTATTTTAGCACTTGTGTTCTTTATATACTCAGTATGTATCCATGTGATCATAAGCATGTTAGGATCAGATTTACTCAGTAGTTACAGTTTCTTTAATTTTAGCCTCACCTTGTTTAGTTTCATGATTTGTATATTATTTTTACATACTTATTGATGGGTTATAAATGACTAGTTTATAGCTACCCCGTTCTTGTGGCTTGTTGCACCTTATAATGCTTGCATGTTTAAAACCTTTAAATGTGATATCTTAAATGTTCAGTTTACTTAAATAGCCTAAAATGTACTTAGACAATTGTCTAACTATAACCTTTTTCTTTTATTGGATGAGGCCTTGGCATTTATGATACTGACAAATGTCAGATTCAGAGTTGTTCGTTAGCAGTGCTGTAGGAGATGAGCCGGTGTAGGAGGAGGATCTTCCTACTGCTGCTTAGATAGATTTTTATTTTCTTGCAGTGAGATTGAGAGATCTTTTCTTTCATTTAATTCAGTCTGTAATAATTAAATTATGGATGTATTTACTTTTCTGTATTTGATCTGAGTTACTGCTATTCTATTTCTTTTATACTATATTATGCATATGGATGTTATATTCTGTTGTTTTTTTATGCTTTTGCCACTTTGGTTTGTATTGATGTATGTTCACAGTTACAGTAGTATTAGGTGGCAAGTCCTTCGCTTAAGGTGGGTCGGGTTCTACCTGAATTTACTTGAATTGGGGATTTTCCATTGCTAGAGCATCGCACTCCTCGTGTTTATGCTAATATCAGTATTAGCATGGTCGTGAAGGGTTCGGGGCACCATAGTTGGTATCAGAGAGCACCATAAAGTGTCAGAATGAGATTTGTGATTCCTTTCTACCTAATGGACCATTTTTCTGATGTGCAAACATTAATATATGACATCCATAACATAGTACTATCGGTAACTCTTTGAAAATTGTAGAATGAAAATACTCATATCCTAAAAATATAGTTATCTCTAGTTTAACAAAAATTAATAAATCCTTATCTTGCAAGTCAAATGGATTTTGGAGAGTCTGATTTGGACTACTACCTACAAACCTACAAGTTAGCTTCTAGCTACAGTTTCAAATGGAGACATGAGAGTAATTGGAAAATAGAAGGAGTTTCAGCAATATGAATCCTAGTCTTGGACAAGCTTCTACATCAAATGGCATATCGGGGGCTAGACTTTCCTATCTATGCAAAGGAATGGTTAAGCCGAGTGGAGTCAGTCCTAGAGCATATAGAGTGTCCCAAGTCTCTCTATGTGGATATTGTGACACATCAAATGCTAGACTTTGCGGGAATTTGGTGGTCTGACACCATCAGAAGGCTCGAGAGAAAGCGTAAGAGGAAGCGTCAGGGAGTAACTTTTGAGGACTTTTGTGTGGCCTTTAGGGCTGAGTATATTAAGGATGTTTGAGTGTTAGTTAAGACAATTGTTATCTCTTGATCTATATGATTCTAGTAGCATTATGATTTTCTGATATTTCCTAAATCTTATGTAATCATTTATTTCAACATAATGAGAATTTTTCAGACTTAGTTGTTGTCTTCTTTAGAACAATTCTGAAATCTGGATTTGTGTTGCTCAAATAGAATGAATCATGAATCACCACTTGCCGCTACCCCCATCAAAACTGTTGTTGCTTCAAGCAGTTCTACGGATGAAGTGGCTCATCTGCGATCCATGGTGGCAACTCTGTTAAAAAATTAGGCTCAACAAGCGTTGGCCATGCGAAAGATGATGAACGAACATTCAGTCCCTGCTGTTGTTGCTGCTCCTGCCATCCCAGTGCAGCAAAATCCCTTCCTTTCCCAATAATTGATGGATAGTCTCCTCCATAACTTCCTAGGATTAAGATTGTTTACCTTTAGCGGTAACTTACCCCTAATGGACACAGCCGATTAGCTGAAAGCAATAGAGAAGGATCTGATTAGCTTGAAGATTCCCAATTTTGAAGTCATTCATCTTACAACACATCTGTTTCACACTGAGGCAAAGGAAGAGGTCCGAAACACTAAGTTCATAGATTATGAACTTGCAGACATCCCTTGGGATGAGTTTGTGGAGGTATTTAAAGTTGAGTTCATCCCCCTGTCTGCCCAGAATATTATAACAGATACCATTCTGAGGCTGACACAAGGAAGCCGTACCATCGCAGACTATGAAAGAGAGTTTTGTAGGTTAATTTGCTTTGCCCCAGAAATAGTTCAATCTGAATCGGCCAAGTGCCACCGTTTTCTCAGTGAATTAAGAGATTCACTGAAGGATATGATCATCCCACTTCGTTTCACTAGCTTCTTTGAGCTAGCAGAGATAGCCAAAGTACTTGAGCATCGTCACTCAAAATGGGATCTCAAACGGAAAATACAATCAACTCCTCATCGACATGAAGCCTTTAAGAGGCACAGACCTAACTCTGCAAAGGTCTATCAACTTGAAGCTGCATTAATTGCTGAACAAATTCAAGGTTGTAATAGGCTTCATCCTTATGGCAAGTGTTACCACTTCAGCCATAAGTGCTACAATTGTGGGCGACCAGGCCACATGTTCTATCATTGTACACACACAGAAATGGTGGATGGAGTTTCGATAAAGCCATATCAGAAGGACCAAGTGTTTAGAGCAACTCCGTTGAACAGGAGAGAACCAAATTTGGCAATAATGCCAGCACCTGCCCCAGAAGTTGTCCCAAATATGCCATCTTCTCCGAAGTCCCAGAATAATCTCAGGAGGCAGGTAAACAACCGTCCCACTGGTCCTGCACGAGTTTATGCTTTAACACCTCGGGAAGCCGTAGGCGACAACAATATGGTTTCAGGTACACATTTCTGAACTTTTTTTTTAATTGCATTTCTATATCTTAAATAGTGCAATCCATTAATGTAATTATGTGAATAAATTAGGCACGCTTTATTTTAATGACCAGCTCTGCAATGTGTTATTTGACACTAGTGCTAGTCATTCGTTCATTTCTGAACATTTTGCTAACATCCTTAAACCACACTTGTACAACTTAACAAAATCATTAAGTGTTGGACTTCCATCTGGAGCCCAACTCAGTGCCCATAAGTTTTGTAATATCAAAATTCCATTTAATGGTTAGGAGTTTGACTCCAAATAAATCATCCTGCCATTAATAAATTTTGATATTATCCTTGGGATGAATTGGCTCAGTGACAATGATACTGTAATAAACTGCCTGAAAAAGAAGGTCACTCTCCATTCCCAAGGTAAGCCTGAAACCTTTATTAAAAAAACTAGTACACAATTATCTTTGATCAATGCTATTAAAGCTGAATAATTGATCAGTAAGGGTTGTGATGCTTTTTCACTAAGATGGGTGAAGCAAAAGAAAGTATCCCTCTCTTTGATTGTAAAGTAGTTAAGAAATTCACCGACGTATTCTCAGAAGATTTGCCTAGTGTGCCACCTTCCAGAGAAGTGAAGTTCTCTATCAAATTAACTCAGGGCACCTAGCCTATATCTAAAGCTTCATATAGAATGTCATCTAAGGAACTTCAAGAACTCAATAAACAATTACAAGAACTCTTGAATAAAGGCTTTATTAGGTCAAGTATGTCTCCTTGGGGAGCACCTATTTTATTTGTAAAGAAGAATGATGGATCTATGCGCATGTGCATAGATTATCGTGAACTAAATAAAGTCACTATAAAGAATAAATACCCATTGCATAGAATTGATGATTTATTCGACCAGTTATCTGGAGCTGTCATATTCTCTAAGATCGACATCAGGTCTGGATATCATTAATTGTGAGTAAAAGAAGATGATGTAGGTAAGACCGCTTTTTGTACTTGCTATGGTCATTTTGAATTCCTAGTGTGTCGTTTGGACTCACTAATGCGCCATCAATCTTTATGAATTTGATGCAGTGAGTCCTTAAACCATACTTAGACAAATTTATAATCATCTTTATCGATGATGTCCTCATTTACTCTCGAACTTTAAAAGATCACGAAGATCATTTGAGGTTAGTATTAGAAGCTCCGCATGAACATCAGCTGTATGCCAAGTTCTCCAAGTGTGAGTTTTGGCTTAAGTTCATTATATTCTTGGGGCATGTCATCGCTGCCTAGGGTATTTGTGTAGATCAAAATAAAGTAAGCGCTATTCAGGACTGGGTTCAGCCTAAGTCAGCCACACATATTAGAAGTTTCTTGAGATTAGGTGGATGTTATAGGAATTTTGTTAAAGGTTTCCCCAGATTGCTTCTCCTTTGACTAAGTTGACTCAGAAATTCATTCCGTTCATTTGGAATCCTGAATGTGAGGAAGCATTTCAAACCTTGAAGGACGCACTATCTACCGCTCCAGTACTTGTTCTATCCAAGGAAGGCTTGAACTATCAAGTGTACACCGATGCCTCTGGAATTGGTTTAGGTTGTGTGTTGATGCAAGAGGGTAAGGTAATTGCCTACGCCTCTCGTCAGTTAAAACCCCATGAGAAAATTTATCCAGTTAATGATCTTGAACTTGCAACTGTAATCTTTGCTCTAAAAATTTGGCTTCACTATTTATATGGAGTTCAGTGTTCAATTTTCACTGATCATCAAAGCTTGAATTATATTTTCACTCAAATAGAACTGAATTATCGTCAGAGAAGATGGTTTGAACTCAGCAATGATTATGATCTTAGTATTCAGTATCATCCAAGAAAAGAAAATGTAGTGGCCGATACTCTTAGTCATCGTGCTACTTTGTCTTTCATGATTGCCTCCAGTTCTTTAGAACTAGAATTTCGTAAGCTTGAAATTTCTCCTGTCAGTGGCGATATGTTAAGTTCACTTCTAGTAAATATCAATGTGGAACCTACTTTCCACAGAGATGTCTCTATCTTGCAGACTAAAGACGATGATTAATTGAAGTTCAAAGCAAATATTGAAAGTGGTCGTCATCATGATTTGCAAATGTGTAACGGTATAATTTATCAAGGTAATCGTATATGGATTCCTAAATCCATGCATCATGAAGTGTTGATTGAAGGTCATAATTCTGGGTATCATATTCACCTAGGCAGTACTAAGATGTATCAAGATCTAAAATAATTGTTTTGGTGGCCCAGTATGAAGAAAGATGTAGCCGATTTTATGGCTAAGTGTCATGCCTGTAATTTAGTAAAGGTTGAGCACCAAAGACCTGGTAGTCTTCTGCATCCATTAGAAATTCCTGAATGGAAATGGTTTGATATATTTATGGATTTTGTCATGGGATTGCCTCGTACAAAATTTGGTGCCAACGCAATCTGAGTTATAGTAGATCATTTGACTAAATCAGCGCACTTTCTTCCTATCCATCAGACTGATTCTGTGGAAAGCTAGCAAAGCTCTATATTAAAGAAATTGTCAGGCTGTGTGGTATTCCAAAATCAATCGTATCTGATAGAGATAGTATATTTACTTCTAAGTTTTGGCAAGCTATGCATCAAGATCTGGGTACTACTCTAATTGTGAGTATAAGTTTTCATCCTCAAACAGATGGCCAGACTGAAAGAGTGAATCAAGTTCTTGAGGATTTGCTAAGGCTTTATGTTCTTGATTTTTCAAGTTTTTGGGAAGATCATATTCCATTAGTGGAGTTTGCCTACAATAACAATTTCAAGCTTGTATAAAAATATCTCTCTATGAGGTATTGTATGGTAGAAAATGTAATACTCCACTAGCTTGGTTAGAAATAGGAAGCGTTCAACTTTTTGGATTAGAGTTAGTCGAAGAAACTAATAATAAGATTCAATTAATTCAGCAAAGAATTCGTTCAGCTCAAGATCGTCAGAGTAAGTATCATGATGCTCATCATCATCTTCTAGAGTTCAATGTGGGAGACTCTGCATATCCGAAAGTTAGTTCAATGAAGGGTGTTTACAGATTCGGTATAGCAGGGAAACTCAGTCCCCGCTATATTGGACCTTTTGAAATTTTGGCCAAAGTAGGATCATCTGCCTACAGGTTGAATCTTCCTGATGACTTTGCAGCTGTTCACAATGTGTTTCATATATCATCATTAAGAAGATGTCTCAGAGACCCTTCTCATCTCATTCAACTTCTAGCAGCAGAAATCCAACTTGATCTTTCTTATGCCGAAGAACCAATCAAAGTCTTAGCTCGTGATCAGAAGCAGCTAAGAAACTGTTCAATTTCTATAGTCAAAGTCCAGTGGAAGAATCAATCCTTGGAAGAATCTACCTGGGAGAATGAAGTGGATATGCGCAATAAATATCTACAGCTTTTTGCAAGTCCAGGTACTGTTCTTTCTTTTCATTCCCATTCTATTTAAATGTTTCAGTCCTTATAGTACTTTCTTCACTTGAGTGATATCGGGGATGATATCGTTCTTAAGTGGGGGAGTCTGTAACAACCCTAGTTGTTACCATAGCTAAGTTTAGATTATTTAAGCTAAACTAAGTTCTAATTTTAATTCCATTAAACTGAGTGAGTTATTTAAACTTAACCCTAGAAGTTTAAAATCAATCGGAGCTAAATTGAGAATGTTGGTATTTTGGCTATTTTTGAGCCCTAAAAAATACCTATATTAAATTAATCTCCAAATTAAAATCTGATTTTATTTTTGAATTCCTCATGCCCTAATTAGCTAAGGGAAAATTTTTGAAGCTCATTTAATCCTAAATTAGATTTTTAGAATTAATTAGAATTTAAATTAATTATTAAATGAATTAAAATTAATTAAATTAAATATATATATATATATATATATGGGATTTGCTGTCGGGACCGCAGCAGATCCGCTGCGGGGTCCCAACAGCGGTGTCCCAACAGCGGTGCTTCAATTTGCACCAATGGATGCGTTAGCACGCATCCTAGCGCAATCTATCCAATGGCAGGATCTCCTCCGAGTTGAGATATAATCCTAGACGTCTGATCCATCGTGCGTATTTGACGACTACCATCTATTCTGCTTAAGTAATCCATCAGAGCCATCCAAAGCCAACGGTCATTCCATCAGATGACAGGCGCGAATTCGAGCACTGTGGATTATCTCCCTCGCCTCGCCCCATCCGCGTCTAGTCCCTCGACAATCGGGATCCTTCCAACCCCCGTGGCAGTACGGGAAAGCCTCAATTTTCCACTTCTGCCCTCGATGCGACCTCTTGCTATTTGCCTTCTCCATGAATTGCCCCTTGACCGTTCCAGCCACCCCCATTGCTTCGGGCCGAGCCATTCTCCAAGCCTGAGCCATGGCATCCATCCCTAGGGCCTCCTTCAGCCTATAAATACCCCCAGAGTATCACAGTGAGTCCCTTTGCTCACTATGATCTCTCAATTTCCCAGCCAAAGTCCCTTGGAGCTCCCGTCACACTCGGCAAATTCCTGGCATTTTTTGGAGCTGCGAACCGCTGATAGAGGGTCCGTCTGGTGTTCAAACTCCATGTGAACTTGCGTCTGCTGCTTGGGAAGCTCCAGCTCACCTCAATTCCTCTCGGCCGTGCTTACAACCTCGACTTCAGGTACAGCTTCTCCCATTGAATACAGTGAGTTCATCTTTCCATTAAAGCTTCTGGATGAGCCTCTGGATATTGTCTAGCTAGCCTTAGCCACTTAGGGAACCTATCATAATCATCTCTAGGGGCTAAGCTAGCTCGGATCAATCGTATCGATCAATTGAGCCACCGGCTGAGCCATGGCTGAATCTGAGTAAGGACCCAACGATCAGTTGCACCCCAGGTTATGAAACCTTGGGGGTTCGACTCTCCTCACCTCACTGATGGTGTATAGATCGAGCTCCGTACATTTAGTGGCTTATGTGTGGAGAGTTATCCCGTCACAGTGAGCCCTAATCGTCTGAAATTGGATGCTTTGGTGGAGTAGCCATCCATCATTGTGGCTCTCCCAAATTAGGGCTTCTAGGTTCAATTGACGCACCTTGACCTTCTGAAGGTGAGGCGATTGAATGCTGGTCGCGGCGTGTCCTATCGGTGATGAATTTAGTGGTCCATGGTACCCTTTTCGCGGTTGAGAGTGAAGAAGGGTATCGGGGATGACGACTAGCGCTTTGGGCCGGGTCGATCCCTGACCCGCGCGATTTGGATTTTGGGCCACCCTTTAATTATAGGAATTCCATAATTAGTTTCTTTAAGGAAATTAATTCAAAAAATAAAACCCTATGATTTCAATTTAAATAAACATTCAGAATGTATTAATGAAATAATTTAATCAATACTTATCCAAATGGTATGATCCAATATATCATTGTAATTAGAAAAATGCAAGGAACAATAATATAAAATAAAATCAAAGATCCAATGGTTAGATTTAAAATAATTACCTAATCTTTCTCTATTTTCATTTAAATCATAATAAATTCATTAATCGTCCAAAAATGTTGATTAATGTCTCTGATTGCTCATAAGACCATATAGAACTTATATAGACCATTAAAAGAAAATTTACGTCATTTAATTTGCTAATCACTCCTTAATTCCCCTAAAATGAGATTAGTAAATTTAATCATAATTAGCCCTCTGATTTGATGGTCCTAATTTTTAATGCTTTATTAAGCATAGTAGAGCCTATAAATATGTTTGGATCATTCTTGTATGCCCTAATTTCTTTAATTACCTTAATTGGCTTAAAATTATGATTAGTACTAATTAGGCTAATTAGGTTACCAAAACTTAAGATAAGTGTTTATTCTATTTCATTAATCAATAGAGAACTCATTAAAATAGATTTGAATCAATTTATATGATTAAATTTTAAAATTCCATTTTTAACCTTAAGAGGAGTATTTTGGTCATTTTGACCAAAATGTGTTTAAGCATCTCTTAAACCTTAAAATTCTAGTAAAGTATCTGTAGTTAGATTATTAGCACCTTTCTGAAATCCTATGTAATAATATTGATGATAAGTAAATAAGTCTTAAGTTAGTTCTTATTAAGATCTTAAGATCTTAAGAGCACTCAAAATTATTTCCTTAAAGAGAGAAAACCTGAATAACTTTAATACTAAACTTTTAGGTTAATTACTTTAATTAAGTTGATCCATAAGCTTGAATCCTGAAAGAAATGTTCTTGTAAAACTCCTAAGTCTAGTTTTAGCTCAAGATCTAAAGTGATCAAATCTTAGATCTTAGATCTTAGATCTTAGACTTTAGATCATCTAATTGAATTGAATTACCTTCATTTGGAATTCCTTACTTGATTAGCTGTTTAATCCTTTTGAAACCTTCCTTGTGGGTGTTGGATTGATTCAATCTATAGAATAATATAATTATCCTAAAAATTGAATATAGATCCCAGATTCTTAGTTCTTATTTGATTATTTTATCTTACAACTAGTAGAGTAACCTTTCAATAAGGTCTTAGTTTCTAAATCCTTCAACTTATAAGATTTTGTACATATAGATTATGCTTAAGTGAGAACTCTAGACCCTTATTAGGATGTTACCTTAGATTCAGGATTTGAACACCAAAGTGGAGTTCAGGTCTAGAATCCTTAATCTTAATATACTTGATCAAGATTTGGGTTAAGTGAGAAAAATAATAATAATTAAGTCATTAATTTATTTACTTTAAACCTTTATAGTCATCATTGATTATGAATTAGAACTTGTTAAGTTCTAATATTATCATTAAGGTCATAAATCTGAGATTATACTCGATAGCTGAATATTGGAGATCCTAAACTTGTATCTTCTCAGAATAGTTAGTTGAATAAAAGTAGACAATATTAGATATCACATAAGTCTAGATTGAGTCTCTTGCTTACTTTGACTTTGATTGATCTGCACACTTTGAATATTGAGCCTTGTTCCTTGAGCATTATAGGAGAACTTAGGATATGGAAGGTACATCTTAAGTTAGTATTTGAAAAGTATTCATTCAGTCCTCTCAGTACTTTCAGTTAGTAGAGTATGTTCTAGCATAGTTTGGCTCTTCAGTTCTAGTTTTATTATAAAATAGACTCGGACCTAGCTCTGCGGATGCCTAGGATGGATACAAGTATTATTCTATAAGTTTAACTCGGACCTAGCTCTGTGGATGCCTAGGATGGACATATGTTGAACTTTCTATTCATATGTCTTGTAAGGCCTGTTTCTGTTATGGCAGTACTATGTCTTAGGCTTACTTCTACTTCAGTTCAGTTTTCAATATTTATATTGCTTTGCCACTTACTTTAGTGGCCTTTCTTTTGTGCTTGGCTTGCTTTGCCACATGTTTCAGTGGCTTTACTTTTAGTTTATTCATGTACTTAGTTTGTTGTTGCCACATGCTTCTATGGCCTTTTATATATTAAATCTGCATGCTTGTATATATGATTTTATTGATTAATTATTAAGTAATTGCATTTTTAGGATGCTAGAATTGCATATTTATTTTAGCACTTGTATTTTTTATATACTCAGCATGTATCCATGTGATCATAAGCATGTTAGGATCATATTTACTTCAGTTGTTATAGTTGTTTTACTTTTAGCCTCATCTTGTTTAGTTTCATATTTTGTATGTTATTTTTACATACTTATTGATGGGCTATAAATGACTAGTTTATAGCTACCCCATTCTTGTGGCTTGTTGCACCTTATAATGCTTGCATGTTAAAAACATTTAAATGTGATATCTTAAATGTTCAGTTCAATTAAATAGCCTAAAATATACTTAGACAATTGTCTAACTGTAATATTTTTCTTTTGTTGGTTGGGGCCATAGCATTTGTGATATCGACAAATGTCAGATCTAGAGTTGTTCGTTGGCAATGTTGTAGGAGAGGAGCCGGTGCAGGAGGAGGATCTTTCTACTACTGCTTAGATAGATTTTCATTTTCTTGCGGTGAGATTGAAAGATCTTTTCTTTCATTTAATTCAGTTTGTAATAATTAAATTATGGATGTATTTACTTTTTTATATTTGATCTGAGTTACTGCTATTCTACTTCTTTTATACTATGTTATGCCTGTGGATGTTATATTCTATTGTGTCTTTCTGCTTCCGCCACTTTAATTTGTATTGATGTATGTTCATAATTACAGTAGTATTAGGTGGAAAGTCCTTGGCTTAAGGTGGGTCGAGTCCTACCTGACTCTACTTGAGTTGAGGATTTTCCACAGCTGGAGCACCGCACTCCTCATATTTTTGCTAATATCAGTATTAGCGTGGCCGCGGAGGGTGCGGGGCCCCACAGATCGTGTTTGAGGAGGCGTACAGGGAGTGAATCTTAGCCGTTGGTTCATCTGCTTGATCCAATGATAAAGTAGGCTCGATATTAGTGGATCGCCTCCTAGTCGTTCGATCAGGTGAAGGAAACGCGCTACGATTGAGATCCAACTAACCCGCTGTTTCATGAGACAAGTCGTGCAGCTGATCCTCGCGGTACAAAAATTATCGGTCATTGGAAAAATAATTAAATAATAATATATGTATATTAATTTAGATTATATTAATTAATTAATTAATTATACTTAATTTTATACTCAAAATTAAATAATAAAATGACTCTGAAAAATTCCAAAAATTCACCCTTACCTAATTGAGTGGTGAGGAACTCAAAACTGAAAATAGATTTTTGATGAGAGGTTAATTTAATTTTCCTATTTTTTTAAGTATTTTAATATTATTAAAATAATTGGAGAAAATTTGATAACTTCCAAATACATCCAAAATATCACCCTAGCTAATTTGGATGTGGTGAGTCCAATGGTGGATTCCATTTATAATTTTGAGGTTTTATTAAAACAGACATTCTCAAAATTATTAGGAAATCAGGAAATATTGGAAATTGCCAAATGATATTCAAATTGCATGAAAATTGAAGTAGAGGTTCTTAATATTATTATAAGAGTAATGGAAGAAAATTAGAGTTAATTAGGTCACTAATTGATGGGTAACAACATTAGGGTTGTTACAACCTTAGCTTCCACACTCTGTATTTACTTATACTTAGTATTGTGATGCGATCAACATTATGAAATGCTAATAGTCATGTATATTGGATTGTTATTACTATACCATTCATAATCCAATGTACATAAATACTTTATCTAATACTTAAGATAAGAATTTTACACTTATCTTAAGGATTAACATTCATCTTTCTTTTGGGGGCTGAGTCTCAACAATTTAGTTATAGTAGATATTTGGGGAGGTTCAGTAGTCCTTTTCGAGTAACACACTGATCTACTGCCAATTGTTATTATTTCCTTAAAAGATTACCTTAGTTGTGCGTGGCGACGGGACAAGGCATTATAGTGCAGCACTCCAATTGTATGGTCAGAATTAAGTAATGTTCAACTTTTCGGGTTTGATATAGTAGATAAAACTAATAAGAAGGTTCAATTAATTTAACAAAGAATTTGTGTAACTCAAGTTCATCAAAGTAAGTATCATGATGCCAGGCACCGTCTTTTAGAGTTCAAAGTTGGTGATTTTGCGTATCTTAAAGTCAGCCTGAAGAAATGTGTTTTCCATTTTAGTGTAGCAGGGAAGCTCAGTCTCTATTACGTCGGACCTTTTGATGTTGCAGCAAAAGTAGGTTATGTAGCCTACAAGCTAAAGCTTCCCGAAGACTTCTCAGTAGTGCAAAATATATTTCATATTTCATTGCTAAGAAGATGTATTCGAGATTCTTCATATTTAGTTCAACTTCCATCTGTATCTCTCTAGCCTGATCTTTCATATATGGAAGAGCCAACCAAAATCTTAGAATGTGATTAAGAGTAGATGAGAAATCATTCCATTCCCATGGTGAGAGTTCAGTGGAAAATACATGTACTCTTCTTTCCTTCTCCTATTCTTAATTTTATGCATTTTTTTCCTTCTTAATAATGATGTTGGGGATGATATTATTCTTAATTGGGGGAGTCTATAATAACCCTAGGTTGTTACTTAGTCTAATCTATGTTTAATCAACTCTTAAGACTGGTGCCATTAAGTTTCAAACCTCATTAGGATCTAACCCTAAAAGTTAGGGGTCAATCGAACTTTAATAGATTGAATTAACAATTTTGCGAATTTTAGAACCCTAAAAATTAACTAAAATAATTTGATCTCTAAATAAAATTTTGACTTTATTTTTGAATTCCTCACCCCAAATTAGATAGGGGTGTAAGTTCAAGATTTTTGGAGGTTATTTAAGCCTTAATTGAATTAATTTAAGTTTGGAAAAAATGCATATTAGGGTTTGCAACTTTTTCAAATTGAATATTTAACCTCCAATGATCGGCGCCTCTAGGATCCACACACTGCAAAACCCAGGTCATGCGACAATGGAGCTAGTGCCATCTAATAGTGCTCGATCTCTGACATTGAATCACGCTGTAACAACCCAAGGTTGTTACCCGGCTTAATGTGAGTCTAATCATATCTTAATTATTATTTTGTTAATTTTATCTAGCTGTTAGAACCAAACTTTGAAGGTTTGGAGCAATTCAGAGCTAAATCCAATATTTTGGAATTGAAATCCGACTTTGCTGTTGAATTCCTTACCCCCAAATTAGCCTGGGGTGAATTTTTGAGATTTTTCGGAGTGCATTTCAAACATTGGAATTTTGAATAATTAAAGAAATAAATATTTAGTTATTTCTAATTTCATTCCCTAAATCGATTATTCTCTCTCCTAGTTGGCACTTGAAATTAGGCTGGTCATCTCCTTCATGCAGTTGGTCCTTGCTTCCCATCCGCTCTCCCATATTTGATCGGAGAGAGCTTGCCTCTCCTCTCATCCTAGCTCCATAGCCCCCAAGCTAATGATGAAGCCCCTCTTCCTCTCCTCCTTTAAAAGGAGAGCACAGCCCTCCTTCTTGGCTTGCTAAAAATTTCTCATCTCCTTCCCCTCCATTGATAAGTCCTTGTGTTGAAGAAGAAGGCTCCTCCCAAGGTCTTGAAGGAATCAAAAGGGTTCTCCTCTTCCTCTCCTTTCAAGAGCATAAAGGTACCCCTTTGCTCATCTCCTTATCTTTCTCATATTATTATAATGTTGGATTGTAGAATTGGAATCCCATAAGCATATATGTAAGCCATTATGACTCTTAAAAGCTTCACAAAAATCTGCTCTGTTTTCATCTATTTTGCATATCTTGTCATTCATCTACATTTTTTGTATCGTTAACATGCTCCGTTTGTGCCAATTTTGGTATAGATGGAAAGGTATTGGAAATACCTTTTCATTGATATATGATACCGCTCATGAGACTCTCTAGATTGAGAGTAATTGAGCTCGAAAATAGGCCTTAGAGTTTTCATCCAGGCGAAAAATGCCATCTGGCGCTGCAGCGCGCTGCAGCTCCCAAAGTTGCAGAGCTAGGCCACTGCAGCGGGCTACAATGACATTTTGGCAGAAATTATATAAACATATGAAAAAGTAATTAGATAGTAAACTCGCAAAATAGACCGCTACAACGGGCTGCAACAGTATTTCATGAAAATCTTAGGAAAATTAGTATTTCACTATTTAAACAATATTTTTGCAAATTGGACTAGTACAGCGCACTATAGCGTGCTGCAGCAAACTTGCCGCGTGAAAGGCGCTACAATGCGCTGTCGCGTGAAAGGCGCTACAGTGCATTGCCGCGCGAAAAGTGCTACAGTGCGCTCTAGCGCGCTGCAGCGCCCAAACTTGCAGAATTTCCCAGAATTTTGGAAAATTGCCCAGATTTTGTAAGGCTGCCTAGTTTTGGCTGAAATGGCTAAAACTTCATTATTTTGGTATTTTAAAGTCTTTAGGACCCTAATGGGGCTAAGTTATATCAAATTCTATATAAAAGTTAAATTTGAAACTTGTCACTTTTAAATTTGCCCTCATATCTACTATGGATCTTAAATATGTGTTATGCCAAAGAATAAGTATTAGAATCTTAATTGCTTGTATTAATTAGGTATAGTTTAACAACCAAATGGCATGAAACTTAAGTCTTTTGAAATTATGATTAAGTACTAATCTCTTTGGTTTGATTTTAGAATTTGATTAGCCTTAATTATCTTCTATTTTATGCATTTATGATTCTTTAGGATGTATGTTAGAGAACTTTAACATTTAAATGGGACATCTTGTTATGTAAATTAAACTTAAACATAAGAATCTTGATAACTTGATTAAGTTGATAATACTTAATCCAAACCTAAAGTGTGACATCAATAATATACTAATAATATATTAATTTATCATTGACCTTTAAATTAACATTGGTGTTAATGATAGAAAGGTTAGGAGTTAAACCTTAGCTTGTCTTGATTAAGATCTAAACCTTAATCACTTAATTAATTAACTTGATTATAAGATAATTTAATTGACATTATTCTAATAATACATATGATGTGATATTGATCTTAAATCATCAAATTGGAAGTGCTAAGGATAATATTGAATATGTATGATTGAATCATCTGAATCTAAGCTTTAGATCTTTGATTTTCTCTTATATAAGATAATTAGCATAAGATGAAAATAAAATTGTAATAAATTATGCAATGATCTAACTCTAATGAGATCTTTGATTTTATCTCATAATTGTAGAATAGGAAAGGATCAAATAAATTTTAATCATCTGATCTGATCACCTTAACTTAGGTATGACAAGTAAACCTTAAGAAGTAGAAAAGTGAGGTCTTAAGGGTCTTGCTATATGATTCGTGATTGAAATGGTTAAAGACCTTAACTAATGATACAGTGAGGTAGGGAGGACTTTTGTAACTTATTGAGATATAAACCTAGTTGATCCTTCATAACTTTAGAAGTTGAACTTGATACACTGTGATAGGAATCACCTAAAGTACTTAGAATGTGGCTCATTCCTCATGGTAGCAACCTATGTTGAGCGATTCTTTGATCACATCCTTAGAGCCTTGTGTAGGATATATCTACTTAAAGTAAGGATTAATAGATTTGATAAATCCTTGTTGATTAAATAGAACCTTTTGAACTCAGATTATTGGTTGGGTATAGTAAGGTATACCCATATTACTGGATTATTTCAGTAATATTCAAGATTGGTTGATTCACTCCAATGTGGACTTATGACCAGGTGCTATCCTATGGGATTAGCTGAATACAGTCCCATTAGAGTAAATCTTCCAAGACTAAGAGTGTTATAATTAGTGAACAAGATCATTAGTTAGAGATGTAAACTGCGACCAGGTTCTGCCTCCTATCGTAGTGCGCTTCGATAAGTGCAGTTTAAGCAAACTAAGTATCTTAAGTCACTTTGTGTAAATCATTAAGTATGCTTGTAATTAGGGCATTTAATAGCTTAGCTTGAGATGTAAACTGTGACCGGGTTCTGCCTCCTATCGTAGTACGCTTCGATAAGTGCAGTTTAAACAAGCTAAGGGTTAAATCTACCTTTCTTGCAAATATGCTAAATATATGTATACAATCTCCCCAGCTAATGATTTTTAAGTAAACTCACAACTTTAACCAATTATCGAGATTAAAATTTAGAAGTCAAAATCCTTTTAGCAGGATTCTGCAAAATAGAAACTTTGGATTCATTATCAGACTTTAAAGCATTTTCTGGATTTATCTCATAAGCATGAGCATGAATATAAGAATCATATGTGAGTATCAGAATGATGTATGAGTATCAGTGATAATTTATGAGTTATTGAATATTGTATACATTAACTGTAGAATTTCAGGATACATCGGCATCATCAGTAAACAGTATTCCCAATTATATGTATGTATACATTAGACCCTACTACTCATAACAGTTTAGTGATATTTCAGTGGCATATCAGTAGTATGTAGTATTGTGGTATATTCAGGTGCACAATTTCAGTGACATACAGCATAGTTGTACATATGATTACTCAATTTTAGATTCAGCACTGTTTAGATTTATTTTGGGTATTCAGTTACAATTCAGTTTTAGTTTACATTGCTTCAGTTTTGTATAATTTTGGACAATTTTGTACTTTTATTTACATTTATAATTTTTCTGCAGATTTAATTACATTATGTAAATGTTAAATGAATAATTAGAATTGTTAGATTAGTTTCGATGTATTAGACTTATTGTCTAACACGGGGTACTTTTGGAATCCGGCAATTTGCTAAATCCCGATCAGTATATTGAGACAGGTCAGGAGGGCACCCAGGAGATTCAGGAGGAGCCCGTGGAGCACTAGTGAACTCCCCTCTAGTTTTATTTTCTGCTTAGTATTTTTAGTTCAGTGCTTAATTTTATTTCAGTATTTCAGTGAAATATTTGTAATAACTCTGGACGTATTTTCTTTTCTTTTCTGAGATGAATGTTTTCTTACAGCTCTATGATGAATGTTTTGGATGTTTGCTTTAAGCTTCTACACTATGTTATATATTACTCATACTTAGTATTGTGATGTGATCAGTATACTAGAAATACTGATATCTTATACATATATTAGATTCTCATTATATTCTAAACCCAATGTATGTATTTTTTTAATACTTAGGATAAAGATACTACTCGTATCTTAAGTATTAGCTCTTAACCCTCCTTGAGGTCGAGTCAGCAGCCCTTCATATGGGCTTAGTTTTCAGCTATTCGGGGAGACGGGTTATTTCTCCCCGAGTGGCGCACCGTTCCGTCGCCAAACTTAATTATGACTATTTCTTTTTGCGCACGACGATGGGATGGGGCGCTACATACACCCATGATCCACCAGTTAAGAATCCACCTGCAATTGGCCATTGTAATCAATAAATTCAGACTGTCGCACCTTTGTGATTGATTAATCAGATGGCTACTACGTGTCCCTGCACTACACCTTCTTCCCCACTCGCTCAAACCCGATGGAAATGATATTCTCTATATAGCATCGAACTTTATCTCCCACTCCCAGAGCCATGTCAGCTAGACCATTAGCTCCCTCCTTGATTCAGTTAGGTAGATCTAGCGATCTGAGCAAACTCGAGCCATTCCTATATGGCAATTTGGTACTGAGATCTTGACCTGAGCTCAGGTCATTGCTGAATTACCCTGCCCCTTCTCTTGAGCTATAAATAACTTATCATCTCTTTAATGAGCCCCTTTGCTCACTAAGAGGAACTCAATTTCGTCTGGCTCCATCCAGCGATCAACCAAGCCTTCCCGGTGAGCCCCCGGGTGTTCAGTGGGTGTAGTATGGTGTTTAGACCCCTAGTCAAGCTCAAGCGACCTTCAGCATCTCTCTAGGCATTTCAAGGATTCAATCAACTCTCTGTCAACGGGAGCTCGAGTAAGACCTCGATGTTCCAGCCACCCTCAGGCCGATCCAAGAGAGAGCTTTAGTTTTCCTTGACACCCTGATAGTATAGGGATCGAGCCCAGGCTGTGGCTCAGTCTCTATGGGAGAATTTTCTCCCCACAATAAAAAACCCTAGAAATGCAGAGGATTGATTTGGGGTTAATAGGTTCTTGACAAATTAGGACTCCTCGATTATGGCTTTAGGGTTATTTTATTGCGTGCTGATCTAATGAAGATGCGGTGATTAATTGGAGGTGATGGAGTGGCCTGGAGGTGAAGAATTTGGCATCTAGGTCAAACTCTAGATGGGACTGTCGGGGACCTTTGCGGCGTAAGAAAGAAGATGATAGTGTGGGTCAGGTCGACCCGTGACCCGCGCTGTCCAGCAGTAATGGGCTATTGGGCTCGGTCAACCTGTATGGTCTGAGTTTGGGTCGACCCATCGGGTCTCAATAGACCTGGCAAGGCCTGAAGGCTTAAAATGCAATGATTTTCCTAATTAAATGCATATCATATAGTTCTAATCATAGGATATTTCATGAAACTAGGGTTTACTTTATTTTGCTCAATTCGTATCAAAATATTATGATACTATAAACTATTTTAATCAAAAAAATGTGTAGATTAATAAACTACAAGAATATTTTAGTTTTTGTGGATAATTTTACTAATTATTCCCTAATATTATTTAATCATGATTAGTGAAAATTAGGGTGTGTAATGGTTTAGATCCCATGTGTATTGTCTCTGATTGTTTATTATTACTAATATAACTCAATTGTAATAATAGATTTTTTCCTTTGTGGTTTATGTTCTTAATTATGTCTTAATCACTTAATTATGTCTTAATTACTTTAATACATGATTAATGAATGTTAATATCATTACTTATCCAAATAGCATGCTTATAGTTTATGTTGCTTCATTATGTTATGTAAAACTTAATTGAAATGTTATATTTACTTGTCCATAGTTAATTGGGCTAATTAATTCATAATCATATGAAATACTAATTAGTGAAGATTAGTTTCTTCACTTATCTAATTTTGATAATTTTGACATATAGGTGATCCTAAATTAGTAAATAACTTCATGATAGCATTACATTTCCATTTTAGCAAGATAAATTCTTAAATTTGCCTAATTAACTCTAACATTAAATTATTTTTATCAAGCTTATTAAGTAGTCCAACTTGATTTAATTTTTTGATTTTGCACTCATTAACAACAAGAATTAACTTAGTACCTTTTGATTTAGTCCTTTGATCTTATACTTGTATGTTAGATGATTAAGTCTTATATAATGATTTATGTGATTCTTCATCTTAATCTAAAACTTAAATCTTTTTTGATTTTCTCTTAAATATGAAAATTAGCATGAATTAATCTTTAATAAACCAATAAAATGTCATTGATTATGAAACAATCAACTTCTAATTATCTAATGATTTATCTTATGACTTGAATGTTAATGGTAATATTAGAGATTAAGGGATTGGCATCCTTGATTGTTTCATTTAATCAATAATTGAACCAATAAATTGCATATATTTATAATTTTCTTGATTTTAGATAAATCCTTAGTAATTGTATGTTGTAAAGATAAGTATTAAGATCTTTAGATCTCTTAAGGGTAAGGTTTAGCATTATGCTTAAATAACACATCTTTAGTTAAAATAAGAGAGGTAACATAATTGATTCGGCGATGGAGCGGTGCGCCACTTTGGAAAGAATATCCCATCTCCCCGAATAGCTCAAACTAAACCTGTCAGAAGAGCTGCTGACTCAAGCCCAAAGGAGGGTTGAGAGCTAATACTTAAGATAAGAGTAGTATCCTTATCCTAAGTATTAGACAAATACATATATTGGATTTATAATATAATATAAAGAATCCAGTACAGGTATAAAATATCAATATTTCTAGTATATTGATCACATCACAATACTAAGTATAAATAAGATATAAGCAGAGTACAGAAACTAAAGCAAATATCCAAAAACATTTCATCACAGAAGCTGAATAAATATTTGTCTCATAAAAGAAAAGAAAAATACATCCAGAAATACTACAAATGATTTACTGAAATATAGACATAGAAGCTAAGTACTTAACTAAAATAAACTAAGTTAAATAGTAAAGTTAGGGAAGAGTCCACTAGTGCTCCATGAACTCCTCATGGATCTCCTGAGTATCCACCTGGTCTGGCTCCACTAACTGCTTTGGGTCTAGCAAATTGCCAGATCCCAAAAGTACCATGTGTTAGACATATTGTCTAACACATCAAAATTAATCTAAATAGTTCAAATTATTTAATTAGCATTTACATAATGTAAATAAAACTGTAGAAATATTGTAAAGGTAACTAAAAGTATAAAAATATATAAAACTGTACAAAACTGAAGTAAAGTAAAGTAGAGCTATACTGGAAACTGAATACTAAAAGTAAACAAAAATAGTAATGGATCTAAAACTGAGTAATAGCATGTGAAACTATGCTGTATTTCACAAAAATTATGCATCTGAATATACCACAATACTGTATGCTACTGATATGAAGCCAAAATATCATTGAACTACTATAAGTTGTATAGTCCAATATATACATACATCTAGTTGAGAATATAGTTTACTGTGATACTGATATATCATGAAATTCCCTTATCAATGTATGCAACGTTCTGTAACCCATAATTCATCACTGATACTCATACATCATGCTTATGCTCATGCTCCTAAGCTACATGAGTTAAATTCAGAAATCCAAAAATATTTTGAAATTCGATAATGAATTCAAGGTTTTCATTATATAGAATCCTGCTAAAATGATTCAGACTCATAGATTTTAGTTTTGATAATTAGTTATAGTCAAGATTTTACTTAAAATCATTAGTTGGGAAGATTGTATACACATATCTAGCATGTTTCTAAGAAGGATGGTCCTTAACACTTAGTTTGATTAGGCCACACCTAACAAAGCGATTTTTGATAGTAGGCATCACCCGATGACAATTTGTATCTCAAGCTAAGCCATTAAATTACCCTAGTTACAAGCATACTTAGTGTTCTAAAGAGGGTGACTTAAATCACATAAATTGCTTGAAGCACACCTATGGATACTATCTTTGATAGGAGGCATCACCTGATTGTGACTTTTACTCAAACAAACTAATGGTCTAAGTCCATAATTATAACACTCCTGAGATTGAATGATTTATTTTAAGTGGGATTATATCTAACTAAACTTGTAGGATATAACACAGATATAATCCTACATAAAGATGAATTAACTAATCCTGAATACTACTCAAATAATCCAGAACTATGGGTATACCCTACTATACTAAACTAATAATCTGGGTTCAGATGATTCTATTTAATCAACTAAGATTTATCAAAGCTATTAATCCTTACTCTACATGGGTGAGTCCTACAAAAGACTTCGATGATATAGCACCCCGCCTCATCACCGTGTGCAATAAATAAGTATAATCAAATCGGCAGCAAGCGGTGCGCCACTCGGGGAGTAATAATTCGTCTCCCTGAAATAGCTGCAAACAAAACCTATTTGAAGGTCTGCTGACTCAACCTCAAGGAGGGTTGAGAGCTAATACTTAAGATAAGAGTAGTATCCTTATCCTAACTATTAGATAAATACATACATTGGATTTAGAGTACAATAGAAATCCAATATATATATATATATATATATATATATATATATAAGATATCAACATTTCCAGTATACTGATCACATCACAATACTAAGTATAAGTAGTATATAATAGAGTGCAGAAGCTTAAAGCAAACATCTTGAAATATTTATTACAGAAGCTGAATGAAAATATTCATCTCAAAAAAGAAAAGAAAATACTTCAAGAATTATTGCAAACATTTTACTAAAGTAGACATAAAAGCTAAGTACTAAATTGAAATAAACTAAGCAGAAAAATAGTGAAACTAGATGAGAGTCCCACTAGTGCTCCACAAGATCCTCCTGAATCTCTTGGGTGTCCTCCTGACCTGGCTCAATATATTGCTCAAGATCTAGCAACTTGCCGGATCCTAAAAGTACCCCGTATTAGACAATAAGTCTAACACATCGAAACTAATCTAAACAGTTCTAGTTATTCATTTAACATTTACTTAATGTAATTAAATCTGCAGAAATATTGTAAAGGTAACTAAAAGCCTAAGACTATATAGAACTGTACAAAACTAAAGTAAAGTAAAGTAAAACTGAACTATAAACTGAATACTAAAAATAAACCAAAATAGTAATGAATCTGAAACTGAGTAATTATATGTAAAACTATGCTGTATATTGCTAAAATTGTGTATCTGAATATGCCACAACACTGTATATTACTGATATACAACCAAAATATCACTGAACTGCTATGAGTAGTACGGTCCAATATATACATGCATCCAGTTGAGAATATAGTTTACAGTGATGCTGCTGCATTCTTAAATTCCCCAATCAATATATATAACATTCTGTAACCCATTAATAATCACTAATACTTATGCATCATTCTGGTACTCACACATCATGCATATACTCATGCCCATGCTTCTATGTTACTTGAGATAAATCTAAAAATCCAGAAATGCTTTGAAATCTGATAATGAACTCAAAGTCTCCATTATGCAGAACCCTGCTAAAAAGATTCTGACTCCTAAAATTTGAACTTTGATAATTGGTTAAAGTTGAGAGTTTACTTGAAAATCATTAACTGGGACGATTGTATACACATATTTAGCATGTTTGTAAGAAAGGTGGATTTAACCCTTAGCTTATTTAAACTGCACTTATCGAAGCGCACTACGATAGGAGGCAGAACCCGATCACAGTTTACATCTCAAGCTAAGCCGTTAAATGTCCTAATTACAAGCATACTCAGTGTCCTACACAAAGTAACTTGAGATACTTAGTTTGCATAAACTGCACTTATCGAAGCGCACTACAATAGAAGGCAGAATTCGGTCACAGTTTATATCTCAAACTAAGGATCTTGTTCACTAATTGTAACATTCTTAGTCTTGGAAGACCCAATAATTGGATAGAAGATTAATCCAAATATTGGGATGCTACCTTAGCACCCAACACTTGATTAGAATTAAACAAATCAAGTGTTGCTGCTAAGTGGCCAAGTCACTTTATGAATAGTTATTAAGTTAAATGAATGAAAATGAAGATACATATAAATGCAATATTACAAGCATTTACAATACTATAAATTAGATTAATCCACTCAATCATCCCAAGCAGTTTTAAACTTAGAAGATACAATACAGATTAAAAATATAGGCAAAAGTAACTAAAGTAGTTTATTATCTAATTATTACAAGCCTTTTTAAAAGTAAGAGAAAAATATAGCAAATAAATCACTCTTTCTCACTTATACAAGTAAATTATTTAAAATTTAAGCGGAAGCATATTTCTTTATAAATTCTTCAAGTACTTGGACCTGCATCACCTGAATAAAAGGGCTATTGATCTATCATATTTTGGTATTTAAATATGATATGGTAAAGCCAAGAAAAAGAAAAAGTATAGTTAGACTAAATAGTCTAAGTACATTTTAAAATTGGCTATATTTTTAGATTAACAAGATATCACAATTATGATTTACAATTTAAAGTAAGCAGTGGTGCTATAAAAGCTATAAAATATAGGAAAAATGAACTATGCATAACTGTAAGGAAAATAGTATGAAATTAATTGAGTAAAAATACTCACTTTTATTAAATTTCTAGCTTATTACTGAAAATTGGTAAGGAAAAGCATTTTAAAGGCTAAAAACTACTATGTGCATGAAATGAAGGCAGTATATGATCAATTGGAATTTATGCTAAGGAAGCAAAATAACATACAGTGAAGCATTATTTGAAGTTAAGCAATATATACTGTATTCAAATTAAACTGAAGTAAGCAATACACAATACTAAAAATAAAGAGTGTAAAGCAAAGGAAATAAGGAAATATCTTAGATTCTCAATCTAAGACAAACATAGTATAAGACTATGTACTGTAGGTATAACTAAACAGTTATGAAGAGATCTTACAATTAAGATTGTAAAAGAACTCTTATATCTTTAATTAAAGTTATATTTAGAAATTACCTCATTCTATAGGAGTACACAACAGAATGGGTGAGGAGTTAAGCACGTCTACCTAACCAGATACAGTGGGGAGGTTGAACATTCACATTTACCCTCTCTAAAATATGAAGTCCTATTATAAGCGCTTTCTTTTGTACTCAATTTACCATAAGGCTTTCCCCTTTAAAATATTAAGAAAATCTTTATTTATGCACAATGATCTTGAATGAATGTTCAAGGAAAGAGGCTCAAAGCTAGGCAAGCATTCAATAAATTTCAATAATTGTAAAGTATGTGATATCTTTTTATTATCTAAACTTTTAATAATCTACTCTATGATTGGAATTAATTAAACTTCAAATTGACTTATAGATATTTGATCTTAAGTCAATTCTAAATACAAGTAGAATAGATCAAATTCAATTTGAAATAATTCAACTTAGGAGTTTTTAAAAGAAAACTTATCTAAAGCTAAAAAGAAACTATTATTTTAAATCAATTTGATTGAGAGTTAAAGTTCAAAATGAACCATTGAAATAGACATTTTGAATTGAATACTAAAATTTTTTGAAAAATTTCTAAGTCTTAAAATTATTAGAAATTTCGACAGAGTCTCCTTTGTTTTTGTTCAAATAAACAATTTTCTCAATCATTATAAGTCAATTTTATTGACTATCTCCAGTTTTAAAGTAGAGTTCAATCCTTTTTATAGGATTGCTCATTTCCAGTTCTACAGTATAGTTCAATCCTTTTTATAGGATTGCTCATTTCCAATTCTGCAATAATTTTGAAATATATAAAACTAAACAAAGCAATTTATACATCATATATTAAACATCAAATAAAAAGGAAATACAGAAATAAAATTAGCAATTTATAAAAGTAGTGTTATGTGACTTTTGCACATAGCATCTAATTTAGCATTCCTGTATTAATTTTTCAGTTCAACCTGCAAAGAAAATAGAATTTAGCATTTTATTTCAACCTGCAAAGAAAAATCGAATTTAATATTTATTCTTATTGATAATAATCTATAAAATTACTTAATAAAGAATTCAGCTTTTGATTTATAATTTGTATTTGATTTAGATTTAGAATATGCCATGAAACTTAATTATACTAACCCATAACAATTGTGTTACCCATTTGCAAGTTCTATTCAGATTAATTTTAAATTAATCTAGTCTTAAAGTTCTCAATTATAAATTACAGTTCCTTTACAATCAAAATCTGATTCAATATTTTTATGGGACAGCCATAATTAATTTAAACTTATAAAAGAACATGAGTAAATGTAAAGGACAGTAATATTTAATATACAAAGGACACATGTATTTAACTCAACAATTATAAGAGAGTAGCTATTTAGATTAACTATACAAGGTACAACAATTTATAACTTAGCATGTTAAGAACAGTTATATTTGATTCAGCATTTGATTTTATAATTGATTGGCAGCATAGAATTCGAATAAGAGAATAAGAGCATGTGAATCTCATAACATTTAGATACTAAAAATAAATGGCAGCATTTATTCTCTTATTATAATTAATGGCAACATTGAATCGCTCAACTTCTCGTTGATCTCCTCTTTGGAAATACGTGGCAATATTAAGTTTATTGCAATATATAGCAGTATTTAATTACAACTAAATGGGAACATTTGATATTGATAAAAGCGATTACAGTATTTAGTTTAGTATTCCATTAATCTCAACTTCATCTACTGATAGCATGTGATTCCTTCTTAAATAAGTGACAATACTATTTCACCTTTCAAGGAAATAGCAACATATGATATTAAGAAAGAAGATAATAGCATTTATGACAATATTTGATCTAAATGTAAATTATATTGACAACATTTAGATCTTATAATATTAATGATGGCAGCATTCGTATGAGGTAAATGGCAGCAATTGCATAACATGAATGGCATCAATTGTATAACATGAATGATAGCATTCAATTCCCTAATTCATGACAACATTAGAATCTCATAACTAATGGCCGCATTGAATCTTATATGTTACATGACAGCATTTGGATCTTGCAAACTAGACGACAACATTAAATATCATATGATTCTAAAAAAAATGGCAGCTTTTCATCCTATACCATCCTATTAATCTCATCTTAGAATAAGAAGCAGCATATGATTTTGTTTAAAAGAAACAACATCATATAATTCATACTGAAGTAAATGGCAGCACTTGATCTTATATCGTAATATATAGCAGCATTCAATTCATATTGAAGTAAATGGCAGTATTTGTTCTTACTTTAGATTAAATAACAGCAATTACTCAGTATAAGATGTGGCAGCATGTGAGTAGAGTAAATGATAACATGTGATTCTAATAACAGTTAAGTAGTGTAGTAGTTACTGCAAATGAAAATCCATGTGTAATTGTTAAAGTTCAGGTTATTCAAAATAATCACATAAATCATTACAAGTTAACTGCATACATCTTTTGTTAACTTCCAAATTTCTTTTACACAAAACATATATGTAGATTTCTTAAAGAAAAGGGTAAAATTTTGCTTGCTCCAGAATACATCGTTTGAAATCTATGAAATTTATAGCTATTTTGCAAATATCAAAATAATCTTAATATTACAATTTGTTGAGCTCTAACAAGTAAGTAATGCAACAATAATTACAAATTAAAAAAAAAATAGTAAGGCAATAATTGAAAATAAAATTGATAACTCTTTAATGTGCTATTTACAATATCTAACAATCAAAACTTAATTAAATTCATAAAGCTTACAACTTTTCTGAAATAAGAATAAAGACTTTTGAAAATTAAACAAACAACACTTTTAAAAGCAAAACCAATAACACTTTATGAATTTTCAATATCTTGATCATAACTTGCTAAGATTATGAAAATACTATTTACTTTTTAAAATAAAAATTTTCAAAACTGACAACTCCTTGGTATATGGTTGCAATATCTCAATCATGACTTGCAAACCATAAAGCTAATAAATTCTTCATGTGACTTAGAAGCAAAATTTATCAAAACTTTACAATCAAAAAGCATTTTATTAGGAGCAATAAGACCCAAACATCCTTTTTCTTTTGTGATAAGTATAGAATCATAAATAAAAATATGCATTTTCCAAGTTAGAGAGCCATGATACAGAAATTTAAAGCAAATAGTATTAATTATCTCTATAGTACCTGCTATGTGAAGATTTGAACTAGTTAAAGGATTTTAGCCTTCCCAAAGATAAGAATTTGTGAGCCAAACTATCAATCCACTTCCTAATTTTATCAATTAAAGGTGCATAATGAACTATTTTAGCTGCACAATAATAAGTAGTTATGTTGACTAAAATATTAATATTGCCTTAATTATCACAAAATTAAATAAAGTGATAATAAAGGCATTACACCTTAGATAAATCATCATAGTTGAAATATATTATAATTCACTGCCCTTGACCAATCTCAGTATCAATCAATAATATTATCTAAGTAAGATTCACATTGTAGTTCTTCTATAGAATAAAGAATATGCATAGGTTCAACTGAATATAATTACATATCAATATCAGTTAATGTAACCTTATTAAAACTCCCATATGAACTCCATCAATTTCATGCTCAACATGATTGAATAACCAAAATTGTTTCAGTAAAATCCATCACAAGGTTATCTATGATTCCACACAAACTATATTGGATAGGAAGTCGAGTGGAGTACCTTAGTTGGTGCTTAGAGATCGCTGTTAGGTTTTGAAATCAAGCCTCGCTATCTTACCTTCGGATAATCTCCCTCTGCCGAGAGGGTGAGAAGGCGTTGATAAAGAAGAGATCGGTCATGGGTTCGATTGAGATTGGGATGGCAGCACACTCCTTGCTAACTCTCCCATTGGCAATAGTAGCGATTAGTGGCACGCGTCATCTTCCTCGGATCGAAGGAGGGGTTCTCGGGACCGAATGGAGGCGTGCGTGCGAAGAGGATAGAGATGTCGGCCGAAGGATTATGTTAGATTTTGAGGTAATGGATTTATCTTTACAAGTGTGTGTGTGTGTGTGTGTATATATATATATATATATATATATATATATATATATTTATATTAATTTATTTGATTAATTTATAAGTTTTATTTAATTAAAATTAAATGATGATATATTTCCAAACCAATTTTTGAAAAATTGCTTTTTAGCTAAATTGATGGTCACGGACTCAAAAATGAAATCAAAATTTTAATTGGAAGTCATCTTAATTATTTGATTTATTAGATTAAGAAAATATAATAAAATAATCAAGAATTTTGACTTTTTCCAAAACTCACCAAAATTTCACCCCCAAACTAATTTAGGCATGAGGAACGCAATGGCGAAGTTTGTTTTCGATTCTGAAGTCTAAATAAATTAGGTATCTTCAGAATTATCTGAAAATCAGGAAATATTGAAAATTACCAAATAGTCTCCAAATTGCACGAAATTTGAAGTGGAGACTTTTAACTCTATTATAAGAGTAATGGAAGATATTTAAAGTTAATTAAATCACTAATTGATAGGTAACAACATATGGGTTATTACAGTTAAATGTCCTAATTACAAGCATACTCAGTATCCTATGCAAAGTGTCTTGAGATACTTAGTTTGCATAAACTACACTTATCGAAGCGCACTACGATAGGAGGCAGAACTTGTTCACAGTTTATATCTCAAACTAAGGATCTTGTTCACTAATTGTAACACTCTTAGTCTTGGAATATTTTCTCTAATGGGACTAGACTGTATTAGTCTAATCCCTCAGGATAACACCTAGTCATAAGTCCATATTGGAGTGAATCAACTAATCCTAAATATTACTGAAATAATCCAGTACTATGGGTATACCCAACTATACCCAACCAATAATTTGTGTTTAGACAATTCAATTTAATCAACAAGGATATATCAAAGCTATTAATCCTCACTCTAAATGGGTGAGTCCTACAAAAGGCTCCAAGAATGTGATCAAAGAGATCACTCAAAGTTGTTTTCTACTGCAAGGGAGAGGTCCCATTCTAAGTACTTTAGGTGATTCCTATCACAAAGTATCAAGTTCAACTTCTAAAGTTATGAAGGATCATCTAAGTTTCTACCTCAATAAGTTACAAAAGTTATTCCTACCTCAATATATCAATAATTAAGGTCTTTAAATATTTCAAGAATAATCCTAAAGCAAGACCCTTAAGATCTCACTTTTCTACTTCTTAAGTTAACATTCAAGGTTTACTTATTAGTTTTGGATTTAAGTGATCAGATCAGATGATTAATATTTATCTGACCCTTTTATATTCTACAATCATGGGATGAAATCAAGGATATTAATAGAGTTATATCATTCTATAAATCATTACAATTTTATTATCCATCGTATGCTAATAGTCTTATATAAGAGAAAATCAAAGATCTAAAGTTTAGATTCAGATGATTCAATTGCACATATTTAATATTAACCTTAGCACTTCTAATTAAATGATTTAAGATCAATAATGAATCAGATGTATTATTGGAATAATGTAAGTTGAATAATCTTACAATCAAGTTAATTGATTATGTGATTAAGGTTTAGATTTTAATCAAGATAAGATAGGGTTTAACCCCTAACCTTTCTACCATTAAAGCCAAAGGTTAATTTAAAGATCAATGACAAATCAATATATAATTAGTATATTATTGATGTTAAACTTCAAATTTAGATTAAGTATCATCTACTTAATCAAGTTATCAAGATTTTTATGCTCAATTATAGTCTAATGTCAACTAAGCACATTTAAGTGTCCAAATAAATGTTAAGGTTCTCTAATATACATCATAAAATCATAAAAGTATAGAAATGTAAAGATGACATAAAATATAAGGTAATTAAGGCTAACTAAATTCTAAATCAGACCAAATGAGTTAGCACTTGATTACAAATCTAAAGGACTTAGGTTTCATGCCATTTAGTTGTTGAGATATACTTTGGTTAATATAAGAAATCGGGATTCCTATTCTTTGACATTTGGCACAAGACAACTAAAATATATAATAGGTTTTGAGCACTTGTTAAAAATGATAAAGTTTCAAATTTAATTTCAACATAGAATTTTATGCAATGCTCAATTTTAACTAAAATAGGTTCAATTTTGATATAATTTAGTCCCACTAGGGTCCTAGGGACCTTAAAATATGAAAATAGTAAAGTTTTGGCCATTTCAGCCAATTCTGGGTAGTTTTATGGTTTCTGGGCGCTATGGCGCGTTATAGGGCGCTGTGGCGCTTTTGGCGATGTAGCGCGCTATGGCGCTTTTGTCGCTGTAGGGCACTATGGCATTTTTGGAGCTATAACGCGCTGTGGCGCTTTTGGCACTGTAGCACGCTGTGGCGGGCTAACTCGCGGAAACACTATTTTATTAATTTATTTTTCTGATTTCATATAGTTTTCCTGGGATGATGTTGTAGCCCGCTGTGGTGCGCTGCAGCGGTCCATTTTAGGGTTACTGTTCAATTAGTTGACTAAATGATTTTATATAATTTTTCCCCGAAATGATGCTGCAGACCGCTGTGGTGCACTGCAGTGGATCAGATTCTGCAACTCGGGTGCTGTAGCGTCAGACGGTATTTTTGCTAGTGCAAAACCCGTAAAGGCCTCATTTCAAGTTTAAATACTCCCAATCTAGAGCATTCTATGAGCGATACCATATATCAATAGAGAGGTCTTTCCGATACCTTTCCATTAACTCCAAAATTGGCACAAACGGAGCATCCTAACTATACGAAAAATGGTGATAAATACAGGGGTGTGCAGAATAGATGAAAAATAGAGCAGTTTTCTTTCAAGAAATGTGATGAGCCTTAATGGCTTCCATACATGCTTATGGATTTCTAAAGATACATTCAAGCATAATAGCAATATGAAGAAGGCAATAAAGAGGAGCAAATGGGTATAAGGAGAGTAAATAAAAGGGTACCTTAGCCTTGCAAAGAGTGGAGGAAGAAGGAACTTTTGCTTTCTTTAAGGCTTGGAGATGAGCCTTCTTCTTCAGCACAGGGGTATCAAAGATGGAAGGAGGGAGAGAGCTTTAACTTTTGTAGCAAGCAGAAGAAGGAGGGGGCTGAGCTCCATTTAAAGGGAGAGGAGGAAGGGGGAGGGGGGGCATTATGAGCTAAGAGAAGCTAGAGGGGGAGAGGGATGGCCTCAGCTTTCAATGCAATAAGGAGGTAAGGGGGCGTCAATTGAAGGGGAATGGCAGCTGAAAAGCAGATTTAAGAAAGTAATTAAATTTTCTCAATTAAGTACTCATTTATTTATCTTCTAAATTTTTTAATTAGTTAAAAATTCAACTTTAATGAACGCGCAAAAAATCCTAAAAATTCACCCCAAGCTAATTTAGAGGTGAGAAAATCAACGACAAAGTCGGAATTTGATTTTGACGATTATTTAATTATGCTAATTTTCGGGGTATTTAATTATATTAAAATGTTCGTGAAAATCCGATGACTTCCAAACGCGTCCAAAACATCACCCCTAGCTAATTTGGGGGTGACGATCGCAACGACGAAGTCAGATTTTGATTTTGAGGTCAAAATAAATGCCTCAATTTTCTAATTAATTAATTATTAAAATAAATCAAAATATTGAATTTAGCTCTAAATCATGCCAAATCTTTAGGTATTGATTTTAATAGCTAGATAAAATTAATGGAATGATAATTAAGATATGATTAGGCTTAAATTAAGTTGGGTAACAACCTTGGGTTATTACAAAGGATGTGATCAAGAGATCACTCAATATAGATTTCTGCCACAAGGGAGAAGTTCCACTTTAAGTACTTTAGGTGATTCATACCACGAGGTGTTAAGATCAACTTCTAAGGTTAGTAAGGATCATCTAAGATTCTACCTTAATAAGTTACAAAAATTCTTCCTACCTCAATGTAGAAATCTTTGAGGTCTTTCAATATTTCATGAACGACCCTATAGCAAGACCCTTGAGATCTCACTTTTATATTTCTTAAGTTAACATCTATGGTTCACTTACTAGTCTTGGATTAATGTGATCAGATCAGATGAATAAAATCCACATGATCCTATTCTATTCTACAATCATGGAATGAAATCAAATATATTATAAAGTAGATCATTTCATAAATCATTATAACTTTATTATCCATCTTATACTAAGTCTTATATAAGAGAAAATAAAAGATATAAAGTTTAGATTTAGATGGTTCAATCACACAGATTCAATATTAACCTTAGCACTTCTAATTCAATAATTTAAGATCAATACTAAATCAGATACATTATTAGAATAATGTAAGTTGAATTATCTTTAAATTAAATTACTTGATTAAGGTGATTAAAGTTTAGATCTTAACCAAGATAAGTTAGGGTTTAACCCCTGGCCTCACCAAAATTAAGACCAATGGTTGATTTATTAATCAATGACAAATCAATGTATTATTGGTATATTATTGATGACAAATTTTAGATTTAGATTAAGTATCATTTACTTAATCAAGTTTTCAAGGTTCTTATGTTCAAATATAGTTTAATGTCAATTAGATACATCAAGGTGTTCAAATTACATGTTAACATTCTCTAACATACATCCTAATATCATGAAAGCATAGGAGTGTAAAATGACATAAAATAAGAGGTAATTAAGGCTAACATAATTCTAAATCAAACCAATAGAGTTAGTAATTGATTATAAGTATAAAAGACTTAAGTTTCATGTAATTTGGTTATTAAGACCTTTGTAGCCAATACAAGCATTTAAGGATTCTATTCTTTAATATTTAACACAAAATTTTTAAGACTCTTAAGAGATTATAAGTGCATGTTATAAAGGATAAACTTTCAAATTTAATTTTCACGTAAAATTTATGAAATGCACAATTTTACCTAAACTAGGCTCAAATTTGATATAATTCGGCCCCAATAGGGTCCTAAGGACCTTAAAATGTGAAAAATGTGAAGTTTTGGCCATTTCAGCCAATTTTGGGCAGTTGGGGCGCGTTGGGGCACACTGCGGCGGAGGACAGCGCTATGGCGCACTGCAGCACTTTCAGGCGCTATAGTGCCTGATCCGAGAGCTGAATGCTATGGTGCACTACAGCAGATTCAGGCACTGCAGCGCACTATAGCAGTTTAACTTTCGAAAGTCATGTTCAATTAATTTATCCCTTGATTTCAAATGGTTTGCCTGAAATGATGCTGCAGCTCGCTGTGGCGCGCTGTAGTGGTCTAACTTTCGTAAGTTATTGTTCAATTAATTTATCCCTTGATTTCATATAGTTTGCCTAAAATGATGTTGCAGCCCTCTGTGGCGCACTGCAGCAGTCTAACTTTCGTAAGTTAGTGTTTAATTAATTTTTCTCTTGATTTCCTATGGTTTTTCCTAAAATGACGCTGTAGCGGTTTGCTTCTAGTCCATTATTTTAGCTCCAGAAGCACTGTAGTGCACTATAGCTCTATGGCATGCTACGATGGATTAAATTTGAGACTCGGGCGCTACGGCGCACTGCAGCGCCCGACGGTGATTTCGTGTGTGCAAAAATTGTGAAGGGTCTTGTTTTGAGCTCAAATACTCTCAATCCAAAGTATTCCATGAGCAGTCCCATATATCGATGGAAAGGTAGTTCTGAGACCTTTCCATTATTATCAAAAGTGACAAAAATGGATCATCCTAGCTATACAAACAATGGAGTTAAAGGTTTGGGTATGTAAAATGGAAGAAAAATAGAGCATGAGATTTAATACCTTGAAGAACTATATTGACTTCCATACTTAATAATGGATATCTAAAGACACAAATAAGCATTATAGTGAAATGAAATGGCCAAGGAAGAAGAGAAAATGGGTACCTTAGCCTTTAGAAGAGAAGAAAGAAAACTCTATTTTCTTCAAGAACTTGGAAAGGAGAAGCTTCTTCTTCAAAACAAGGCCCAACAATGAAGGAAGGAGGGAGGAAGAGTGTAAAAACCCTAATTGACTCTAATCATTTTCCATTAGTCTTATAATAGTATTAGGAGTGTCCATTTTAATTTTTGTACGATTTGTAGATCATTTGGCAACTTCCAATATTTATTGGTTTTCTGATAATTCTGAGAATACCTATTTTATCTAAGCCTCAGAATCGAAAATGGAGTTCACCATTGGACTCACCACACCCAATTTAAGCTAGGGGTGGTATTTTGGAGGTGTTTGGAAGTCATCAAATTTTTCCTGAATATTTTATTTATGTTTAATTACTTTGAAAATTAAGATAATTAAATTGACCTCTAATCAAAATACGATTATATTTTTGAGTTCCCCACACCTCAATTAGGTAAGGGTGAATTTTTGGGATTTTTTGGAGTGCGTATGAATATTTAATTTTGAATAGAATTAAGTGTTCAGTTAATTATTTAAATAATATAAATAAAATAAATTAATATACTTTAATTTTTAATTATCGAGCGTCTACTTATTTTTTTTAGGCACAGATCCGCTGTGGGATGCAATGCACGGGGCAGCGGTCCCGTGCGATTTAGGTTGTCCCGCATTTTAAAAGTGGATCTGGCGGCTGTTCTGTGTGGAAGGAATCGGACTATCGAATCACAAGATTGATCCAATGACTGAGCCTCTTCTCCTCTGCGATTCCCCTACGACCCTCCTGCGCCAGGGTATGACAGTCCTTCCTCCTCCAGCTGTGCCCCGCTCGATGTTAAACCCTCCCAAATACTTCCTTCTACTTCCATTTGACTATATCTTCGTCTGTATGCTGTAAGGGGAGCTAGTGTGTCACTGCCATCATTTCAGTCTTCCTCCTCTAAACCCTAATTTTCTTCTCTGCCTCTGCAAGGTACTGATCTCCCATTACTCCTAAATTATTTAGATTCTTTATAAGCAATTATTATCTAGTTAATGTAACGAACTTTGATCGATCTCAATCAAGACTGATCAAACTCGTACTCGATATCCCTAAAATTTTGGCATTTGGATTCTGCCATTGAGAAAATTAGGGCATCATTTTAATGTCTATCCCCTATCTATTCTGGCCCCATCTTGGGTTCTAGGGTGTTGACTTTGATGAGCACTCCTCGCTAATGTTTGAGTCGAGTCCTGGGACCGTCGATGGAAATGGTGGAGGCGAACCCTAATTTTCCTTCTTTTTGGTTTTCTGGACAATGCAGCTTGAGCAGCGTGCTATTCAGTCTGGTACATTCCACTGAACTGGTACACTCAGACCACGAGTCAGTAGCGTTGGCACTGTGAAGCCCGCTGTGACACGCGGCTCTCTAAGATGCTGCCGTGTGTCAATTGGCACAGAATCCCGTGCAACTGCCATTTATTAAATTTTGTACTTATAATTTCTAGTCATTTCTGCATCTTGCTTAGTTCTGTGTAGTATTAAATTCTGTGCCATCCCATTCTTTTTTTGTGTTAATTAATAATGCAGTTAGATTAAATAATTTAAATGATTAATTGAATTAAATTTTAATCCATTCATAATTTTAAAAATACTTAATCAAAATATGCAATACTATATATCATTTTGATCACAAAAATGAGTAGGTTAATAATATGTAATTAAAATTTTGCTTTGACATTTATTTTAATTTTTCAATAATTAAGATTAATTAATTAATTATAAATTTTATTCATCATTTCATGTGACTTTATTTGATCATTTAATTTCCAAATTTAATGATTAAATAGTACATTTCACTCACAAAAATATGAAGGATATTAATACAAAATCAAAGTTAACCTTTAAACTATAATTTTCATAATTAATTTTTAACCATAATTAGGAGTCACAAAATCCTAATTTTTCCAATACTGTCCAAATTTGACATACTTATTGTCAATTTTCTCCTTATGATATAAGAATTTAAATTATATGTAAATTATTTCCATTAGACAACAATTAGTGATTTTAGGTTATTGACTCTTAATTAGTATTATTGTGATAAATTCTATTTTCCTAAATAGCATGTTTTAGGTATTTTAAAATCCTAGGATAGCTAACATATCACATTTATTTTCCCCATGTCAAATTAGATTAATTATGTTTGAGATTAGTTCACATTTTTATAGATATGTGATTAATTGCAATTTGCTTGATTCACCTTTCAACCCTAAGGTAGAAACCCTAGGATTAATTTATAATATGAATTATAGTTGATCTCCAAATCTATTAGTTACACCCATTAAGAGTAGTTAGTATTAATGCCTTTATAATTATAGAATATTGAATCAACTAGGACTAGCCTTTAGTGACTAGATTAGAGCCTAGTTTATTCATTCTAAATCTTAGAGACTTCTCTTGAATCCTTTAAGAGTTAGTAATAGGAATCCTATTTCACTTAGAATAGTTTAAGAATCCTATTAATTTCCTTAACCTTTAATTATTAGGAAATTTAGAACTTGTAGTTCTTAAATCCCATCTTTTATTTACTTTAGACTTTTTATTTTATTATAGCCTAACTAGATTAGTACTTGATTGATTTGATCCTTCAAACTATGACTTAGCTAGATTAGTATTTAATTTAGATAGAACTTTCAAGTTACAACCTAGCTAGTGAGTTTTAGTGAATTAAATCTTAACTTATAATTTCTTATATTGATAATTTCATAACCTCAATCCTTTTCTATTAGTCACCTAGGCCATGATTAGTTAAATTATTTGAATCATACGACTTATGACTGGATTAAAACTAGCTTATAATTACATTGATTATACTTATAAACTATTTTGTCATATCATAATAAATAAAATGAAATAATTATTTTCAAAACTCCAATTATTACTATTAATTATAATTAACTTGAGATCAATATCTCAAAGTTAATTGGGAGCTCAATTAGCTCCAATCATTAAGTAGATCATTAAAATTAAATAACTTTGGATATCATTTAGTTGTAATTATTGAATTTTCCTTGAGTGGTTGCTTAGCTTTGAACCCTCTTCATTTGAATCATTCATATAAGACTTTGTGCATAATAAAACTTTCACATTTAAAAATATAGCGGTTGTTAATTAAAGTAGCCAAGGGCAGGCTAAATTGGAGAAATAAGGAACCTCGTATTCTAAGAGGGTGAATATTTGTGTGTAAGTTACATTTGAAACCCCGTTTTTAGTACTAGCTAGGCAGACGTGCTTAACTCCTCGCTTCATTCTGTAAGTCCCTGCAGAATGAGACTCTTTCTAAAAATAGCTTCAATTAAATAATATATGAGATCCTCTACAATCTTATTGATTGTGAAGACTCATTATATCTTTTTAGCTGTGTTCCTTACATAGTCCTAGGCTATGTGTATCTTAGACCATAAGGCTAAAATTTTTCTTCTATTTCCTTGCTTTGCATTTTCATATTTAGTACCGTACACTACTTGTTTACAGTTTATTTAGATTACAGTGAATGTTGTTAAAATTATATTTAAATGCTTCACTATCTCTTTTCGTTACTTAGCATAAGTTCATTTGAATATATACATACATTACTTCATTTACTTTCATATGTACTTTAATTTATTTCTAGTTTATTTAGGATGTATTTACCCTTATTTTATTTGCAGGCTAGGATATATATTTATGTGAGTATTCTAACTCACATTGCCTTTTATTTACTTTTATTTTTCCACACTTGTATGCTTACCTTCTTGCACCCTTGCTTATGCTTATATTATAACTAGTTGTGATATTTAATTAAATAATAATATGCTTAGCCCAATCTTAAAATGTACTTAGACTATTTAGTGTAACCAAATTTTCTCTTTCTTGGCTTTGCCCTATCACATTTAAATATCAAAATGTGATAGATCAGGTGCATTTGAAGGATAGTGGAGCTGGACCAAATGCATAGCTTAAACTGCTTTCGCTTATAATATAATAAAATTATAGCTTATTATCTTTTTGCATGCGAGCTTTACTTTCAATTAAATTTCTAATGGTTTGTAATAATTAAGTTATTTACTTTTACATTTATTATGCTTGTGTTGGAGCTTTGCTTTATTTTCAAATGCTTGGGATGTGATGAATGGATGCGTGTATAAAATGAAATATTAACTAAATCATTAGTTGCATATTTACTTTGTATGTTAATTGAAATTAGTTGTATACTAGATTTTATATAGAATTGGAAAATAGTTATATATATAAGTTGAGAATCTCTCCTTATCCATATTGTATGTATTAAGTGATAACTGAATTGTGCATACTTTAGGATAGATAATTATTACATATATGTTTTCTCACTTCAATATATTAGAATTGTAAATAAGCAATCCCATATAACGAATTGACTTTACTTTAGAATTGGAAATAAGCAATCTCATATAATGGATTGACTTTATATTAGAATTGTAAATGAGCAAATCCTATGTAATGGATTGGCTCTATATTAGAACTAGAACTAAACAATCCTATGTAATGGATTAGCTCTATATTAGAACTAGAACTAAACAATTCTATGTAATGGATTGATTTTATGTTAGTTTTAGGTTATTTTTCTTTCAATTATATCTTCCATTGGAATGGAAGATTTGTATGTCTAAATTGTAGGTGTTTCTTTAGTCAAATACAGTAGAAACTTTGCCAAAATTTTTAAGAATTTAATGACTTAGAATAAATTGGAAAATTGTAAACTCATGTTTCACATGATAAATATTTACAATTTTCATATTTAGAATTACAAGTGCTCACATCAATTATTTTTAAGTTATATTCTCTCATGTCCTTGCATGTATTACATCTTCATATGTATTTCACATAACACATTTTATAAATTCCATTCCATCTTAACTTAAGACCCTTGATGAATCCATAAATTATATCTAAAATAAAGTAAAATTTCATTCATTTCAGATCTTAAACTACTTTCTTAATTAAATATTGTATATCTTTTTCAGGAAAAAGGCCCATTCAAGGAATTCTGAGTAATGGAGCAACTTTCCAAAATTTTACGAGTAAAATTGATGCCGCGCACTGCAGCAGATCTTTTTACGAATAAGTGCGCGACCACGTGCTGCAGCGGGTTCGTTTGCAAAATGCGGGCGTGATCGCGCGTTGCAGCGGGTCAATTTGAGAATAAGTGCGCTACCGCGCGCTGCAGCGGATCCGTTTGCAAAACGTGGGTGCGACCGCACGATGCAGTAGGTTAATTTGCGAAACGCGGGGGCGACCGCGCACTGCAGCGGGTTCTTTTGCAAACCACAGGCGCGATCGCACGCTGCAGCAAGTCCATTTGCAAAATGCGGGCGCTACCACGCGCTGCAGCGGGTCCGTTTGCAAACTACGAGCGTGACCACGCGCTGTAGCGGATCTACTTGCGAACCACATGCACCACAGCGCACTGCAGCGGGTGACTTTGTGAAAAGTGGACGCGGTAGCGCGCAGCAGCGGGACACTTAGCAGAACTCGTCTGCGCTTTTTCATGCCATAGCGCGCTGTAGCGGCTCGCCACAATTTTATTATGGCAGAAGCTTTTAATGCGGCTGAGACAAGACCCCCAACCAGTATTTTGTCCTAGCCATCATTCCCTCTGTAGCTACTACATTTTTAAATGGAAAAGAACATTTTTGATGTAATGAGAAGAATAAAAAAATTGAAGATATTGGTCACCTCACCTACAACTTGCTGTGGCCATCATTACTCAGAATATTTATTTGGAATTGCTGGTTGGATCTTAATTGTGATGAATGTAGCTCCTCCATCTATAAATACATCTCCTCTTGACTAGAGGAGGGTTCCCAATTTTGCTCAAAAACAACTAAGTAAGGAGAAGGGGTGCATAGTGGAAGAGAGGAAGTCCCCAAGGGTGAAAGAGCCATTTTTGCTAAGGAGAAGAAGAAGGAAGGCAACACTAGCGACTTAAGAGAGGAGCTTTAAGAAAGAGAAGAAGAATCTGAAGAACTTCCAAGGAATGTTCCTAGTATCTTCTAAACTCTACTTTTATAATTTCTTTTCTTAGTTGTTCATGAAAGGGTCTTTATCCATGTATGTATTCTTTTTCATCTCTTTTATAATGGGTAGCTAAATCTCCCTTGGGGAGGGTTGGGGTAATCCCATGTGTTTGATAGTTACATTTGATTTATATGTAGTTTTCTTTAAGCATTAATAAAATGTAAGAACTCAATGCCTTGCTCGAGAAATGTTTTTTTTTAATTATTATAGTCTTGATTGTGAATTATAGGAAAATGAACTTATGAACTCAAGAACTAAAGTGTCTTGAGCTCCATAGCTCACCTTTGGTTAGATGCTAGATCTAGGAGTGCATGAGAGCTTAGAAATATGTGAGAAAGTTCTTGAGCTTAGTGTACCTTAATCTAAGCTCAACTAAAGTGTTGATGCGTGTGATACTAAGACCCACTAAGTAAGCTCCTTAGCTCAACATAATTGAGGGAGGGAAAGAAATAGTTGTGTGCTCATGAACGAGGTGACATAGTCATTGAGCCCAACATATTAATCCCTCATCTCAACTATGTGTGATGCGAGTGACACTTATAGTGGAATTAATGCTTATAAGATCTTAAAAATTTAATAATCGTCATCTTCCTTGATCAAGAGATAAGATAAAAACTCAAAACCTAAAATCTTATAAGAATCTTTGTGCCAAAATAGAACAGAATGTGTGTTCATTTCATGCACAAGATTTGAACTTGTGAAACCTTGAGATAAAACTCAAGGGAGAACAATGTGCACTTGATTTAATTTAATTAAATGAAAGACAATGCTTGAGGAATCATCATGCATATGTGACTTATCATAACATGCGGGATGAACCCAACTCTCCTCTCCCTTTTATCTGACTTATTTTCTACTTTGTGATTATTGTGCTTAATATAGAACCAACTCAAACCAATTACTCTTGGCTTAAACATTAGTGAGAATAGATAAACCTTAGTAACAAAACAATTAATTCTCTGTGGTTCGATAAATTCTGGAAATTAACACTTTCCACTTATTACTTCAGGCCACGTACATTTGCGTGCAAGCACAGACATGTATTTACAGTCTGTCAACCTTCTTCTAAATCCTTGGCCAAACATAGTATCTAATGATTTGTATTAGTTTTCTTCTAATCTAGTATTAGATATTGTGGTGACGTATCAATGTTGAGTTTAGTGATTCTCAATATTGAGGTTATCACAAAGAGCTTCAGCTTTTGCAAAAGGAGAGGAAGAAGGGGCTAGGGGAGGAAGTAGGGGCGCCGAATGAGGGGGATGGCCATCCTAAAAAAGTAAAATTAAGAAAAAGAAGGAAAGAGAAAAAATGCAATTTAAGGAATAAATAATTATTAATTCATAATATTCAATTTATTAAAAATCCTGTTTAAATAAATGCGCTCCGAAAAATTCCAAAAATTGACCCCTAGCTAAATTGAGGGTGAGGAATTCAACGATGAAGTTGGATTTCGATTTTGAGGTCAAATTAAATACCTCAATTTTCTAATTAATTAAATATTAAAATAATCCAAAATATTTGATTTAGCTCCGAATCACACCAAAACTTCAGGGATTGGGTCTAATGACTAGATGAACTTAACAGAATGATAATTAAGATACGATTAAGCTAAAATTAAGCTGAGTAACAATTTTGGATTGTTGTAGTATATAAGTACCTTAACTAATACTTAGGATAAGGATATTATATTTATCTTAAGAACTAATATCTAGCAGCAAGTTAGATTAAGGGAAGTTCAGCCTTCCTGAGTAACGCACTGTTCCGCCACCAATTATGTTGTCATTATGTTTTTGTTGTGCGCAAGTGATGGGACAGGGCATTAAAATATGTATTTTTGCCACTTTAGTTTTGTTCAATTTCTGATTTAGCTTTGAGAAACTAAAAAACTTGCATATTATGTTACAGTTTTAATTATAATTTTAGTGGCTTTATTAGCCAGGCTTTTGATTTGGTAGTTTTACTTATTTATTTCTATTTCTGTACACTTTTACTTCTGCTTTAGCTTTTTTACAGTCTTTACTTATATTTATGTGCATATTAGATTGCTAGTCTTGATTAAATGTTTGGACTTGGTCTATCTATATGTATCATAACTCTATTTTGCTTTTTGATTACTTAGCATATATTAATATGATCTTATTCATGTCACAATTTTCTTTGTCTTTATAGTTACCTTATAATATTATTATATATTGTTTAGCCTTATTGCAGCTTCTAGTTTGAGGTATGTTTCTTATTTACCTTGCTTTAATAAGTTATAGACGTTTTCTTTATAGTTTTCCTTTTACCTTATGACATGTTGCTCCCTTATATTATTATTGTAACAAAGTTTAAATGTGATACCTCAAAAATCTAAAATTCATTAAATCTGTCTAAAATATACTTAAACAATTGTCTAATGCGAGATTTTTTTCCTTGGTTGGGGACTTGGCATGTAAGAACCAACATTTCAAATACATAGCCTTTTGTGGAGATAACACAATATGAAGAGCTTAGCCAGGAGGAGGATCTTCTCATTACTGCAGTTGCTTAGATAGTTTTTTATTTCTATTTATGAGGATGAGTGTTTTTTTTTCAGTTGAACACTTATACACAATGCTGTAATAATTTGGGATCTAGATTTATTTACTTTTCTATACTTTTATTCTAAGTTGAGTTATATTCTTTTACTTATATATTATGGATACGAATGTTATTTAGAATGCTTCTGCACTCTGCTTGTGGGGACCCCGTACTAACAGTAGGGAGTACGATGCTCCAACTGTGGCAAATCCCCAACTTAAGTAAAGTCGGGTAAAACCCAACCTGCCTTAAGCCAAGGACTTGTCACCTAATACAACTATAAACATACATCAATACATATCAAAGTAGTAGAAGCAGAAAATAAAATGTAACATCCACAGGCACAATAAAGTAAAAAATAGGAAACAAAGTAGTAACTCAGTTCAAGTGCAAAAGTAAAAATATATCCAGAATTTAATTATTACAAACTGAATTAAATAGAAATGTAAAAGTCTCTCAATCTCACTGAAAGAAAAATAAAATTCTATCTAAGAAGCAGTAGAACGATCCTCCTCCTGCACTGGCTCCTCTCCCACAGCACTGCTAACGAACAAGTCTGAATCTGACATTTGTCGGTATATCAAATGCAGGGCCCTAGCCAACAAAATAAAAAGGTTACAGTTAGACAATTGTCTAAGTACATTTTAGGTTATTAAATGAACTGAATATTAAAATATATCACATTTAATTATTTAAATATGCAAGCAATTAAGGGGTGCAACAAGCTATAAAAGAAATTGGGTAACTATAAACTATCAATTTATAGCAAACAAATAGGTATGTGAACTAAAATATGAGATAAGAAAGAAAGCAAGGTAAAGCTAAAAACAAAAAGAAACTGCAATTGCTAACATAAATCTGATCCTAACATGCTTAAGATCACATGGGAACATGCTGAGTATAAAAAGAATATAAGTGCTGAAATAACAAAAAATTCTAGTATCCTAAATATGCCAATATGTATATAATAGCTAATTCATAAGAGCGCACGTACAACATGCAGATTTATATGAAAGAAGGGCCACTGAAGCATGTGGAAAAAGCAAGCTAAGTAATATGAAGTAAAATATAGTGAGGCTACTGAGACATGTGGCAAAGCAATCTAAGTACTGTATCTAAGGCCACTAAAACATGTGGCAAAGTAAAGCAAAACTGAATACTAAACTAGAGTAGCAGTAAGCCTAATACATAGTGCTGCCATACAAGAAAATAGGCCATATAGGGCCTCTCAACTGAAAGTTCAACATGTGTCCATCCTAGGCATCCGAAGAGCTAGGTCCGAGTTGAACTTTATAGAATAAGACATGTATCCATCCTAAACATCCGTTGAGCTAGGTCTGAGTCTATTCAATAATAATACTAGAACTAAAGAGGCATACTAGGCTAGGACATACTCTACTAACTGAAAGCACTGAAAGAACTAGATGGATGCTATGCTCTTCAAATACTAACTTAGGATGTATCATCCATATCCTAAGTTCTCCTATTATGCTCAAGAAACAAAGCTCAATATCCAAGGTGTGCAGAGCAATCAAGTCAAGGTAAGTAAGACACTCAATCTAGACTTATACGATATCTATTGTTGTCTAATTTACCTAACTAACTATTCTAAGAAGACACAAGTTTAGGATCTCCAATATCCAGCTATCAAGTATAATCCCGGATTTATAATCTTAAAGTTAATATTAGAACTAAATAAGTTCAAATCCAAAATTATATGATGACTATAAGGTTTAAATAAATTAATCAATGACCTAATTATTATTATTTTTCTCTCTTACTCAAATCTTGATTAATTAAATCAAGATTTAAGGATTCTGAATTTAAACTCCACTTTGGTGTTCAAATCCTAAATCCAAGGTGATGTCCTAATAAGGATTTAGGGTTCATGCTTAATACCCAAGTTAATTATAAGGAATCCTATAAGCTGAAGGATCCAAGAACTAAGAACTTAATGAAAGGTTACTTTACTGATTTTAAGATAAAATAATCAATTAAGAACTTAAGAATCTATGATATATATTCAATCTTTAGGATAATTTTGTTATCCTATAGATTGAATTAATTCTATACCCACATGGAAGGCTTCAAAAGAATTAGACAAGAAATTATTTAAGCAATTTCAATTGGAGATAGTTTAATTAAAGTAGAAGATCTAAAGTCTAAGATCTAAGATCTAAAATCTGATGTTTGATCACTTTAAACTTAAGCTAGATTTTCTATTTAGGATTTTACAAGAGTATTCCCTTTTGGATTTAAGTTCATGAACTAACTTAACTGAACTATTACATTGAGATTTAGCAATTGGGATTGTTGGACTCAATCATTAAGGCAAAGTGATTCCTTTATGATCACTTAAGATCTAAGTATCTTAATTAAGGCTAAATGAAGATTTCTTTACTAAATATCAATATTAATAGCATCATTAGTCTAAGAGATCAGTAGAGCATTAATAATCTAACTAAGGGTAATTTACTAAATTTTCTAAGGTTTAAGGGGCACTTAAGCATATTTTGGTCAAAATGATTAAAATACCCCTTTTAAGGCTAAATATGGGATTTTTGGATTTAATTATCCAAATTGATTCAAATCTATTTTAATGAATTTTATATTAGTTAATGAAGTGGGAAATACACTTATCTTAGGTTTTGGCAACCTAATTAGTATAATTTGCACTAATAACATATTTAAGCCAATTAGGGTGATTAAGGAAATTATGATATTCTAGGGCAATCCAATCTTATCCATCGGTTCTACTACACTTAAGATAGCATTAGGAACTAGACTTATCAAAATCAAAGGCTTATTTAGGGTTTAATTTACTAATCCCTAATTAAAGTGATTAAAGAGTGATTAAGAAAAATATATATTCCAAATTGGTTTTAAGGGTCTACAATTGTTCTCTAGGGTCCTATGAGTAATCAGAGCCCCTAATTTCCATAATTAGGTATTTATTGAATTTAATATGATTTAATTAAGAACAAAAAAGGATTGGGCAATTATTTTAAATCTAACTATTGGATCTGTGATTTTATTTTATATTTAGATTCCTTGTATTTTTCTAATTCAAATGGTATATTAGATCGTACCATTTGGATCAGTATAACTAAAGTTATTCAAATAATTTATTCTGTATGTTTATTTAAATTAAAACTATAGGAATTGATTTATTAAATAATAATCATAGGAAATTTAATCCTATAATTCGTTTATTAATCACGGCCCAAAATTAAAAGACGCGGGTCGGGGTCGGCCCGACCGAAATTCCGTCGTCTTCTTCGCAGAGAGGCGCCCGACACCCGAACCCTAGGGTTCGCTTCTAGATCCAAATTCTCCATGCTTCGGCCACGCCGTGCCCCGATCTTGATGGCTACACCATACCTGCCTCTAGATGCGTTGAATGGACCATGAAGCCCCATCTAGGAGGCGCTGGATCGCTGGAGTGCTACTCGGCCGAGGCATCTCCGAAGGCGCACCTATAAGGAGTGAATTCTCCTTACAGAAGCCATGCCATGAGCCCACGTCTAACCCTAGACGTTCAAGGACCTAAGGAGAAGTGAAAGGACGAGTCGAGAGGTTTTGGGATGGTCTGGATCAATGGGGTGTTACTCATGGTGAAATGCAGACGGAAGCCCAAAAATGGGTCGACCGATTTTCGATAAATCGATCGATCTGATCGAGCTTGATCATCGATAGGGGTTCGCAATTATTATCGATAGGTTCAGGCATAACTTATCTAACCAATTGCTTTAAGGGATGAGCAGCATTTGGCAAACTCGAAAGCCTACTAGCAGTGCACACTCAGACTACAATTCATCGTTTGGTCCACTGCTAGGCCTCACAAGAAGACTCAAACGTCTGCTAGGGAACTAGAGAGGGATCCTAACACAGCATTTAGGCTCAATTAAGTGCGAGTTGAGCTGAATCCAGCTTGACGGAAGGTTTGGATAGAGGCTGTACATGAGGATGGATGAAGTGACGGAAGTAATGCAGGTAGCTCGGATCACTCTAGATGGTCATAGAGGCTCTAGCAAGGGGTCTGAATGCCAGACCTCGCCCTCAATCAACGGTATGCAGCAGGACCAGAAAAATGTTGGGAACTTGCCGAGAGCTTCAGAACTAGGGGCTGGGAATTGAGGGGGATCACAGTGAGCAAAGGGACTCACTGTGATTCACAGGAGGTCTTTATAGGTCGAGGGAATCCCTAGACTAGACAGTGAGGCTCGAGCACCAGCATGAGGTTAGGCCCAAAGGGGAGGATGGGTTTAATCATCTGAGGGAAAATTTGGGAGAGCACTGCCGACCAGTCGTTGTACCGGAGGGCAAAAAGGGGAAGAACGGGAAATTTCCCATAATGCCACAGGGCGGGGAGGATTTGGCTGTTGGGGGGACCAGCGCGCGTGGGAAGATAAGGAGGTGGACGATGATCTATAGTGCCTGGGGATCTCAGAGGCATTGGATGGATCGATCGTTGGCTCTGAATGGCGCTGATGGAGTACTTAAATGAAATAGATAGAGGCCGTCGGATGCGAGCGATGGATCCAGCGCTTAGGATTAGATCGCCCCACGGAGGAGATCCCGTCGTTTGATTGTTTGTGCTAAGACGCGTGCCGCGCATCCCACGAGTTTATTCCCATGCGCCGCTGTCAGGACCCTGCAGCGGATCTGCCGCGGTCCCGACAGCAAATGCTAGCCTTTATTTTTTTAATTAAATTAATTAAATTAATTATTATAAATCTATTTATTAATTACATTAAATTTTATTAAATTTAAAAATCCAATTTAGGCTTAGATGAGCTCCAAAAATTCTCAAAAATTCACCCTTAGATAATTAAGGTATGAGGAATTCAAAAATGAAGTCAGATTTTAATCTGTAGATCAATTTAATTTAGGTATTTTCTAGGGCTCAAAAATAGCCAAAAATACCAAAATTCTCAATTTAACTCTGATTGATTCCAAACTTCTAGGGTTAGGTTTAAATGACCCATTGAGTCTATTAGAATCAAAATCAAAGCTTAGTTTGGCTTAATTAATCCAAATCTAGCTAGGGTAACAACTAGGGTTGTTACAGACTCCCCCACTTAAGAATAATATCGTCCCCAACACCACCTAAGTGAAGAAAGTACTACTAGAACTGAAAATTTAAATGGAACAGATGGGAAAGAAAAGAATAATACCTAAACTTGCAAAGAACTGGGGATATTTATTTCGCTTATCCACCTTTTTCTCCTAAGTAGATTCTTTTAAGGATTGATTCTTCCACTGAACTTTGACCATATGAATCAAATGGTTTCTTAGCTGCTTCTGATCACGAGCTAAGATTCTGATAGGTTCTTCAGCATAAGAAAGATCGGGTTAGATCTCTACTGCTGGAAGTCGAACAAGATGAGAAGGGTCTCGAAGACATCTTCTCAATGATGATACGTGAAATATATTATGGACAGCTGCAAAGTCATCAGGAAGATTTAGCCGGTAGACATATGATCTTATTTTGGCCAAAACCTTAAGAGGTCTAACATAGCGGGGACTGAGTTTCCCTGCTACACCAAATCTGTAGACACCCTTCATTGGGCTGACCTTTAAGTAAGCATAATCTACCACATTGAATTCTAGGAAATGATGATGAGTATCATGATACTTGCTTTGATGATCTTGAGCTGAATGAATACTCTGCTGAATTAATTAGATCTTATTGTTGGTTTCTTCAACTAATTCTAAACCAAAAAGTTGAATGATTCCTATTTCTGACCAAGCTAGTGGAGTACTATATTTTCTACCATACAATGCTTCATAAGGAGCCATTTTAATACTTACTTGAAAACTGTTATTGTAGGCAAACTCGACTAATGGTATATGATCTTCCCAGGAACCGGCAAAATTGAGAATGCAAAGTCTAAGCAAATCTTCCAAAACTTGATTCACTCTTTCAGTCTGGCCATCTGTTTGAGGATGAAAAGCTATACTCATGGCTAGAGTAGTACCCAGATCTTGATGCACAGCTTGCCAAAACTTAGAAGTAAACCTACTATCTCTATTGGATACGATTGATTTTGGAATCCCATGCAGCCTGACAATTTCCTTGATATAGAGTTTTGTTAACTTCTCTACAGAATTCGTCTGGCGAACAGGAAGAAAATGTGCTTATTTGGTCAAACGGTCTACTATAACCTAGATTGCATCGGCGCTAGATTTTGCACGGGGCAATCCCATGACAAAATCCATAGATATATCAAACCATTTATACTCAGGAATTTCTAATGGATACAAGAGACCACTAGGTCTTTGGTGCTCGGCCCTTACCAAGTTGCAGGCATGGCACTTAGCCACAAGATCAGCTACATCTTTCTTCATACCGACCATGAAAATGATTTCTTTAGATCCTGATACATCTTTGTACTGCCTGGATGAATATGATATCCAGAATTATGACCTTCAATCAATACTTCATGATGCATAGATTTGAGAATCCACAAATGATTACCTTGATGAATCACACAGTTCTGTAACTACAAATCATGATGACGACCACGTTCAATATCTGCTTTAACTTCAAATAATCATCATCTTTGGTCTGCGAGATGGAAACATCTCTGTGGAAAGTGGGTTCCACATTGATATTTACTAAAAGCGAACTCAGCATATCACCACAAACTGGAGAAATTTCAAGCTTACAAAATTCATGTTCTAAGGAACTGGATGCGATCATAGAGGATAAAGTAGCACGACTGCTAAGGGCATCGGCCACGACATTTGCTTTTCCTGGATGGTATTGAATACTGAGATCATAAACACTGATGAGCTCTAACCATTCTTTTGTCAACAATTCAGTTCTCTTTGAGTAAGGATATACTTCAAACTTTGATGATCGGTGAAGATCGAACACTGCACTCCATACAAATAGTGATGACAAAATTTTAGAGTGAAGATAACAGCAGCAAGTTCAAGGTCATGTACTGGGTGATTTCTCTCATGGGGTTTTAACTGACGAGAGGCGTAAGCGATTACCTTACCCTCTTACATTAATACGCAGCCTAGACCAATTCTAGAGGCATCAGTGTATACCTGATAGTTCAAACCTTCCTTGGGCAGAATAAGAACTGGAGCGGTGGAGAGTGCATCCTTCAGGGTTTGAAAGGCTTCTTTGCATTCAGTACTCCATATAAATGGAAAGGCCTTCTGGGTCAACTTAGTCAAAGGTGAAGCGATCTGGGAAAAGCCTTTAACAAATTTTTTGTAATATCCAGCTAATCCCAAGAAACTTCTAATATCGGTGATCGACTTAGGTTGAACCCAGTCCTGAATAACGCTTACTTTACTTTGATCTACTAGAATTCCTTGGGCATCAACTACATGCCCCAAGAATGCGATGGATTTAAGCCAAAACTGACACTTGGAGAACTTGGAATATAGCTGATGTTCACGTAGAGTTTCTAGTACTAACCTCAAGTGTTCTTCATGATCTCTCAAGGTTTTAGAATAAATGAGGATATCGTCAATAAAGACGATCACAAACCTATCTAAGCATGGCTTTAGAACTCGCTGCATCAAATCCATGAAGATTGATGGCGCATTAGTAAGTCCAAAAGACATCACTAAGAATTCAAAGTGACCATAATGAGTGCGGAAAGCGATCTTTCCCACATCATCTTCTTTTACTCATAATTGATTATATCCAGACCTCAAGTCAATCTTAGAGAATATGACAGCTCCAGATAACTGGTCGAATAAATCATCAATTATAGGCAATGGATATTTGTTCTTTATGGTAACTTTATTTAGTTTGCGATAATCTATGCATATTAGCATCGATCCATCCTTCTTATTTACAAACAGAATGAGTGCTCCCCAAGGAGACAAACTTGGCCTAATAAAACCTTTATTAAAAAGCTCTTACAATGGCTCATTGAGCTCTTGAAGTTCCTTAGGTGCCATTCTATATGGTACTTTGAATATAGGCTGGGTGCCAGGGATTAATTCAATAGAGAACTCTAATTCTCTGGAAGGAGGTACACTAGGGAGATCTTTTGGGAATATGTTGGCAAATTCTTTAACTACTTTACAGTCAGAAAGAGAGATACTTTCCTTTGCTTCACCCATCATAGTGACTAGGTAAGCATCACAACCCTTACTAATCAACTGTTCGGCTTTAATTGCATTTATTAATGATAACTGTGTACTGGACTTTCCTACAAACATTTCAGACTTACCATGGGAATGGAGAGTGACCCTCTTTTTAAGGCAATTTATCATGGCATTATTGTCACTGAGCCAATTGATCCCAAGGATGATATCAAAGTTTATTAATGGTAGAATGATTAACTTAGAGTGAAATTCCTGACCATTTATTGGTATTGTGATGTTACAAAACTTAACGGCACTGACATGGGCTCCAGATGGAAGTCCAACACCCAAGAATTTTGCTAAGTTGTATGAGTGTAGTTTAAGGATGTTGGCAAATCATTCAAAGATAAATGAATGATTAACACTAGTATCGAATAATACATTACAAGGCTGATCATTGAAATAAAGTGTGCCTAATTCATATGAATTGCATTAACAACTTGCAAGAATTTAAAGTACATAAATACAATTGTCAAAAGAGGAGTTTAGAGATGTGTACCTAAAACCACACTGTTATCTTCTATGGCTTTGATAGGCGTTAAGGCATACACTCGCGTAGGACTAGCAGGACGATTGTTGGTCTGCCTCCTGAGATAGTTCTGAGAGTTAGGATCTGGTGACTGTGCCGGAGCAATTTCAGGCGTAGGTGCTGGCATTATGGCCAGGTTGGGTTCTCTCCGGTTCAGCGGAGTTGCTCTAAACACTTGATTCTTTTGATAAGGCTTCATTGAAACTCCATCTACTGTTTCTGTGTGGGTATAGTGGTAGAGCCTGTGGCCTGTACACCCACAATTGTAGCACCTCTGGCCAGTGTGGTAACACTTGCCGTATGGGTGAGGCCTCTCACAGCCTTGAATCGGTTCCATTGTTGGTGCAGCTTCCAGTTGATAGACCTTCGCAAGATTAGACTTGTGCCTCTTGAAGGTTTCCTGCAGGTTCGGAGTTATTTGTGCCCTTCGCTTGAGATCACCTTCAGATTGGTGATGCTCAATCACTTTAGCTGTCTCCACTAGCTTGAAGAAGCTAGTCAAGCAAAGGGGCACGATTTGATTCTTCAGTGAATCTCAGAGTCCACAGAGAAAGCGGTGGCACTTAGCTGGTTAAGAATGAGTAACTTCTGGAGCAAAGTGAATCAACCTACGAAATTCCCTTTTGTATTCAGCAACTGAACAGCTGCCTTGAGTCAACCTTATAATCGTGTCTGCAATAATGTTTTGTGCAGGCGGGGGAATGAATTCAATTTTGAAGGCTTCTACAAATGCATCCTAAGGGATGTCTTCTAGTTTGTAGTCAACGAACTGGGTGTTCCTGACCTCCTCCCACCAATACTCTGCCTTGGCATGAAACAGATGTGTAGTGAGACATATGGCTTTAGAGTTTGGGATCTTTAGACTAATCAGATCCTTTTCCACTGCTTTCAGCCAGTCAGCTGTATCCATTGGTGACAGGTTCCCACCAAAGGTTAAATGTCTCAACCTTAAGAAATTGTGAAGGAGATTATCCATCGAGTGATGGGAAGGCAAAGTATGTTGTGCAGCAAGGACCGTAATAGTGGCTGGAACAAAACGATCACTCAGCATCTTTTGTATGACGATTTCCTGTTGGGCTTGGTTCTCCAACAGGGTTTCCACCATTGCTCGCAGGTGAGCTACCTCGTCATTAGAACTAGTGGAGGTGATCGCATACTTTATAGGAGTAACGGCAGGTGGTGATCCAGGATTCATTCTAATTTAAGTAATGCAAACCAGATTTCAGAATTTACTTAAGGAAGATAATCATTTGTAGTCAAAAATCAAAAATTTTCATTACTCGTAGAAATAAGGGATTATATAGTGATTTAGAAAATTCCAAAAATCATAGCTTCTACTAGAATCATTTAAGTCAAAAGATATTAATTGTTCTAACTAACACTCAGATGTCATCAATGTACTCTGCCCTAAAGGCCATGCAAAAATCCTCAAAAGTCACTTCTCGATGCTTCCTCTCGAGCATCTCGATGGTATCGGACCACCAGACTCCCGCATAATCTACCATCAGTAATGTTACAATGTCCACATAGAGAGACTTAGGGCACTCTATGTGTTCCAGAACTGACTCTACTCTGCTTAGCCATTCCTTTGCATAGATCGGGAAGTATAGGCCTCGATACACCATTTGACGTAGGAGCTTGTCCAACACTAAGGTTCCTCTTGCTAAAACTCTTTCAATCTGCCAGTTGCTTTCTTGTCTCCAATCGAAGCTGTAGCCCCAAGCTAACTCGTAGGATTGCATATAATAGCTCCAATCAGACTCTTCAAAATCCATTTGACTCTAAGGAAGAATTTAATTTTTTATTATACTCAAGATGGCTGAATTATTAGGTTATGAGTATTCTTTCTTCTATATTTTTTGTAGAGTTACTAATACTACTATGTTATGAATGTTACATATATTGATGTTTGTAATTCAGAAGAATAGTCCATTAGGTAGAGAGGAATCATAGATCCCATTCTGACACCTTATGGTGTTCTCTAATACCAACTGTGGGGCCCCCATACTAACAGTAGGGTGTACAGTGCTCCAACTATGAAAAATCCCCAACTTAAGTAAAGTCGGGTAAAACCCAACCTACCTTAAGCCAATGACTTATCACCTGATACAACTATAAAAATACATAAATACATATCAAAGTAGCGGAAGCAGAAAATAAAATGTAACATCCACAGGCACAACATAGTAGAAAATAGGAAACCTAGTAGTAACTCAGTTCAAGTGCACAAAGTAAAAATACATCCAAAATTTAATTATTACAAACTGAATTAAATAGAAATGTAAAAGTTTCTCAATCTCACTGAAAGAAAAATAAAAATCTATTTAAGAAGTAGTAGAGCGATCCTTCTCCCGCAGTGGCTCCTCTCCCACAGTACTGCTAACGAACAAGTCTGAATCTGACATTTGTCCGTATGTCAAATGTCAGCGCCCTAGCCAACAAAATAAAAAGGTTATAGTTAGACAATTGTCTCTGTACATTTTAGGTTATTAAATGAACTGAATATTAAAAGATATCACATTTAATTATTTAAATATACAAGCAATTAAGGGGTGCAACAAGCTATAAAAGAAATGTGGTAACTATAAACTATCAATTTATAGCAAACCAATAGGTATGTGAACTAAAATACAAGATAAGAAAGAAAGCAAGGTAAAGCTAAAAACAAAAAGAAACTGCAATTGCTAACATAAATCTGATCCTAACATGCTTAAGATCACATGGGAACATGCTGAGTATAAAAATAATATAAGTGCTGAAATAACAAACAATTATAGCATCCTAAATATGCCAATATGTATATAATATCTAATTCATAAGAGCGTACGTATAACATGTAGATTTATATGAAAGAAGGGCCATTAAAGCATGTGGCAAAAACAAGCTAAGTAATATGAAGTAAAATATAGTGAGGCCACTGAGACATGTGGCAAAGTAATCTAAGTATTGTATGTAAGGCCACTGAAATATGTGGCAAAGCAAAGCAAAACTGAAAACTAAACTAGAGTAGCAGTAAGCCTAAAACATAGTGCTGCCATACAAGAAAATAGGCCATATAGGGCCTCTGAACTGAAAGTTCAACATGTGTCCATCCTAGGCATCCGAAGATCTAGGTTCGAGTTGAACTTTATAGAATAAGACATGTATCCATCCTAGACATCCATCGAGCTAGGTCCGAGTCTATTCAATAATAATACTAGAACTGAAGAGGTAGACTAGGCTAGAACATACTCTACTAACTGAAAGCACTGAAAGAACTAGATGGATGCTATGCTCTTTAAATACTAACTTAGGATGTATCATCCATATCCTAAGTTCTCCTATTATGCTCAAGAAACAAAGCTCATCCAAGGTGTGTAGAGCAATCAAGTCAAGGTAAGCAAGAGACTCAATCTAGACTTATACGATATATGTTGTTGTCTAATTTACCCAACTAACTATTCTGAAAAGACACAAGTTTAGGATCTCCAATATCCAGCTATTAAGTATAATCTCGGATTTACAATATTAAAGTTAATATTAGAACTAAATAAGTTCTAATACAAAATCATATGATGACTATAAGGTTTAAATAAATTAATCAACGACCTAATTATTAATATTTTTCTCTCTTACTCAAATCTTGATTAAGTAAATCAAGATTTAAGAATTCCGGATTTAAACTCGACTTTGGTGTTCAAATCCTAAATCCAAGGTGATGTCCTAATAAGGATCTAGGGTTCATGCTTAATACCCAAGTTAAGTATAAGGAATCCTATAAGCTGAAGGATCCAAGAACTAATAACTTAATGAAAGGTTACTCTATTGATTTTAAGATAAAATAATCAATTATGAACTTGAGAATCTAAGATCTATATTCAATCTTTAGGATAATTTTGTTATCCTATAGATTGAATTAATTCTATACCCACATGGAAGGCTTCAAAATAATTAGACAAGAAATCATTTAAGGAATTTAGGTCTTAATATTAATTGCAATAAATTCATGTTCTTCATAAGCAACAAAGCCTCTTCGAACTTAAGAGATCTTATCATTGACAAAATGGGGTTTAAATTGGGTAAAATGCCTTGCAAGTACCTTGGGATACCCATCTTTAAGGGATCTAATAAAAATCTGATTTATAATAACTTAATTGACCAAATTTTCAATCGAATCAAAGGTTGGGAAAATAAATATATTTCCCAATGTGGTAAGCTCACTCTTTTAAAATACATATTAAATATAATCCCTCTCAATTGTCTTGAAGTTTTCACTCCTTCCAAGGCCACTTTAACTAAAATTAAAAATATTTTTAACAAATTCTTATGGTTTTATGATAATGGTTATAAATTAATTTAGTCTAAATAGGATAACATCACATTCCTTGTCAATGAAGGTGGTCTTGGTTAGAGAATGTAACAACCCGGTGTTGTTAATAGCGTAATTAACTCTAAATTTAGGAGGATTAAGTTGAAATTAAAATTTTCAATTTTTGTCAAATAAAAATTAAATTAAAATATCCTCAAATGAAGCATATCAAGGGGATCCTTCTACCAAAGTTTGAGCGCAATCTGAGTTTCGAATCATCCTAAATAAATTCGGAAAGTTTAAACTTTCGGAATCATTAAAAGAAACAAATAAAAATCAAATTTCAGAAATTTTTGTATATTTAAATTAAGCATTATATAAGGAATCTATGTTTTAAGTTTCATAATTTTTCGGGTTCCGGATTAATTGTAGTGAATTTTTAAAGTTTTTCACTTAAAAATTAATATAAAATAAAATACTAGTCCAAATTTAATAATTTTTGACGCTTGCATTTGCCTCATCGAGACGATCGTTTCGATATAAGTTTGTAATTTTTGGAGTTCAATCAACTTCGATCAAGGCTCAAGAAGTTTCAGCCATTAGATTTTGATTTAACGGCTGTGATAGGATTTAAATTTTTGCCTCTTAAGTGTTTCTAACCTTACCCTAAGTAGCCCATCCGAAATTCATTCTCCCTCAGCCGACTCCACTCCCTCCATCCGACACAAGAGGCGCTCCTCTTCCTTCCTCCAAGCCGAGAGCCTCCACCCTCCTCTCCTCTTCCTTCCTCCAAGCCAAGAGCCCCCACTCGCCTCTCCTCCTCCTTCTCCTCTCCATGGCCGAGCAACCCTCCCCTTGGCCGACCAAGTTGCTCTTCTCTTCCTCCCTCCAAGCCGAGCAACCCCCTCTAGCCGAGCCACCTCACCTTCTTCTTGGCCGAGAGTGTACAGCAGCCACCTCTTCCTTCATCTTCCATGGCCGAAAACAGCAGCTCTCCTTCACCTCCATTGATGGCTGAAAAATAGCACCTCTCCTCGTCGGCAGCCCTTCTCCTTCCTTGACCGATCAGCCACCTCTTCAACTAATCTCCACTTGGTACAAAAAAAAAGAAGAAGAGAAATATACTATCAGTTATTCAACATTTTTTTGTGTGTGTTCTATTTGTGTTGTTTAAGGAAATAGTTTGCTAAGCTAATTTTGATTTATAAGCATATGTACATTTTGATACAAGAAATTTGCTCAGCATAATCATATTAAAATAGCTAATTGAAACATGACAAAAATTAGTTTAGATAATTTTTTCTTACTTGTCAATTATTGAGATAATTCAAAGCAGAATAATATGTATGTGTGCAATGTATTTATTTATCAATACACTTTTTTTTTGTATCCATCTAAGTAATCACTTGCATGTGATAATAAAGTAAGAGTGGCATATATGAAGATAAATTAAATTTGTCTTAATATTAAGTAGATTTTCTTATAATCTTTATAATACATCAAGGATGGCTTGAAGGTTATTGAGTAACCATTGTTGTTTTCTTCATTAATTAAGTTTGAGGTGTGAAATTAAGTTTTTATGTCTAGAATATATACTAAGTTGTAAATCTTCATATTTAAAAATTGTGATCAGCCCTTGGTAAAACTTGTTGAAATGATTCATTTATCCATCACGTAATTTATTTCTCGTTGTTTCGCATCTGAAATTATCATGAACATTTGCATGATTATTGTAGCTTACTATTGGGTTTGATTTCATCTCACTACGTTCAACATGTACCCATAAATCCTCAAAGGAATGATTGTTATCACTCTTATTAAACTATTTTATATGCTATATTGTGGATCCCTCCTTAGCATGCTCTAAATATTTAGTTAGTTCCATGTTGTATAACTCAATTGAATATTTAATTTAAATCTAAATGTAGCAATCCATATGAATATAAATCATGTGCTAATGAAGCATATCATAAAGTGTTTCTTCAAATTTCTAGGATTCGCATACAAAGGGTATTTATTGATTGCTAAATAGTTGAGCATTGTGTATGCATCTCTCTTTTATTGATCAATAATCATTGCAAATCTGCTGCATATACTTTTTTTCATCATTCTCCTCCTAATTTGTCCTTATCAATTGTAAGCTGAGTGATTAATTTGCATCCAACTAATTGCTATGGGTGTTGGTAGTCTAATGTTAGAAACTAGGAAGAAACATATTCTATGTGCTTCCATTTAAAATTTCCCAAACATGTGGGGGTTATCACTCTTATCAAGCCATCTGATATTATCTTGTAGACTCCTCCCCATCAAGTTGTAGGCTAATATGATATCTTTAACTTATGGTAAATGAAATTCATTGGGGTCTGTGCTAGCTTAATGTAAGCATCACTTGAAAAAGTATTTATCATTTAGTTGTATTTTTGCCCAATTTCTACAGGTGTTGTGAGTGCTGCGTCATCCCAAACAGTTGTTTAATTGTAGACTCATATCGCTTGCGCAAGGTACATAAGTACTTAGAACTTGTATTGAGTTCGATATATTGAATTTCTTATTTAGTCCTATGTTAAGTGCGTACATCACTTACATAGTTCTTGTTACCATTTTTTTTTTTGTGCTTTTACCTTTCTTAAGTTGTATGTTAACTTTCAATTTCTTTATAAGCTATGTTTAAGGATTTAGGTGTCTTGATTATGTCTTGAATGCTAAATTTCAATAAACTCTCATGTACCCTTAATTTAACTTAAGAGATCTTATGGGCCTGATCAAGTGAATTACACTTAATCTGGATCTTAGATCGCCATCAATAATTCATCAAGAATTCATTTGATTTGACATTGATTTGTAATACAACTATTGGTCTTAAACCGATAAGATTAGGGGTTAACACCTAATCTGTCGGACTTAGACCTAAACTCTTAATCACCTAAATAATCAACTTGATTATAAGATAAGGAACTTGACATTTTTCCAACAGTGCATTCAATTTGGTATTGATCTTAAACATTTGAATTAGACATGTTAAGGTTAATAATAAATCTATGTGATTGCTTGATCTGAATCTAAACTTTAGATTCTTGATTTTCTCCTAAATAAGACTATTAGCATAGAAGATTAATAAGATTATATTTGATTGAACAAGTGATCTAAAATTGTAATAACATCCATGATTTAAATCCCATAATCTTAGATTAAGTTGTGATCAGATGACTTAATCATCTGATCTGATCAATCTAAACTTAATTATGAAATAAAACCTGAAATGTTAATATCAGAATTTAGAATGGGAGATCTTAAACATCTCTTTATAAGATTGTCCTGGAACTTTTAAAGGACCTAAATTACATATACCTTAAGGTAGGAGAACTTGTATGACTCATTGAGGTAGAAGCTTAGATGATCCCTTAACCTTAGAAATTGATCTTAACCTCTCGTGGTAGGGATCACTTAAGACATTAGAATGATACTTTTCCTTATGGTAGGATCCGTGTTGGGTGATCCTTGATCACATTTTAGTGGAACCTTGTGTAGGAATCTCCAATTTATCATAGGCCTTTATAGTCTTGATAATTTCTTGATATATTAAGTAGAAATATGTGAACCCTGATTATTGGGTAGTGTAGTATAGTATACCCATACTACTGATTCTTCAGTAATATTTAGGATTGGTTGATTCACTCTAATGTGGACTTATGACCAGGTGCTAACTTCAGAGATTAGCCGAATACAGTCCCATTAGAGTAAATTCTCCAAGACTAAGAGTGTCATAATTAGTAAACAAGATCCTTAGTTTGAGATGTAAACTGCAATTGGGTTCCACCTCCTATCATAGTGCACTTCAATAAGTGCAGTTTAAGCAAACTAAGTATTATAAGTCGCTTTGCGTAGAATACTAGTATGCTTGTAATTGGGGTATTTAACGGCTTAGCTTGAGAAGTAAACTGCAACCGAGTTCTGCCTCCTATCTTAGTGCGCGTTGATAAGTGCAGTTTAAACAAGCTAAGGGTTAAATTCACCTTTCTTGTAAACATGATGAATATGTGTATACGATCATCCCATCAAGTGATTTGTAACTAAATCTGCAACCTTAACTAATTATCGTTCTAGAAGCTAGGAGTCAGAATCCTTTTAACAGGATTCTGCACAGTGGAGACTTAGAATTCATTATCTGCATTCCAAGTTTTCATGAATTTCTAGATTTTACTCATGTAACATAGAAGCATAAGCATGATCATAAGCATGATATATGAGTATCAGTGAATATTTATGGATTACGGAATATTGTATATATATCAATCGGGGGAAATTACAGAATGATTAGTACTGGATTCCCAACTGGATATACATAAGTATTGGACCGTACAATTTATAGCAGTTCAGTGATATATTGGTTACATATCATGACATTCAGTTTAGTTGCATATGCAGATGCATTTATTCAGTGGCATACGGCATACCTTCACATATACCTTACTCAGTTTTAGAGTATTTACTGTCTTTTCCATTTTTAGTATTCAGCTGTACATTCTATCATTTCTTTACTTTACTGCAAATTTCATACTGTTACAGTTATTTAGCGTCTTTACAGTTTTTCTGCACTTTTACTTTACTTTGCTTAAATTTTGTACAACTTTATACTTTCAGTTATTTTACAGTATTTTCTGCAGTTTGATTTTCTTTGTCTTACTCTTATGTTGAATGATATCTTTTAAAATGTAAGTATATGCTATTTTACATCTTTATTGTACTTAGACTTTATAAGTCTAATATTATTTTTTTCTTTGTTGGCTTGGCCCTGTCATATATGTATATATGGCAGCATCAGGTGTTAGCTCAGACCTTATACTTGGGGTGTGCTTGTGATAGAAGGTCAGGTGAGGTTGATACTCTGTAAGGAAGGAGATCTTTCTCAGTTAGTAAAAATTCATGTTGTTCTCATTTAATCAAATGTAATAAAGAAGTTTCTTTCTTGTTATTATGCATTTTCAATATTGTATATGAATGAATGGATGTGGATACTGTTGAATGCCTTTTTCCTTAGTTTCTGCACTGCTTTACTTATGTTTCTGCCTAATAATGTGCTCACCTTCAAATTAATGCCATGGATAAGTTGTCTATTATCTGTGGTATTAGTGACAGCCACCACTTGATCGTAGTTGAGTTAGTGTTACTCGACGATGGTCAAGGGGCGGCCGTTACAGAGAAGTCTTGATGCCCTTCATAATAGTTTTTCTATTAAACTTTGGTGGAAATTTAGAATCATGAATACCATTTGGGTGTCCATTCTTAAAGCTAAATGATGTGCCTCCACTCATCCTATCCTTATAACGAATTCAATTACTAATTCCCTAACTTAGAAAATAATACTTGATAAAAGAGAGCTGATGGAAAAATTAATTGGTTGGAATAAAATTGACAAGTCTTCTTCTTTTAGGTGGGACTCTTGGAGTCCCATTGGTCTATTTTCATTAAAGTTGCATACCCATTCACCCTTAGCTGACCTTGGGAGACTATCTTATTGTTGGTAGTTCATGGAACTACAACTTACTTTTAACTATAACTCCTCCTTTTATCCAGGATAAAATTTTAGTGTTTGTTCCTAGTCTTAACAAGGAAAAGCATGCTATTACTGATATTATATTTAACAATAGATTTAAACATCATATGGCTTAGAATATATTTAGAAATCATAGATCAATTAAGTTTAAACCTTATTTTTGGCATAAAAATCTCCCCACTCTAATTAGCCTATTCTTATGGAGATTTCATCACTATTTTATAACTGTGGAAGAGGAATTGAGTAAAAAAGGTTTTCATCTTCCTTCCAAATGTCATTGTTGCAATATAGATAATGCTGAATATGAATCTATTAATCACCTTTTTTTTTTCAACAACAATATTTGCTTTAAATTTTGGAAGTTGTTCACCCTAAGTCCGGCTAACAGTAATTATTTGATAATTGGAAATAGTCTCATTAATCGTTGGGAATCTAATAATGTCAAATCTAATAAGCTCCACATTGGTAATCAAATCGATGTCTACACTCTCCAGAACATTTGGATTGCTCATAATAATAGTAAATACCAAAATATTATGTTCAATTAATAATTGATTTTCATAAACATTGTGAGAGGTGTGTCATTGATCTATAAAACATTTTCCTCTATTCTTTTAATTGGAAAAATATCAATAAAACTAAATTCAAAACTATTTTTGATAATGTTTAATGAGGTTTAGTTGGTTGGCAATGGGCATATGCTCGAGGTTGTTTCCTTTTCTGCATCCTAGGAGAAGTTTACTTTCATCTATAATAACAATGGCATGATATTTTAATTTATTTCACAATTATATTTGATCCATGCCCATTAGAGGAGGACGGGCTTTTGCAGAAAATTTGGAAATTTGGGGATTGCATGCGGTGCTACAGTAAGCTGTATTTGTTTGCTGATGCAGTGGTTTTTGGAACCATTTTTAGGTGGTACTGATGTTAGGTGGATCTACTCGCAACCACCTGCACACACTCAAGTTCACAGGTGATGCAAGTTGCAGATGGTGTTGCTGTGTAAGTGGTACAACTATGTGTTTTTGTACATGTTGTTTTGGTATAATTGTGATGTGTGTATATGCTACTGTGTTTTTGTGTTGTGTGCAAATGATGTTGTTATATGTTGGCTATTTCTGTGCATGTTGTTTCTGTTCTCATTTGTAGGTGGTGCAGTTGTGCAGGTGGCGTTGTTCGGACCTGCTCGGGTGAAAGTGGTGTTGTTGTATTTTTTTTGGTAGGATATGCTACTCGATTGCAAGTACTCAGATGTTGGTAAGAGAAAAGGTTTTGGTGGAGGAAGAACTGATATTGCCTTGATACTTATATACAGGATCTGATGGATAGGCGGTGACGGCCGGGAGAATAAATAGATTTTTGGTTATTTATTTTTTAAATATCCTTTTTAGCTTTTTTTGAACTCATCATTTATATATTTTCCTTTTTATATCTTTGCTTTTAATTTTGGTATGCTTTTTATTTTTCTTTCATGTAAGGTCCTTTTAGCTCATATCCTGGGACCTTACCTTTTGGAGCTGGTTTTATTCTTTTAGATTTAAGAGTCTTGTAAGCTCCCAACCCTCTCTTTGCATCCTTACTTTTTATTTCAATAAAACTTACAAGTTTTCATTATATCTATATATATATATATATATATATATATATATATATATATATATATATACATACATATCATCTTTGTCTCGGCCAGTTTTGCCTCTTGTGGCGGCTGCCCCTTTATAATCACAAGGCTTAAGGAGAGGTCGTCACTAAGCACATCTCATACTTAACATTAGGTTGGAATTTAAGACTCCAATCCAATCTTAAAGAAAAGAGGTACTTTTCTAAATAAAGTAAAGATTAACAATCACTTAATGAGTATCAAAGTGTGGAAGAAAAGTAACAACTGAAGTAACATCCATAGAGTAAAATAAAGACATCCAGCTCAGAATATATACAATGCAGGAAAGTAAAGTACAAATAGATCTGAATTATTACAAATATTTAAAGTTTAAAGAAGACTGAAATGAAAAGAGTCACTCATCCTCACAAAGTAAAAGTAAAGCAACTTAGTGAGACTAAGGTCCCTCAGTAGTCTAGACCTCCTCCTGGATCTGCTCCTCAACAAGTTCAATCTCCTCAAAAAGCTCAGAATCTACCATTATCAGTTTCATAATGGTAGGACCCTAGCCAACAAAATAAAAATTTTGTTAGACAAAATGTCTAAGTACATTTTAAGGTAATAAGTTTTAATGTATTTTAATGACATAACAACTAAGATTAAGCAAAATATAGCGGTAAAGCACAAATAAAGGAAGAACAAGTATTGAGGTAGCAACATACCTCAACTCAGGCTGCAAAACAAGGTAAGTAAAGTACAAGGTAAATCTATTAAGTACAAAAGAAAGTCCTAAAGAATATGATCAAACTAACATGCCAGTATAGTATAAGTAAAAGTACTGTACTGAAAGTATAAGACTAGCATCCTAACATGCTCTCAAGTAAGTAAAACAACGACATACAAAAAGTTCTGAAATGTAAAGGAACTGCATAAAATGAACAAAATATGAAAGAAGAAAAATATACTGCAACAGTAAAGTAAAGTAAGTCTGAAATGTAAGAAAGTATGTAAAGTAAATGTAAAAGGTCTGAAATGTAAATGCAAGTAATGTTTATTAATTTATTATACTTGTGAGATATTTTTACTTAGTCTGCCAAAAAGTAAATTCCGTCTGCTAATCTAGGAGAAACATCCCAGATTAAAGTAAAGTTCATCAAAAGAGGCATCTAGCAGAAACATCCCAGATCCTAAAGTAAATCCACAAAATATCTAAAGAGCAAATAGGAGAAATATCCCAATGCCAAAGTAAAGTACCATAGGGGAAATTCCCTAGGCAAAAACAGTCCTATAGTGAAGTCATACTAAGTGGCAGGCTAAGTAAAACATAAACCACAAGTATATGTTGTTTATTAATGTTTCTTTTAATGTTATGTATGTGACATGTGAATGAAACTCAAAGTATAATATAAAGTAAGTAACAAGTTTTTAAGTATGTCCAAAGGTATAAAAAGGCTCAAATGATAAGGAAAGCATAGGAGTTCAAATCAAAGTAATAAATATCACTACACAAGCTTTGTGATATCACCTATTTTCTAATTTAATGGTTTAATCTACTCTAAGTTACATAAGATTCAGAATCAACAATTTTTACATTGTCTGTAACTTAAAATCACGAACCTATAAGTTAAACATAATTAGGATTGGCCACATCCTAATTATAAATAAATCCAAGTTGCCTAAAAGATTAAAGTAATTAAATCAATCATCCTAATTTGTTATTTTATAAATCCCAAATAAATCTTGATTAGCCAAATTAAGATTTAAAGAATTAAGAATCAAACTTCAAAGAATGAAGTTTAATTCTTAATCACAAGGCTATCCTAAAGGGCTAAAGTTTAATCCCATCTCACTAGATTAAATGTTAAGGGAAATCTTATTGAATTAAGTCAAATTCAATAGGATAGATTTCTAAGCCTAATTCTAATGTTAAAAGATCAAATAATCAATTAATAAACTATGAAAAATCAAATAAACTAGTAAGATCAAGGTTTCACCTAAATGAGTAACTCATTTTACCCATTAGATGAATTCTAACTTAAGATCTAATCTTAATCTTAGGAATTAAGGCTCTTAGATACTAAGAGTATTACTCAGACATACATCCTAACTAAAGTTATAAGACCTAAAGGATGATCTAAGAAGTTCAAAGGAATGGAGAATAATTTAACTTTACTTAAGATTTTCACTTAAGGTTAAATTTAGGGTTTTCCTTCTAATATCTAATTTAAGGCTTTGAATTATTTAAAGTATCATTTAAATCACTTTAATTACTATTTGATATGATTTAGAGATGAAATCAGGTCTTAATTTCATTAAACCCTAATTTTGGACAAAAAGATTATTTTGCCCCTTCTTAAGGGTATAAATCTCATCTTTATGAATTAGCACTAAATTCTGAATTTTAATGATGTGGAATGATTACTTACTGTCTATTATGAGTTTAGACAGTAAATTCATTAAATTTGGTTAAGTATTAAGCCTTATAGGATCAAATTAAGGAATTTGACCTATAAGGGAATTTTGGTAAATTTACCCTAATGACATATAATTTTTTTCTGTCAGTTAATTAAAGGTTATGCTCTAAGGTTTCCATAGAATCTTAAATTATTGAATTTTGATGTGTATTGGCTAAGTTATAGCCAAAACAAGATTAGGGTTAAAAGGGTAATTAAAGATTCTTAATTAAGGGTTAAAAATCCTAACTTTGTCATTTGGTATCCAAATTGAATAATTTTAGTGGCTATATGTTATCATTGATCCACTGATTCTAATGACTAGTGGTAGGTTTAATTTGGACTCCATTTGGCTAAGTTATGGCTTAATTATGGTTTAGGGTGATTAGTGAGTGATTAGTGAAATTAATCACCCAATCACTAATCCAACCTTATAGTTAAGTTCTAATAGGTTCTAAGAGTTCTCTGAAACTTAGTTTGTCCAATTTGGATTATTAAATTGGCTAATATTTACTAATTAAGTTTTAGGGTAATTAAAGGTGATTAGCAAATCTAACTGTTAAATCTTAAATATTTTTATAGATCTCTGTAGATTAGGTTTTTCTAATCTAAATTGGTGTTTGAATCACCTAATTTGGAGCTAAGATGACCAACTTATAGTCATTTAAAGTTCTAGGTCAAATTAGGCTTATTAGGGTTAGGTCCTAAATGTCATTAGTCAAATACTAATCCAAACAACAAAGATAATACTACTAGAATGTTCCTTAAGGTTTTGTGAATATTTTAAGACCCATATTGGGTATGTTCGAGTTATTGGTTTACAAGTTATGATGACTTGAAATTTTGTTACCTCTTAGGACTAATTTATGGAGCCTAAATGTTACTAAGTTAAATATTGATCCAAGTGAAATTTTGATAGACTCATATTATTCTTTGATTTTTGCTGATTAATTTAATGTATTCATTTGCATAATTTGGGTTTATATTTTGTGATTTATTAAGGTCCAAAATTTACATATTATTTGTATTAATTAAATTAAATTATCTTTCTTAACTTTTTGCACTTTCACTATACTCATTGTTTGCATTTATAAATTTTATATATATTTATACAACTATGTATATATAAATGTATACATATATATATATATATATATATATATATATATATATATATATATATATATATATATATATATACTAAGTAATTTACATTTATTCAACTTATATATAATACTTAGTATAGGTATGATCTGCAGTTCAATTGAGATGGTGGGCCCCATCTCAATTAAAATTGAGAGGCGTTGTAGATGAATGGCTGAGTCAGATCTGTGGACGACACCTCACTAAGAGGTGGGACCCACCTCTCCAACACAGCCGCTACGCAGGAACGCCTCCCCCTTTCGTATTTTCTGCATCCCCTTCACATGCGATAAGGCATCGATTAGGGCATCCATATTTTGGCTGGTGCGTGGGTTATGGAGGACCCTTAATGTGTCTAGAGGTTCCTAATGATGAGCTCTTTACGTTTGCGGGATACCCGATGCGAAATGATTCGATACAGCTATCCCTAATTCCTAATGATTCATCTAGGGTTTTTCGAACACAGCACAAACGGGGCTAAATATGAAACGACAATAATTGCCTACTATCAATTACTTGAATGAAATGTAATTAGTTGGATAACGAAGTAATTTAATCAAGAAAGAAGTGAGTACCTAGGTGCAATGGCTACAGCGGAGAGGTCCCTTGGCGAAAAAGAGGATGTTCTAGGCGCGGCCACAGCAAACGAAAGGAAGGATGTCGAACTCACAAGCTTTGACGAAGCTAAAAAAAATGGGGTCGTGAGCGGTGGGTGATGCGCAGGTGCCGAGAGAAGGTGACGCGTGTCCATGTCTGTGCCACGCGCCTTTCGCCCGATGAAGACGACACGGGAGCCGTCCGATTCTTAATCGGGCGGTTCAACTTGATGCCGTCTATTTAGACGACCTTACTTAATAAGCACGCAAGCAGTTCACGGCAGCCATAAATGGATTTAGATTAGTTAATTATTTTTCTTTAATTTTCTTAATTAAAATGAATCAATTAGATATGTTTCAAAAATTTCCAATAAATCACCCCTAGCTAATTGAGGGGCGAGGAACGCAATGGCGCACTTAGATTTTCATTTCGATGAGTGTTTATTTATTTGATTTTTCAGTATATTTAAATATTATTAAAATATTTGATGAAATTCTAATGACTTCCAAATGCATCCAAAATTTCACCCCTAGCTAATTTGGGGCGGTGAACACAATAGCGAAGTCAGATTTTGAATCTGAGGTCTAAATAAAAAGTCAATTTCTAGGGTTTGGGATTTTCTAGAATTTCTGATTTAATTCAATTGATTCCAGGTTTGACCTAAATCCTAAAGATGAGTTCTAAATAACTTATTTAGTGTACTAGAACCCAAATTAAGACTAAGATTAGTCTTAATTAATCTTGAGTAACAACTTGGGTTGTTACACCTCTGCTTCCTGTTGCTAGCCTCAGGTGCTCTCTATTCCTTGTTTTGCTTATCTTTTTATTTTGTTTGCCCAATTTTTTTTCTTTCCTTTATGATGCATGGTTCTTTGGTTTAATGGATGATACACCTCCAGTTAGATCCTTTCGAGATTTTATAGGCTGTTCTGATATTATCAAGCCGATATCCTTTTTAATGGTTTCTCGATGATTATTTTCTCTGATAAGGAGATCCGTCGTATGGCTTCTCCTCATGAACTCACATTGGTGGGTAAATTTAACCGTGTCAAACCTAGTTTTAACCTTGTGATGAGCTTCATTAGCCGTTTGAAACTTGTGGGCTCCATTTCTTTTAGCTCTATAGACTTAAGGCTTATTTTTTTTAATGTTGCTCTGATCTTCACTATGTGAGGCTTTTCATAAAAGGTTCCTATGATTTCAATGGCCACACCCTTAAAATTTTCAAATGGGATCCGTATTATGATGTTTCAATTGATGTTCCAATAGTTCCTGTATGGATCAATCTATTAGGGCTTAGGCTCAAATATATGTCGAAAAATACTCTTTTTAATATTGTCAGGGTGGTTGGGAACCGCATTAACTTGATAATAACACAGCCACCTTCCGTAACCTGGTGGCCCCTCGCATCTTAATAGAGATTGATCTCTCTAAGCCTAAAATTGATAAAATCTGGTTGGGTACGCTAGATAGAGGTTATTTTCAAAAGATCTACTTTGAAAACCTACCAAAATATTGCATCGGCTGCTCGACATAGGCTATGATAGTGATAATTGTATGTATCAGTTGCCTTCTTCAAGTTCTTCTTCAATTCTCCCTTCTGGTTTAGATATTGTTCCTTATGCTATTAATATTGCAGTGGAAAATAAATTTTACAATAACAATAACCTTATTGTCCTTTCCATGGGCCAAAACATGAATAGAGAAACCAATAATTATGCTGTTGTGATTCAGGCCAATCATATTTCAAACACTAAAATTTATATGCTTGCTGAAGATTTTGATCTTAATGATCCTACTGATAATGTGCCTGATGTTAACTTTGTGTCACATATTATGAGCAACACAATTGTTCCTAATGATAATGTGTTTGATGCTTCTACTGATAATATGTTTGATGTTATCACAATTCTTCCCACTAATAATGGGCCTGATGTTCCTACTGATAATATGATTAATGTTTCTACTAGTTTTGAACTAGTTATGCAAGTTAATATGCCTGCTAATGTGCCTAATGCTCTTGTTGTCCTTGAGTCATATATGTTTGCTAATATAGATATTAATGAACCTGTTAATGTGCCTAATGTTCCTGCTGTCTTTATTTCCAATTCTCCTTCTAGTAAGTTGCCTACTAATGTGCCTTTTAATGTGTATACTACTCCAGCTATTAGTAATTCTATTTTGAGAGTTAATGAGCCTATTAATGTGCTTTATATTATTGCTACTGTGCCTTCTAATGCTAGGCCTGTGGTGTCTGTTAATGTGCCGAATGTCCATGATGTTTATGGATCTATTATACCAGATACTATGCTTAATTTTAATGATCCTAATATTGCTGTGGTTAATGGGCATACTATTATACCAAATGCTTATGACTCTATTGATCTTACTGCAAATGCTTATACGGTTAATGAACTTAATATTTCTGATGATAATGGTCCCAATGCTGATGCTTTTGTTGCCAATTCTCTTGTTATTAATATGACTGATGTTAATGATTCTACTGGTCAAATTATTGATTCTAATGTTACTGCTATTGGGTCTGATTTCTATGACCTAGAGGTTTATGTTACCACAGATAATGGGTTTGATCTTAATCCAACTATTATAGGGGATCCCATAGTTTTATTGAATGCTGATATAAGTGAATTGGCTTCCTCTAGCTCCCTATTGGGTTCCTTTATCTTGAGCCATGGTAAGATCTCAACGTCTGGTATGGAGTTGCCTCATCCTGGGTTGTCGAAACTTTTGGTTTGCATTTATGGAGAAGTTTCTCCTCGTTCTCGTTCAACATAAATGCGGGTCTTTAGTTCTCTTGATTTGTCTATTTTCATTAAAAAGAGTTCCCCTATTATGAATCTACCCTCGATCACTTAATCTTTGGTCATTTCATCCAACAATTTCAACCAGCCAACTAATTTAAATGACGGCTCTTTACTGAAAATCAAAACAAAAAAATTAGCCTTTTATCCAACCATGCTTATAAATTTAATACCACTAGTCAGAAGGCCCACTCTAGGGCTTCTAGTGGTAACTTATGAAGATCATGTGTTGGAATATTAGAGATGTGGGTAATACCTCTTCGAAGAACTATCTCAAGCATATCATTAAAGATAATAAAATCAATATCCTCGCTATCTTTGAGCCAAAGTTAGCTACAACCAATTGTTTTAATATATAGAAGCTTATTAATTTTGACAATAGCATTGCCTTCTCTAATAATAGATTTGGTTATTTTGGTCGAATGCCTGAAAGATTGATATCATTGCACAGTGCAACTGTAACAACCGAAGTTGTTACCTTTGTCAATTAAGACTAATCTCAGTCTTAATCTTGATCATAAGTGTTATCAAGTCATTAAGAGTCATCCTCTGAGATATAGTCCAAATCAGGAGTCAAATGGATCAAATCCTGATTTTTAAAAAATCCTGAAACCCTAAAATTTGTCCTGTTTAAATAAACCTCAGATCAAAAAACGGACCTCAGCATTACGCTTGTTGCCCCCAAATTAACTAGGGGTGATATTTTCGTGTCAATCAGGAGTCGTCAAAATTTTGACGAATATTTTAATACTATTTAAATACCCCAAAAATTGGGAAATTAAAATACTCATCAAATCAAAAATCTGATCTCACCGTTGTGTTCCTCACTCCTCAATTAGCTAGGAATGAATATTTAGAAATTTTTTGGAGCTAATTAATATAGTAGAATTAATTTAATTATTTAATTAAGTTATTTAAATTAAAATTAAAATAATTATTTATTTAAATTTTTGCGACACCATTAATATCTTAATGCCATCCGCGTTTTACGCTCACGTCGTTAGGGCTGGCCGTCAGAACGAGCGGTCGATCTGGACCGTCTGATCAAAGATCAGACGGGCCCAGCGTATCACCTTCCTTGCGGGCGTCGCCCGCGACACGCGACACCCCGCCGCTCGCACCGGCCAGCCTCCACCTTCCTCTGCCTCACAGTCTCCGTCTGGTGGCCATTAAGGCCTTCCATCGCGTGCAAGGCTCGATTTTGGCATGATTGGAGCACGTACCTTCTTGCTGCGAACCCTAATTCACCCGACACCGTCGCTCTAGGTACTCACTCGATCCCCTCTACCCTTTCATGCAATCATGTGCGCTTATTGCAACACTTATTCCACTCACTAGATTAAAGATCAGCGATGTCTGATCGAACCTAAGACGGTTTGATCGTGTGGATTTTGCGTGAAATCCACAGTGATTACCGTTACGCTCGTCCCATCCAAGGGGCCAAGCCTAAGTTGACCTAGCCAAGGCCATGAGCCTCCTCCGGCGATGGTTCGACCGTCATTGTCTAGGTCTCATCACAACCTTCCTTTTACCGTGCGCACCAAGCCTCGGTGCCACCGGGAAGGGGGCTGGAATCCACGCCCTAGTTGCGGGTGTGCGGGTGAGGGCGAAGTGCTATGGGTCGGGTTGACCCGAAGCCCGGCCCATGACCCTTTGGGTCTCAGGCACAGCTGGTGGGGCCCACCTGTGCATCGCTCACATATTGTTACTCGATGTGTGGCTTGCAGGGCCCGCACCTGAGCGGTCGCGTCAGCCCGGTCTCATCCGAGCTAGCGGTGGGGCCCGCAAGCATCCCACGACCTATCTTCTAGTGCCACGTGTTGCGTGGAGCCCGCCACTGCCACCTTTGTACGAGACAGAGGGGACCCGCAGAGCCACGTGGCTGGCCCCGATTGCCCGCCGCCCGAGTCCGTGGGTCCCACCTGCAAATATATAATAATAATAATAATAATATTAGATTCATTAATATAATTATAATTAGTATTTCTATTAAATAGAATTATAATCATAGTTCTATTAAGTCTATTAAACAGTAATGAGTTAATTAATTAGATAATTAACCTTATTGTGATTAATTAGTAGTAGAGGATTAGTAAATTTAGTTAATATTAATTTGATTTATAAAAGTTAGTAAATATTAATTAGAGTAATTTAATTAATTAGAATTATTTAACTAATTAATTAGTATAATTTAATTAATCAATATTATTTAATCAATTAATTAGTTTATTTTAATTAATTAATATTGTTTAATTAATTAAATTAAAATTAGTAAGATCATTTATATAATTTTGAATAGTAAATTAATTCAAATTGCATAAAGGAATAACAAAATTAATTTAAATTAAATTAAATTAATTAAAACTTTAAAGTTTAATAACTTTTTGTACAATGATCCAAACATAGTAAATATATGTCTCATTTTACTCAGAAAAATAAAATGAAGCAAATGACGTAATTCAAAAATTCATTTTGGGTACTACAATGTAGTGACATTTTAGGACCTAAATAAACTCTCACAACTTTTAACCTAATTGTCCAAATATAGGTAATATGGGTCTTAAAATACTTAGCAAAATAGCCCCAACACTATAAAAGTATTAATTTCCCTATTTGGAGCTTAGTTTGAAAAATAACATTTAGGGCCCTCTTATAAAAATGATCAAAATGCCCCTAGACTTCAATTGACCATAACTTGGTCAATTAAACTCCAAATTTAGAAATTCAAAATGCTAACTAGCTTAGAATTTCAGTGTCAGTGGTAACCTAAAATAGTATTTGGGATCTGAAACTTAGAAAATTAGAAATTACCAAAATATCCCTAACCCTAGTTTGGTCATAACATGACCATTTGAAGGCCAAATTAGGTTTACTCAATGTCAACACACTCAGTATATATAGGGAAGCTATAGAAACCGAGTTTACTGAAATTGGACTTCAGTATAAAAGTTCGGTTTTTGTCCTTGTTGACCAATAAAATTACCAAATTGCCCTTAGAAATTGGAATAGCCATAACTTAGCCATTTGACCTCTGAATGCAGTGTTTTTGGACTCTATGGAATTCTTGGATAGTAAACAACAGTAAACTGCATAAAATTTTAGATTTTATTAGATATAAATTACTAAAATGCCCCTTAGATTAAAAACCTTATGTTAAAAACCTTAGGTTAAAAACCTTAGGTTATACCTATAGGACCCGTTTATTATCCAAATTGAACATGCTTGCTGTCTATCTTCATGTTAGATAGTAAGAGATAATTTGGCTGTAAGAAATTCTAATTTAAAACTCTAATTCAAAAAGTAGCTTTTCAGACCCTAAAGTAAGGGCAAAATGGTCATTTTCCCCAAAATTTAGATTAAGCATCTTTAAACCTTATATTATCTTCCAAGTCAATAAATATAATATTAGGACATTAATAGAATCATTCTAAGTGTTAAAACTAGTTATTAGGTCAAGATAGTTAAATCCCTAAATTTCTGTAAACCCTTTCTTTAGGATCTTTACTCCTCATAGTAGGGTTACTCCTAAGATTAGAACTAGATCATAGGCTTGATTTCATTCATTTAAAAATGGAGTTTTTCAATGAATGAATCCTTAGTTTTATTAGTTTCTAGATTTTATAACTTATTTAGATTATTTTATCTTTCAACCTTAGCTTCAGGATAGGAGAATCATCCTATTGAGTTTGATTTGCTTGATAGGATTTGCCTTAATCATTAGATCACATTTTAGACTAAAACTTAGATCTTAAGTCACACCTTGGGATTATGTGATTAAGCCCAATATCATGGTGTTTAATCCATAATCTTTAGTATAGTAGATCTTGATTAGATCTTAGATAGAACTTCTAAATTTGTAATAACCCGAGGCTGTTACTAGAGTAGTTAATTCCAAATTCAGGAGGATTAAGTCAAAATTAGAATTTCAATATTAGTCAAATAAAAATTAAATAAAAATATCCTCAAATGAAGCATATCAAGGGGATCCTTTTACCAAAATTTGAGCGCGATCTAAGTCCCGGATCCTCCTAAATAAATTTGGGAAGTTTAAACTTTCAAAGTTGATAAAAGATAAAATAAAAATCAGATTTCATAAATTTTTGTATATTTGAGTTAAGCATTATAAGAGGACTCTATGTTTTAAGTTTCGTAATTTTTCAGGCTTCGAATAAATAGTAGCAAATTTTTGAGGTTTTTCACTTAAAAATTAATATAAAATAAAATACTAGTCCAAATTAAATAATTCTTAAACGCTTGCATTTTTCTCGTCTAGACGGTCGTTTAGATACCAAATTCATAATTTTTGGAGTTTGTTTGCCCATTTAGTCGAATCATGGAATTTTAGTTGATTTTTAGCAACTCGATTTTGATCGAGTGGCTCACAGCAGTTCGTTTGGATATTTAATAGCCTCTCTTTTAACCTAAATTTTCTAATAACCTAAATACCTCTTTTTCCCATAGCTGATGACTCCTTTTTCCTTCAAGTCGCCCGAGTCGCAAAGCCCTCCTTCTCCATGGCCGAGAGCACCCCTCCCCTTTCCTTCGCACGCAAAGCCTCTCCTCCTTCCTCTCCTCCATGGCTGAGCAGCAGCAGCTCTCTTCTTCCTTAAGCAAGCAGCAGCCCTCCTTCCCTTGGCCGAGCACACCTTTCCTTCCTCTCCATGGCCAAGAGACGTCGCCTCCTTCATGGCCGAGAGTTCCTCTTCCTATCGACCGAACACCAGCCGTCTTACCTCCAATGCTGAACCATCTTGCTCCTTCCCATGGCCGAGCTGCCTTCTTCTTTCCATGGCCGAGCCACCGCCTTGTTGTACACAACTCCTCTCCCTTGAGCAAAGCGCAGCCATCAAGGTATAATTTACTCATAACTTTTATAAGTTTTTAAGAGTTATATGCAGCAATTATATGAGAACTTAGCATATTCAGTGTTTTACTCTTGCCCTAAATGATTAGTTAATTTCAAGTTGTATGACTCAATCCAATAATGTGAATCTAAATGCAGCGATTTATTTGAATATTAATGATGTTCTAGTAAAGTATATCATTCCTATGCTTGTGGATAAGTAGCTAAGCATGAGAGATTATAGATTTTTTTTTTTCACCATTGCATGTAAAGAGATTTATTGTAATAAATGCATGAAACTATACATAGTTTAGCTCCTAGTTCTATTACACTTAAAATTATAAATAGTTTATGCATAGGATGGCTGTTTTTATATAAATATGATGCTTACAAAATATGAGTTATGTGGCTTAGATCGATTCCAATGGATTTTAGAGTTTATAATGAAGTTAAAATGACACTATACTGCAATAATAAATCTGTCTTCAACATCACTCATGATCTTGTTCAAAAGCTTGAGTTAACTTTAATAATTTTATTATTTCAATTTCAATTAAATGAAAATTTTGTATAGATAATGAGATTTTTGAACACACTTAAATCCTTCTTTGCATAATCAGCCATCCTAATACACATTTATATTTATTTGGCACTCACAGAATTTGTAGTTGAATGACAAAGTCGCATGGTGGAATTCTAAACATAAATATAAAGTAACCGTATTAATAAAGGCATTAAATCAACATTTAAAATTATGCTTGTGCACCTACAATCCCTGTCTATGTTAACACAGAAGATGAATTGTATGTTTGGTACTTAAGGAATAAGAAGTGTAATCAATCCATCATTTTATTTCACTTTTCAACCATGAAAACTTATATATAGTCCATATGAAGTCGAAGTCCTAGGGTTCTGAAGCCATGTGCTGCTGAAATTTGAAGTTGTGTAAGGTACGTTATGTACTTAGAACTTTATTGAGTTCTATTTTCTTTTAATTATGTTATTTTCTTGAGCTCTATGTATAGTGCGTACACCACTTGCATAGATCTTAGCATCATTAGGATTTGTTTGTTATTTGGAAACCATAACATTAGGGTATAAGAACTCTTGCTAACTAAGTAGTAATCATTACCTTAGTTGAAAATTGTAAATTATGCGAACATGAATTGGAACCTAGAGTCAAACTAAGATACCTCCTTAGGAACTTCACTTCACCTTAGGCTCTTTTCTTAAGATTAGGATTAGACACTAGGTTTGATTTTATTCATTGAATAAGTGAGTTATTCAATGAATGAAACCTTGGTTTTATTAGTTTCCAGATTTTTCATAGTTTTATTTTGATTATCTTATATTTCAATTTTAGATTAAAGATCTATCCATTCTATTAAGCTTGATTTTTACTTAATAGAATATGCCTTGATCATCAGTTCACTTGTTGATTTAACCATAGATCTTAAGCTTACCCTTGGATCATGTGATTGAACCCAAGTTTGTGGTGTTTAATTTATATCCTTAGCTTAGTAGATCTGGATCCGATCTTAGCTTAGAACATCTTAAATCATCAATTAGGATATGTTGATTTATTATTTAACTTATAGTCGATTTTTATTGAATTAAATTGGAACATGATCAGTTCTGATTGTTTTCAACTTATAAGGCTGTACTTCTAAGTTGTATAACTTGGAATAGTTATAACGACTTAATTAAACAATAACAGATATCACATAGTCTAAATTGAACTTTGATTAGATTGCTTTATATACCTTGGATATTGAGCTTTCTTTCTTGAGCATAATAAGAGAACTTAGGATATGGATGATACATCCAAAGTTAGTATTTGAATTGCATATCATTCAGTTATGGCAGTGTTTGCAGTTGGTAGAATATGTTTGTAACAACCCTAAGTTATTACCCTAGCTAAACTTAGATTAATTAAGCTAAACCAAGGCTTGATTTGGATTCCATTGGATTCAATGGGTCATTTAAACTTAACCCTAGAAGTTTGGAATCATTTGGAGTTAAAATGTAAAATTTGGTATTTTTGGTTATTTTTTTTTAAGCTTTGAAAAATACCTAAATTATTTTGATCTCCAAATTAAAATCTGATTTCATTTTTGAATTCCTCATACCCTAATTAGCTAAGGGTGAATTTTTGAGAATTTTTGGAGCTCATTTGGTCCTAAATTGGATTTGAATTATTTATGAATAATTAAATATTATTTAAATAGATTTAATTAAATTAATTATTTTTAATTAAGTGAGATTTGCTATCGGGACGGGGGCAGATCCGCTGCGGTGTCCCGACAGCGGGGCACCTTACCTGTCCAATGGATGATCTGGCACGCATTTCAGCGCGTTTAATCCAACGGCTCACATACCGCTCGCTGTGATCTAATCCCATCCACCTAATCGGCATCTCAGATCGGACACACGAGATCTTCTCCGCGGCTTCATTAATCTGAAGCCGCATCAGATCGTCTATCACCAACGGCTTCATGGATCCGACGGTGGAGGCAAACCCTATCACTGTGGATCTTTGTCCCCGAAGAGATCCCGTCCCGACTGAGAAGATTCGCAGAAATTCGCCATGTAACCTTGTCTGCCACTCCCCTCACCTGGTCAGCTAGATGGTTAGCACCTTTCCGTAAGTGGCCAGCCTAGTGAGGCGACCCGGGAGGCCTGGACCCTCCCAATTTTAGGAAAATGGTGAGGACCCTCGGGCCGAGCCAAGCTCCTTTCCCAAGCCCCAGTCTTCATTCCTAGGACTCCATGGCACCCATAAATACCTCCAAGACTTCACAGTGAGTCCCTTTGCTCACTGTGAATCCCTAATTCCCTAGCTGAAGGCCTACTGGAGCTTCCGTCACCTTAGCATTTTCCCAGCATTTCCAGAGCTTAGAACTGCTGATAGAGGGCCCGTCTGGTGTTCATACCCCCCATGCATGTTCGTCTAACCTTCAGGAAGCTTAGGAGCACTTCAATTCTCCTCGGCCGAGCCTGCAACTCAACTTCAGGTACAGCTTTCCCCCATGGAAATTTCTTCAAGCTCCATTTGGTTTCTGCCCTCTGAATGAGCTATGGATGTCGTCTAGATCACCTTAGCCACCTAGGAAACCTAGTGTGATTATCTCCTGGGGCTAAGCTAGCTCAAGTTGATCTTATCAATCGACTGAGCTAGCAGCCGAGCCAATGGCTGAGTCCGAGTAAGGACCCAGCGATTGGTTGCCCCTCAGGTTAAGATAGGTTGGGGGTTCGATGTGTCTTGATTCCCTGAATGTGTAAGGATCAAACCCCGGTCAAAATGAGGCCTCTGTGAGGAGAATTGCCCCCTCACAGTCAGCCTGAAACGCCCGTATCGAAGGCGCATCGGTCGAGTAGCACCCCGTCGATCCGGAGGGATCCAGATGGGGGTTCTTGGTCCAATCGATGCGTCTTGACTCAGGGAACGTGTAGGGATCAAGCCGAGCCGCTGTCATCATCTGTGCGCCGAGAATTTCAGCACCGAAGCTCAGCTAGCTCAGGACCCGTCGAGAGGAAGGAGACGAAGTCGTGGGTCCTGGGCCGGGCCGACCCGTGACCCGCGCCTTTTGATTTTTGGGCCGTGCCTAATTAAATAATTATTGGATGGCATTTTCTTTGGTTATGAATGAAATTAATTGAAGCATATGATTCCAATTTAAATAAAAATACAGATTAAATTAATTAAATAACTTTAGTTATACAAATCTAAATGGTATGATCCAATATACTATTTGAATTATAAAAATTCAAGGAATCTAAATATAAAATAAAATTTCAGATCCAATAGTTGGATTAAAATTTATTTGCCCAACTCTTTACTGTCATTAATTAAATTATATAAAATTATTTAAGTATCCAATTTATGAGATTAAGGGCTCTGATTGCTCCTTGTACCCTAAGGAACAATATCAGACCCTTAAATTTAATTTTGGATAATTATTTTTCTTAATCACTCCTTAATCACCTTAAATAAGGATTAGTAAAATTAACCCTAATTAAGCCTTTGATTTGGATGGGAGTTGTCCCTAATGTCATATTAGTTCTATATTAACCTAAGTATAAGGTTGGATTGCCCTAAGAATGCTTATGTTCACTAACAACCTTAATTGGCCTTTCACTAAGTTCTTAGTTCCTGAATCTTTTAGCTTATAGGATCCTTTATCTTTAATTTGGGTGAGCCCTAGATCCTACTTAAAATATTACCTCGAATTTAGGATTTGAACTCAACATATGGTTAAGTTCTAAATCCTTAAATTTTGATTTACTTAATCAAGATTTGGGTAAGAGAGTCAAATATTAATAAACTAGGTCGTGGATTTATTTACTTAAACTATATAGTCATCACATGATTTTGGATTAGAACTTGTTAAGTTCTAATATTAACTTTAAGGATGTAAATCTGAGATTCTACTTGATAGTTGGATATTGGAGATCCTAACTTGTACCTTCTCAGAGTAGTTAGATTGGGTAATTAGATAACACCAGATATCACATAAGTCTAGATTGAGTCTTTTGCTTACTTTGACTAGATTGCTTAGCATACCTTGGATATTGAGCCTTATTCCTTGAGCATAATAGGAAACTTATGATATGGATCATACATCCTAAGTTAGTATTTGAATTGCATATCATATAATTTTGCCTTATTTGCAGTTAGTAGAATATGTCCTAGCTTAGTCTGCCTCTTCAGTAGTAGTATTGTATAGACTGGACTCAAATCTAGCATATTTGGATGGCTAGGCTGGGGATTGATTGATTGATATTGGAGGCCCTGTATGGCCTATTGGCTGGTATGGCAGTACTATGTCTTAGGCTTATTACTACTTTAGCTGGATTGTTCAGTATTATTTGCTATTTTGCTTTGCCACATGCTTCAGTGGCCTTATTTTCAGTACTTGCTCGCTTTGCCACATGTCTCAGTGGCTTTACATTTTATAGATTGCTTTGATTTTTGCCACATGTCTCAGTGGCTTTTCTTTTCTTTTCCCGATCTTAACTAGCATGTTGTATGTATACTCATATGGCTTACTTATATATATATGTATATATATATATATATATATATATATATATGTATATATATATATATATATATATGTAATAACCATAGGTTGTTATCATATAAAATATAGGTTGCTTAAATTCAATTTTTAGTATCATTGCCTTTAGACCATCGATTTAAGCCTATCTAGAAGATTTGAAGCTCACTGGACTTCTCAAAGTCAAAAGTTGCAATTTAATCAATCTAGATGCCTTAGTCTAGACCCAAAATATGTTGATCTCAGAATTAAAATCTGATTGCATTTTTGAATTCCTCACCCCCAAATTAGCTAAAGGTGAAAATTTGGTGCAATTTGGAATTCATTTGGGCCATAATTCAATTTAAATTAAATTGGCTCAATTGCACATAAGGGTTCCAATTAATTCATATTTACAAAACTACCCATAAAACTAAAATAATGGCCCGGATCCGCTGTGCGGACCGCGGGCGATCCGCTGCGGAGCCCGGGTCACGCGACAGCGAGATCCCGCGCATCTGACCGTTCCGCCTTTTCGATCTACGGTCAGGATTCGATCCCGCTGGAACCGCTAATCCGTCGTTGGATCTGTCCCATAGATCCTATGGCCAGGATCGCTCCCGTGATCGGCCGTTAGGATCCGGGCGATCCCAGCCATAGCGCCTTCTGATCGATCGATCAGACGACATCGAAAGGCACCCGGCACTGTGGATCTTCGTCTACCTCCCGATCGCGCACCCGACAGGGAGAATCCCCGTACTGCCAGCTGCCCAGCTTGTCTCCCACTCCCTGCGCCACCTTAGCATGTCGTTGGGATCCCTCCCGTTATGGCAAGGAGCTCCTGATCGGGCCTAGCGACCCGGCCGAGCTCAAATTGGAAATTTGAGAGCTCGGCCAAGGCCCGACCTCTCGGGCCTCTCCAGCCTGAGCCGACCCTCCAGAAGCTTCCCTAAGCTCGCCTGAGGCTATAAATAGCCTCAGGAATCCCTCCTCGGGTGAGTAAGGTCTGGTCGATCTAGAGTGTCTCAGAAGGGGCTTCGAGTCCCAATAGACGCGTCTGACCACGGTGATCGTGTATCGATCAAGTTCTGGAAGAGCCGTGGGTTGGATGTGTCGTAATTTGGCGATTAGGGTTTCCATAATCGGTCCCCTCCTTCAGGATGACAGAACGGGGATGACGGCAATGTGCGAACCAGGTCGACCCACAACCCGCGCTGTGCAACAGTGCCGGGTCTCCCAGGCCCCGGTCGACCCGCGCGTTTTGAATTTGGGCCGAGCCATTTTAATTAAATCATAATTTTGGAATTATTTTCCTTAAGGAAAATAATTCAATTATTCAAATCATAGGATTTTGATTAAATAAAAATACAGAATGTATTATTTAAATAACTTTTAATCCACTGGTCCAAATCCTATGATATTATATATGAAAATGATCAGAAAAATCTCAGGAACCTAAATATAAAATAAAATCATGCATCTAATGGTTAGATCTGTAATTATTTCCTAATTATAGTGGATCTTAATAAGGACAAATTAGTAATTTTACTTATCCAAATTGCATGTTTAGGGTGCCATTAGTTCACTTATGATGATCAAAATGCATGTGCTAAGTAGAATATTTTTCTGAGCTCTATAATTTTAGTTATGCCCTAATCTTATTAAAACATGATTAGTAAATATTAGGGTTTATAGTCATTGGATCTTAGCAAACTTAGGTTCTGATTACTTGTATGATTAAATAGAAATTGCATTCTAAATATCATGAAATTTGAATGGTTGGATTTATATTTATGTGCTAATCCTTTTTGATTGGGATTAGGATTTGATTAGCACTAAGTACCCTCAATTTTATAAACTTTGATTGTTAATCTGACTTATAATAGTAAGTTAAGTATAGTGAATTCATTTAGATAAGCTTATTGAGTATAGTTGAATAAATCCAAAGATTGAGAATCTTAAATATCTTAATTAACTTAAGAAAATCTTAAGATTTGGATCAAGCTTCTAAGACTTGATCTAAATCTGAGATTGCCACCAATAATACATAATTAGCACACTGATTTGACATTGATCTTTAAATACATAACTTGATTTTACTTAAGGCATGAGAAGAGATCAAACCCTAATATACTTAAGGAGAATCCAAATCCTTAAGAAACCTAACTTACTTGATTTGAATTCAAGATTATGAATTGAACATTCTCTAATAATGCATTTGATTTATTATTGATCTTAAACATTTGAATTAGACATGTTAAGGCTATTAATAATCCTATGTGACTTCTTGATCTGAATCAAACCTTAAGATCCCTGATTTTCTCTTAAGTAAGAGGATTAGCATAAGAAAATTAATAAAAAAAAATCATGCTGATTAATCAAGTGATCTAAGTCTTAAAAATATTCCTGATTTAGATCCCATAACCTGAGTTTGAGTGTGATCAGATGACTTAATCATCTGATCTAATCATCCTAAACCTAAAATATGAAACATAACCTAAGAGATAAATATCAAAATTTAGAAGAGAGAACCTTAAGTATCTCTTCATAAGATCATCTTGAATTATTTAAAGGACCTAAATCCATATATCTTGAGGTAGGAAGCCTTGTATAACTCCTTGAGGTAGAAGTATAGAAGGTCCATCACCTTAGAAATTGATCTAATCTCCTTGTGGTAGTAATCCATTAAGGCATTAGAAAAGATACTTCCCCTTGTGGTAGAATCTATATTAAGTGATCCTTGATCACACTTGATTGGTGAAACCTTGAATTGGACTTACCTATTAGTTTAAGACTTGTAGTCTTGATAAATCCTTATTCTATTAAATAGACTTGATTAAACCTTGATTGTTAGGTAGTGCAGTATAGTATACCCATATTACTGGTCCCCAGCAATATTTGAGATTGGTTGAGTCACTCTAAGTGAGATTTATCTTTGTTGCTATCCTGCGGGCTTAGGCAGATATAATCTTGCTTAAAGAAAATTAATCGATTCTAAGAGTGTATTAAATGGGTAACCATTCCTTAGTTTAATTGAAAGACAAATTTCCATCGGGCAATGCCTCCTAGCGAAGATCGCTTCAATAGGTATGGCTCAAATAAACTAAGTAACGGGATTCACCTTCCTTAAGATGCTAAGTATGATTGTGAGTTTAGTGACTAAATGCTTAGTTTGAGACACAAAATTATCATCGGATGGTGCCTCCTAATGAAGATCGCTTTGTTAGGATGGCGTAATCAAACTAAATGTTGTGAGTCCTATCCTTGCAACATATTCAATATGTGTATACAATCACCCCACCTAGTGATCTTTAAGTAAATGAGCAACTTTAACTAAATATCGATCTAGAAATTTGGAGTTAGAATCATTTTAGTAGGATTCTGCACAGTGGAGACTTAGGATTCATTACTAATTCTTACTATATTGTTCATGGATTTCTGGATTTTTCATTCATTTAATGTAGTGGCATAAGCATAAGCATAAACATGAGTTAAACTCATTCCTTCTGTTGTGACACATGGTTATCAGTGATACAGTATGAGATACGGAATATTATATACACATACTGGGGAATTTCAGGGTGCATCTGCGTCACCATACTGGCTTCCTAACTGTTGTGCTTACATTGGACCGTACTACTCATAAACCTTCAGTGATAGTTCTGTGATATACCATGGTATAGTATATTTGCGAGCATTGTTTCAATGGCATATAATGCAGCTTATAGCATCCTTCTCAGCATTTGACATTCCTTTCACATTGATTTATGAGCATCTGATATTTTCATTTACTTTCAGTATTTAGTTTTGATGCAGTTTTACTTTGCTTCATCCTTACAGTTTCAGTTATTTAGTGTCTTTATAGTTTTTTTGCACTTTTACTTTATGTTACTTGTATATTTGTTATGTTAGTTTAGCTTTGCATAACTAGTTTCGATGTGTTAGTTCGATGTGTTAGACTTCTTGTCTAACACGGGGTACTTTTGGGATCCAGCAATTTGTTAGATCCCGAGAAGTTTTTGGAGGCAGGTCAGGAGGACGTACCAGAGACTCAAGAGGAGCAATTAGAGCTGTAGGGGATCGAGCATCTACTTTTACTTTCTAGTTCTTTCCAGCATTTTAGATAGACTCTTTATATTTCTGCATTTAAATGGTTTGTAATAAACTCTGGATGTACTTGTACTTTTCTTTTATGAGATAGATTTTTACTATTGCTTAAGATAAATGTATTTTGGATGTTTTGCTTTTAGCTTCCACACTCTGTTATACTGCTATATATAGTATTGTGATGTGATCGGCGTACTACAAACACTGATATATTTTATAACGTACATGGGTTCTTTCTCGCTCCCTTGATCCTTATGTACGTACCAGTCTAATACCTAAGATAAGTATTTCATTCTTATCTTAGATATTGACTCTCCAACCTACTCTTAGGGTTCGAGTCAGCAGCCTTTAGTATGGCTCCATCTCTCTAGCCTATTCAGGAAGATGGGTTTTGCTTGTATGGCCCACCGTTCCCGAGTAGCGCACCGTTCCGCCGCTGAACTATGAATTACACTTGTCTTTTGCGCACAGCGACGGAACGGGGCATTACAGTTGGTATCAGAGAAGTATTATAAAGTGTCAGATGGGGAGCTTGTTCCCATCTACTTTATAATCTGTTCTTTGTGTCAGGACAAGATTACAATTACTATGTGTAGTGCAAAGCAATCATCCAAAAGGTTCATTAAGCTATCTCAGAAATAGAAAGGGAGATTATGTCTACAATACAGACACCCTAGGGATTTAATGCACGTAACAAGATAACTGAAATTGAAAAACTTAAAATGACATCTTAGGATTTGAATGAATTTTGAAAGGAATAAATGAATGAAATATTTATGGATTGAACTATTTTAAGGGATGGAATACTCTCCGTCAGCATTTCAGTTCTATCTTAGGAGGTTTTATGATTATTGGATGGACGACCTTCGAGATGGTCAGATCTACGGGAGGATGGTAGATGAAGTATCACCCCGAGGAGTCGCAGTACTAGACAAGATCCTGATTCATTCATCATTCAGAGGTACCAGTCTTTCGGCACTCACCAAAGAGTGGCTGGATCGTGTTACCATGGCACTTCGAGAGACAGCCTGTCCAGAGAAGTACTGCCTAGAGATTGTAGAGATCCTACTGAGGATATCATCAAGTCGTTGGTGGTTTTGGGTCGATAGGAGATTAGCTCGGAAAGGTCACATAGTCATATATGATGACTTTTGTGCTGCCTTCTGGGTAGAGTATTGTAACTAGATCCTAGGAGTTTCCTTATGTCATTTCTTATCATCTCGTTTACAAATTTTGATGTATCCATGTATCTTCTCCTTTGAGAAAGAATTTAAGAATGAATGAAATTTTATGTTTCTAAAACTTCATTGTAACTACAGCTATGAATCCTGGTTCTCCCTCTGCTCCCACTCCTATTAAAAAGACGATCCCATCATCAAGCGGGCCTGAGGAGTCAAGCCTTATGGCCAATTTAATAAAGGCCTTAATTGACAGTAATGCGCAACAGGCGCGGGAAACATGGTCTCTCATCCTCTCAGTTAAACAACAATCCTCCGGATCCTCTTCTTATAATGCAGGAGACGGAGTCCTACACAATTTCCTTCATTTTCGTACTCCCAAATTCAACGGGGCATTAAACCCCATGGATACAGTGACTTGGATAAATTTGGTAGAGAAGAATCTAGCCTTAATTAGATGTCCTAATTCTGAGGCAATCCATTTGGTGACCTACTTGTTCCAAGAAGAAGCAGAATACTGGTGGGAAAATGAACGGAATAACAGATTCGCGGACTTCGAGGTGGAGGACATTCCATGGGATATGTTCATGGAAGCATTTCGCGAAGCCTTCATTCCAGCCTTAGCACAAGCAATTCTAAAAGACAAACTCCTTCATCTTGCCCAAGGCAATAAGTCTGTGTCTGATTACGAACAAGAGTTCAGGAGACTGTCAAGATTCATTCCAGATGTAGTGAGAACGGAAGCATCCAAGTGTCACCGCTTCCTGAAGGGTCTGAGAGATTCAATTAGAGCACACCTAGTCTTTCAGCAGTTCAAAACTCTAATCGAATTAATCGAGGCTGCCCGTCTGTAGGAAGGATTCCAAAGTCAACTGGACAGGATGAGAAAAGCTATAGTCACGCGCCCACGAGACGAGCGCTTTGGTCATCACAAAACGGCCAGAGTATACAATATGGAAACTACACAACCTCAGCCTTAGAATTTTGAATATAAGAGGAAGCATCTGTACGAGAAGTTCTACCAAGCAAGATCCGGTGCAGATTCGATTTGGGTCATTGTCATGGTCTGAGACTGGCAGTGTTCTGCTTTACAGATCAGAATTAGTCGAAGAGACAAATCATAAAATCCAACTAATCCAGCAAAGAATCAAAGCTGCCCAGGATTGACAGAGTAAATATCACGACGCCCATTATTGTACTCTGGATCTTGATGTGGGGATGTATGTGTATCTTAAGGTTAGTCCAATGAAAGGTGTTTATCATTTTAGTGTAGCTGGGAAGTTAAGTCCTCGCTACGTCGAACTGTTTGAAGTATTAGAAAAGATTGGTTCTGCAGCGTATCGATTAAAGCTTCCTGAAGATTTCTCTTCAGTTCATAATGTATTCCACATCTCCTCTCTACAGAGATGTCTTCGTGATCCCTCTCACTTAATTCAACTTCCAGCCATATCACTACGACCAAATCTTTCTTATGCTGAAGAGCCGATTAAGATCTTAGCTCATGATCAAAAGTAGCTATGGAATCGCTCAATCCCAATGGTAAAAGTTTAATGGAGAAATCGCTCTTTAGAAGAATCTACTTGGGAGAAAGAGAAAGATATGAGAAAGAAATATCCCAGTCTTTTTGAAACTCCAGGTACTCTTTAGTCTTAAAGTCTTATTCATGTGCTTCATTTTCTCTTGTTTGTCTTCTCTTGAGATGATGTCGAGAACGACATCGTTCTTAAGTAGGGGAGTCTGTAACAACCCTAGGTTGTTACCATACAAAATATAGGTTGCTTAAATTCAATGGAGGAATCCTCGAGTGAGTAAGGTCTGGCCAATCCAGACCGTCTCAGAAGGGGCTTCGAGTCCCAATCGACGCATCTGACCACGGTGATCGTATATCGATCAAGTTCTGGCCAAGCCATGGGCTGGATGCGTCGGAATTTGGTGATTAGGGTTTCCCTAATCGGTCCCCTCCTTTGGGACGACGGAACGGGGATGACGGCACTGTGCGGACCGGGTTGACCCACGACCCGCGCTGTGCGACAGTGCCGGGTCTCCCAGGCCCCGGTCGACCCACGCGTTTTGAATTCGGGCTGAGCCGTTTTAATTAAATCGGAATTTTGGAATTATTTTCCTTAAGGAAAATAATTCAATTATTCAAATCATAGGATTTTGATTAAATAAAAATAAAGAATGTATTATTTAAATAACTTTTAATCCACTAGTTCAAATCCTATAATATTATATATGAAAATGATCAAAAAAATCTCAAGAACCTAAATATAAAATAAAATCATGCATCTAATGGTTAGATCTTTAATTATTGCCTAATTACAATGGATCTTAATTAGGATAGATTAGTAATTTTACTTATCCAAATTGCATGTTTAGGGTGCCATTAGTTCACTTATAATGATCAGAATGCATACGCTAAGTAGAATATTTTTCTGAGCTCTGTAATTTTAGTTATGTCATAATCTTGTTAAAACATGATTAGTAAATATTAGGGTTTATACTCATTGGATCTTAGTAAACTTAGGCTCTGATTACTTGTATGATTAATTATAACTTGCATGTTAAATATCATGAAATTTGAATGGTTGGATTTATACTTATGTGCTAATCCTTTTTGATTGGGATTAGGATTTGATTAGCACTAAGTATCCTCTATTTTATAAACTTTGATTGTTAATCTAACTTATAACAGTAAGTTAAGTATGGTAAATTCATTTAGATAAGCTTATTGAGTATACTTGAATAAATCCAAAGATTGAGAATCTTAAATATCTTAATTAACTTAAGAAAATCTTAAGATTTGGATCAAGCTTCTAAGACTTGATCTAAATCTGAGATTGCCACCAATAATACATAATTAACCCACTGATTGGACATTGATCTTTAAATACATAACTTGATTTTACTTAAGGCATGAGAAGAGATCAAACCCTAATCTACTTAAGGAGAATCCAAATCCTTAATAAACCTAACTTACTTGATTTGAATTCAAGAATATGAATTGAACATTCTCTAATAATGCATTTGATTTATTATTAATCTTAAACATTTGAATTAGACATGTTAAGGCTATTAATAATTCTATGTGACTTCTTGATCTGAATCAAACCTTAAGATCCCTGATTTTCTCTTAAGTAAGAGGATTAGCATAAGAAAATTAATAAAAAAAAATCATGCTGATTAATCAAGTGATCTAAGTCTTAAAAATATTCCTGATTTAGATCCCATAACCTGAGTTTGAGTGTGATCAGATGACTTAATCATCTGATCTAATCATCCTAAACCTAAAATATGAAACATAACCTAAGAGATAAATATCAAAATTTAGAAGAGAGAACCTTAAGTATCTCTTCATAAGATCATCTTGAATTATTTAAAGGACCTAAATCCATATATCTTGAGGTAGGAAGCCTTGTATAACTCCTTGAGGTAGAAGTATAGAAGGTCCATCACCTTAGAAATTGATCTAATCTCCTTGTGGTAGTAATCCATTAAGGCATTAGAAAAGATACTTCCCCTTGTGGTAGAATCTATATTAAGTGATCCTTGATCACACTTGATTGGTGAAACCTTGAATTGGACTTACCTATTAGTTTAAGACTTGTAGTCTTGATAAATCCTTATTCTATTAAATAGACTTGATTAAACCTTGATTGTTAGGTAGTGCAGTATAGTATACCCATATTACTGGTCCCCAGCAATATTTGAGATTGGTTGAGTCACTCTAAGTGAGATTTATCTTTGTTGTTATCCTACAGGCTTAGGCGGATATAATCTCGCTTAAAGTAAATCAATCGATTCTAAGTGTGTATTAAATGAGTAACCATTCCTTAGTTTAATTGAAAGACAAATTGCCATCGGGCAATGCCTCCTAGCGAAGATCGCTTCAATAGGTATGGTTCAAATAAACTAAGTAACGAGATTCACCTTTCTTAAGATGCTAAGTATAATTGTGAGTTTAGTGACTAAATGCTTAGTTTGAGACACAAAATCATCATCAGATGGTGCCTCCTAATAAAAATCGCTTTGTTAGGGTTGCATAATCAAACTAAATGTTGTGAGTCCTATCTTTGCAGCATATTTAATATGTGTATACAATCACCCCGCCTAGTGATCTTTAAGTAAATTAACAACTTTAACTAAATATCGATCTAGAAATTTGGAGTCTGAATCCTTTTAGCAAGATTTTGCACAGTGGAGACTTAGGATTCATTACTGTTTCTTACTATATTATTCATGGATTTTAGGATTTTTCATTCATTTAACGCAGTGGCATAAGCATAAGCATAAACATGAGTTGAACTCATTCCTTCTGTTGTGACACATGGCTATCAGTGATACAGTTGAGATATGGAACATTATATACATAGACTAGAGAATTTCAGGGTGCATCTGCATCACCATACTGGCTTCCTAATTGTTGTGCTTACATTGGACCGTACTACTCATAAACCTTCAGTGATAGTTCTATGATATACCATGATATAGCATATTTGCGAGCATTATTTCAGTGGCATATAGTGCAGCTTATAGCATCCTTCTCAGCATTTGACGTTCCTTTCACATTGATTTATGAGCATCTAATATTTTCATTTACTTTCAGTATTTAATTTTGATGCACTTTTACTTTGCTTCATCCTTACAGTTTCAGTTATTTAGTGTCTTTACAATTTTTCTGCACTTTTACTTTATGTTACTTGTATATTTGTTATGTTTAGTTTAGCTTTGCATAGCTAGTTTTGATGTGTTAAACTTCTTGTCTAACACGGGGTACTTTTGGGATCCGGCAATTTACTAGATCCCGAACAGTTTTTAGAGGCAGGTCAAGAGGATGTACCAGAGACTCAAGAGGAGCAATTGGAGCTGTAGGGGATTGACCATATACTTTTACTTTCTAGTTCTTTCTAGCATTTTAGATAGACTCTTTATATTTCTGCATTTAAATTATTTGTAATAAACTCTTGATGTACTTGTACTTTTCTTTTCTAATGGATATTTACTATTGCTTGAGATGAATGTATTGTGGATATTTTGCTTTTAGCTTCCGCACTTTGTTATACTGCTATACATAATATTGTGATGTGATCGGCGTACTGGAAACGCTGATATATTTTATAACTTACATGGGTTCTTTCTCGCTCCCTTGAGCCTTATGTACGTACCAGTCTAATACTTAAGATAAGTATTTTATTCTTATCTTAGATATTGACTCTCAAACCTACTCTTAGGGTTCGAGTCAGCGGCCTTCAATATGGCTCCGTCTCTCTAACCTATTTGGGAAGATGGGTTTTACTTGTTTGGCCCACTGTTCCCGAGTAGCGCACCGTTCCGCCGCCGAACTATGAATTACACTTCTCTTTTGTGCACGACGACGGGACGGGGCATTACAATATATTTTGGCATGTTTAGGATGCTAGAATTGCACATTTTCAGTACTTGTGTCCTTTTATATACTCAGCATGTGTAACATGATCATAAGCATGTTAGGTTTAGAATTGTATTGTAGTTGTTGTTTCTTTTAGCGCATTGTATGCTGGCTATAAATGTATAGTTTATAGTTACCCATTTCTTTCATAGCTTATTGCACCCTTTGCTGCTTGCATGTGTAGTTAAATTAAAATGTGATATCTTTAAATGTTCAGTTCATTAAAATAGCCTAAAATGTACTTAGACAATTGTCTAACTGTAACCTTTTTGTTTTGTTGGCTAGGGCCCTGGCATTTGTGATACCAACAAATGTTAGATTCAGACGTGTTCGTAGGCATTGTCGCAGAAGAGGAGCAAGTTCAGGAGGAGGATCGTGCTGCTGCTGTTTAGTTAGATTTTGCCTTTATTTCAGTGAGATTGAGAGATATTTTCATTTTCTTTAAACTTCAGTTTTTAATAAGTAATTCTGGATGTATTTTATTTATGTATTGTGATGAGTTACTATATTGCATTCACTTTTCCTACTATGTATTCTTGTGGATGTTACTCTATTATTCATTGCTTCTGCCACTTTGATGTTTACATATATATATTGATGAATGTTATAGTACTTGGTAACAAGTCCTTGGCTTAAGGCCAATTGGGTTTACCTAACTTTACTTAAGTTGGGGGTTTGCCATAGTTGGAGTACCGTACTCCCTTGTTGTTAGTACGGGGGCCCCACAATGTTCTAGCATAGTCTGCCTCTTTAATAATAGTATTGTGTAAGATTGACCCAGGCCTAGAGGATTTGGTTGGCCTAATGGCTGGGTATTGATTGATATTTTAGTATTGGGGGTCCTGGATGGCCTATTGGCTGGTATGACAGTACTATGTCTTAGGCTAATTGCTACTTTAGTTGGATTGTTTAGTATTGATTTATTTTTGCTTTGCCACATACTTCAGTGGCCTTATTTTCAGTACTTGCTTGCTTTTTGTACATGTCTCAGTGGCTTTACATAGATTGTTTACTTTTGCCACATGTCTCAGTGGCTTTCTTTTTTCTTTTTCTTTCCTTAATTAACATGTTGTATGTATACTATTATGCTTAATTATTTATATATATTGGCATGTTTAGGATGCTTAAATTTTATGTTTAATTCAGTATTGTGTTCTTTATAAACCCAGCATAAATTGATATGATTATAAGCATGTTAGGTTCAGAATTGTATTATAGTTGCTGTTCTTTTTAGCCTTTAGCCTCATCTTGCTTATTTTGCATTGTATGTTATTCTTCATACTAGTTGCTAGCTATAAATGGATAGTTTATAGTTACCCCATTTTCTTTGTAGCTTGTTGCACCTATTTATTTTGCTTGCTTAGTAATATCAGTAAAATGGATATATCTTTAAATTCATGCAATTTTAATAGCTTAAATTGTACTTAGACTTATTAAAGTCTAACCAGATTTTTTTTTTTTGGCTGTGCCCTATCATATATGTACATATGGCAGATCAAGAGTATAGGTCAGATCCAGCGCTTGAGATTTAGCTGCTAGCAGGTTAAAGTAAAGTGCAGTTCATTGAAGGAGATATGCTTCCACCTTCTTGACCTGCATTTATTAAAAGTGTAATGATTATGTTTTCTTATTATTATTATTCTGCATTTAATGTATTATATGTGAATGAATTAATGTGAACTGTGTCTGAATGTTTCTTTTCATTCTCTGTACTACTATACTACATGTATATTTCTATTAAGTCTTGCTCAGCTCCTGATTAGTATCACAGATATGTTTTTAGTTTAATGTCTATGGTACTAATGATGACCACCTCTTAACACTTATTTAATTAAGGGGAGGCCATCACGAAATTCATCAAATTAGGTTATTGTGATTTATTGATTTACCTGTAATTGTACTTGATTGAACTAGATTAGAACATGATCAGTTCTAATCCTTTTAACTTATAAGGCTGTGCTTCTTAGTTACACTCGATAGTAGGAATTAGAGATCTTGAACTTGTGTAACTTAAAATAGTTATAATGGTTTAAATTAGATAACAACAGTGTCACCATGTATAGAAGGGTCCCTTGCTTACTTAATTTATTTGTGTTATTCATTCCTTATATTTTGTGCTTATTTCCTTAGACATATCTTGTAAGAGAACTTTGTGCATGAAATGAAAATATAGAATAATTAGGATAACATTTGTTTTGGGTTCAGTTATATTCCGGTAGGTTCTAGTGCACATTTACCCTAATAGACAAGGGTAATGAGTAATAAGGATGCTTGACATTACTCATTGAGGAGTGTGTGTTAAGCTTGGAACTCGAATAGTCTTTTAGACGTGCTTGACTCTTCAACTATTTCTGAACATGTCCAAAGAAACAAAACTAAAATAACTAAAAGTTTTTGCATTTGTATTTACTGCCTCCTTAGTTCTACTCTGCATGTCTATCTGCCCTAGCCCGGAAAGGCTTTGGGAATTTTACTGGGCCCGATTGGCCAATTTTTTGATATGGCAGTCCTTATATACCTGGTTAAGTTTTAGCTTACTGTGTACTGTATTATTGATGTATGCTTCAATCAACTATGTTTCCTTACTTACCTGCTCACTTGTATATATTTATAGGATGCTAGACTTTACTACTTACTATATGTACTATTTTCAAATTTCTATCTTTAATTAGCATATGTTATATGATCAACAACATGTTTAGGATTAGACTTTACTCTCAGTACTTTTACTTACTACATAATATATATTTATATGCCCATTCTTTGCTTAGTTTACTTGAGGTGTGCTTTTTGCCTCACTTTCTATTTAGTTATAAATGCTATGTTTAGAGCTAATCTTGTTACTGGTACGCTTACTGCTCCTAATGCTTTTAGTTTAATTTTCATTGTGCTTAAGATTAAAATGGTGACATTAATAACTCATGAAAAATATTCAGCCTAAAATGTACTTAAATAATTATCTAATAAGATTTTCTTTTATTGGCTGGGACCCTAGCATTATGGAACAGATAATATTAGATTCAGATAGATTTGAGGAGCTAGGTGCTTAGGAAGAGGAGTCATTCATAGAGAAGGAGAATTAGCTAGGAGTGACAGATGCTGCCTAGTCTTTTTTCAGCATCTGTGAGAATGAGATATTTTATTTCAGTCTTTTAAACTATTCATTTAAAGGTTATAATAATACAAGTGTTGTGACTATGATTACTTTTATGTACTTTATTATTTGCGAGCTATGGTACTATTTCTTAATTGATGTATGGTGAATATGTAATATTTATTTCACTTTGCTTCTGCACTCTATATGTATGTCATATTTAGTGACTGATCCTTATATTCATTCTATGCACATTCTTCCCTTATTAGTGGATTATGTAACCTACTGTAACAACTCAGGTTGTTACTTAGGTCATTAAGACTAATACCAGTCATAATTAAGGTTTTAGTATATTAATTAAAAATATTAGAAGCTCACCTCTAAAATCCAGTCCAAATCAGGAGGCAAATGGATCAAATCCTGATTTTTAGGAATTTCTAGAAACCTAGAAAATGACCTATTTAATTTGACCTCAAATCAAAAATCTGACTTTGCCATTGCATTCAACAATCCCAAATTAGCTAGGGGTGAAGTTTTGGAGGCATTTGGAAATCGTTAGATTTTCATCGAATATTTTAATATTATTTAAATACCCCGTAAAAATTAAATAATTAAATACTCATCGAAATAAATATCCGAGTGTACCATTGCGTTTCTCACCCCTCATTTAGCTAAGGGTGATTTATTGAAAATTTCTAGATGCATTTAATTATATATTTCTAATTAATAAAATTAGCATAATTTAATTATATTAATATTTAAATAACTATACTTAACGATGTCGTCACATTCACCTAACATCGTCCCCTTCTTTTGTGCATGTGTCGTCTGATCAGACGATTCAATTGATCCGTTCGATCGAGCGATCGAACAGTCTCAGTGTTGTCATCCTCAAAAGTCCTCCACACGTCCCAAGTCGAGGCGCGTGTCGCCCTAGCGATCACCAAGTGCGCTCCACCGCCCTCCCAACCGCTCAAGATCATAAATAAACCTTAGATCTTACCCATGTTGCTGGTTTTCATGATTGGATGCTGTGAAATCCAAAGAAAAGCTCCCGATCGATCTTAAGTTCCATCGGCCGTCAATCAAGTATTCCTCTCTTTCTTTTTTATTCTATGCTTAAAAATCTAATTTGTTATATTGTAAACTTATTTCAATTCAATAAATTTTTTGGATCAACACTTATAATCAGTATTAACAATACTAAGACAACATCAGTTATATGCCAAATTCTTAAAATGTAAATTTGGTTAAATTTAATAAATTTTTTGGATCATATTGTTAGTATTAGTAGCATTCAAGTTGGCCCAATAAAGGTAAGTGCAATTCAAGGATGGTCTCAACCAACAACAATAGCAGAAGTAAGAAGCTTTCTTGAACTTGCTAGGTATTATAGGATATTTATTCAAGGATTTTCAAAAATAACAATTCCACTTACAAGGCTTACACAAAAGGCAGTACCCTTTATATGAAGTCCAAAATATGAAGAAGCATTCTATAAATTAAAGGATGCTCTAATAACAACAACAATCTTAATATTCCCACAAGAAGGAATTGATTACCAAAAATTTTCAGACACATCTCAAAATAGATTAGGAGGCGTATTAGTACAAAACAAAAAAGTTATCACTTAAGCATCCTAATAATTGAAAGTTTATGAGAAAAATTACCCAATTCATGACCTAGAGTTAGCAGCATTAATACTTGCTTAAAAAATATGGAGGTACAATATTTATAGAGTGAAATGCAAAATCTATACTGATTATAAGAGTCTTAAGTGCATATTATCTCAAAAAAATCTTAAATTCAAATAGAGATAATGGTTATAATTTATAAAGGATTACAATCTTACTATTTAATATCTTTTAGTAAAAGAAAACTTAGCTACAAATGCCTTAAGCAGAAAATTGTAGGGATTCTTCACTTGATAGAACTTAGTAGAATTGGTGTAGAAATGATCTCCAACTTATAATTAAATACAATATGCAGTAATGAGCTGATCAAAATTACTTTAGAAGTACAAATCAAGGATGCTCAGTTTAAAGATGAAGAGTACTCCATATTAAAATAAGACATAGAAAGTGGAGCTAAAAATAAATTATAGACACTTATATTTATCATAAGATAAAAATATGGATTTTTGATAATTCTAGGCTCAACATTCAAAATATACAGTACATCCAGGAAGTATGAAGATGTATTCATATTTAAAGATTATAGTGGCCCAAATTAAAGAAAGATATTGGGAAATTTGTAGCTATTATCACACATGTAGTCCCATAAAAGCTAAACATCAAAAGCCTGAAAGACATCTTCAACCATTATAGATTCCAGAATGGAAATGGACAGACATTGTAATGACCCCAAAATCAGATCATGAACCCAATCTAACATTAAGTGTTGCTGTAGTATCTAATACTAGATTAATGAGTCTTAATTCACTATTAGGCATTATGAGGAGCCAAGAGTTTCAAAAGAGGAAAACTATGATATATATACATTAAATAAATATAAAACATTCTAGCCATTCCAAAAAGAAGGAGAAAACACAACACAAAATAGTAAAGTAAGACATCCATAGTTAATTAAAGTTATACAATACTTGACATAATGACACTCATCAACACAGGAGAAAGAAAGATAGCGGAAAGTAAAGTCATCCAAATTGCAACTTATAGATTTGATCTATCTTAGGTACAAAATCCATTCCAAGCTCCTGATCTACTGTATTTGGTATTTAATATGATAGGGCATGACCAATAAAAGAAAGAAAAGTGATTTGACTTAATTAGTCTAAGTACATTTTAGAGAAACTAATCTATTTGTAATTTAAATAGATATCACATTTAGGCATTTAAAGTTATTATTTAAGCAGTGCTCAATACAGTAAAAAGGGAAACCAAATTAAGTAAAGTAAATGAATATAAGCAATAAAAGGATATAAAGTAGTAAGATAGGAAAGCTAGTATAACATATAACATCTATATAAGTAAGGGAAAAAAGGTATAGCTATATTAACAAGGGTGTAATAAAAGTAGAAAAGGAATATGTATAAATGGATATTTGTTAAGTAACATAAATATAAAATAGTGTAAATATAGATGAACCTGTAATATATGCAAGTAAGAGTAATCTTAGACTCAAGGAATAAGTACACAGTGAAAGCAGCCATAAAGGACTGATTGTACAGTAAAGACAAGTTATGTGGGCGCAAAAACATGTAGGACAATAATATTTAAGTTATTTATCTTGTAATCTTGTTCTATGGGCGCAAAAACAAGTGATGAGTTAAGCACATCTACTTAACTAAGTAAAGCCAGGTCTCCCATAATACTCACATACCTCCTCTAGAATATGTGAGGTCTCCTTATTATATCGTTGCCTGCCCTGGCATAGTCCACCATATGAAACCACTATTTTTAATGTTTTAAGTTTTATTCATGCACAACATCTTCATGAATGTATTCAAGGATTTAATCTTAATGTGTTGCAGCATTCAAGAAGGTTTAAAGTTAATTGTAAACCATGTGATATCTGACATTATCTACTTTAGTTATCTTCTCTATGATTGGAGCAAATCAAGCTCCTTAATTGACTTAGACATTCTTCAAATGTATTCATCAATTGATACAATAATAATATACTCTATAAAATGAGGATTAAAAATAATAATTTGATTAAGGTTTTATTAATGTGACAAAATAATTTACAAAGATAATTAAGTTGTTATAAAAAAACATCATATCTTATTTTTAGCACTCCTAACATCTAACTAACATCCAACTCTTTTACTTTATAAGAACACTCTAGCTTAGATACTAAGGGTATCACTATTAATCTACTTATGTTGTCTCAGCCTTAGATATGTTACTAGTGGTTTAATGCTAGATTATCTCTAATCTTACTAACATCTTGAGGTTCTGCCATAAGATGGTTGTATATTTAACTACTTAGGTAATCTTACTCTTAATTATGCCACTATTGGGACAATTAGTAACAACCCTTGGTTATTACTTAGCTTAAACATAAGCTCAACCACACTCTAATATTTATCCTATGGCATTCACATAATGATTAGGACCTAACTAAAATTTGGGGTCAATCAGACCTCATTAAGTCAAATTAGCAATTTTGCTAAATTAGGAACCCTAATTAATGGCCAAAATATTTTGATCTTCAAACCAAGATCTAATAGTATTTTTGAATTTCTCACCCCCATATTAGCTAGGGGTGCAAGTTTTGGAATTATTGGAAGCTATTTAGGTCATAATTGAATTTAATTTATATGGGGAAAATTGCATAATATGGTTTCAAACAAACTAGAATTATACATTTACCTTCCAACGGTCGAATCTGCTTTCGGGACCGTGATAGATCCACTGTGGGGCCCCTACAGTGGCTCTACCTTCTATATCTGCTAGATAGCTTCATACGCATCTTGGCGCTCTCCATCCTACGGCCTCAGTGCCCCATACTCAGATTATCCGTCAACCGCAGGATCACGCTTACGATCCGACGACTAACAAATTCCCCTCAACCGTTTGTTAATAAAATCCACATCATAGTTGTCTGTCTCCAACATCTGATGCATCAAATGGATCCCATGTTCTAGTCCCTATTCATCTTCATCTCAGAATCCCTAAAGTGGCATGACAGATCATGTTGTTGCTGTTGGTGTGGCAGTATGGGGATCCTCCCTGCTCCGCACTACTACCCCAATCCTAACAGTATGGCATCTTTAAATCCTAGGTCTACCCTCGCATGGCCCTGACCCGATTACCCAAGGCTTGGGCCATCCATGGGAGGCAACCTGAGCTCCCATCTTTTTCCCCTATGCTATAAATAGCCTAGGAATTTCATCGATGAATCCTTTGCTCCCCATTGCTCTCCCATTTGCTTGCCATCCTATCTTATGCAGCTTCGCAAGCTCAGCTGCTCTTTCTTGCATTGCTGCTAAACCCGGTGTGCTATAGATCGAACTCTGGTCAGTACAGAGAGCTAGGCTAGGTGTTCCAACTCCCTGTCAGTTCATTGAATCTTAAGACACCTCGGGAAGGAACAATTCAACTCTTGACCACCTTGGTTTGTTTGCACCTCTGTAATCCAGGTACTTCCTTCTTCCCGTGAGCTATGCGAGCTAACTATTTCTTTTGAGGACCAGTAATTACCTCTGCTTGTCCATACCTTTGTGTTAGAAGTGATTAAGATCCTATCTATGTTATCATCATGTTTATGAAGGTTCAGACAATGCTAAGTGTTGTTTGAACTCGTCCATGGATCGGCTGATGCACATCTGTCAATTCAAAGGGATTATAAGACTAATTGATATGCCTTTTGAATCAAGAGTCATTCACATATCGATATATGATGGATTAATATGGTTTGACTAGCTGGGACTCAACTGATAGTAATCCTCAACTTGAGTCAGTGCAGAATGGTTTAGCATTTTACTTGAGTAAGGACTCATCATCCTAGCTGCATCTAGGCCTGAATTCCTTAGGGGTTTAGTTCCACCATAGGTCAAGGATGGTGTAAGGATTGAAAGTGTAACAACCCAAGTTGTTACCCTTGTCAATTAAGACTAATCTCCATCCTAATCTTGATCATAAAGTGTTAATCAAGTCATTATGAGTTATCCACTAAAACCTAGTCCAAATTAGGAGTCAAATAGATCAAGTCCTGATTTTTGGGAAATTCAAAAACTCTGGAAAATGAACTATATAAATTGACCTCATATCAAAAATCAGACTTTGTCATTGCGCTCATTGCCCTCAAATTAGCTAGGGGTGATGTTTTCGAGTCCATCGGAAGTCGTCGAAATTTTGACGAATATTTTAATAATATTTAATACCCCAAAAATTGGAAAGTTAAATACTCGTCGGAATTAAAATCCCACTTCGCTGTTGCGATCCTCACCCTCGAATTAGCCAAGGGTGAAATTTTGGGATTTTTCTTGAATATTTTAATATATTTAAATTAATTAGAAAATTGAGGTATTTATTTTGACCTCGAAATCAAAATCCGACTTTGCCGTTGCGATCATCACCCCCAAATTAGTTAGGGGTAATATTTTGGATACATTTGGAAGTTGTCAAATTTTCGTGAATATTTTAATATAATTAAATTACCCGAAAAATAGAATAATTAAATAACCGTTGGAATCGAAATCCGACTTCACCGTTGCGATCGTCACCCCCAAATTTGCTTGGGGTGAATTTTGGGAATTTTCGGAGTGCATTTCTAAAATCATAATTTTTAATTAATTAAAGGAATAAATAGTTATTTATTCATAATTACATTTTTTCCTTTTCCTTATTTCTCTCTCCTAGTTGACTATTCCATTTGGCTGGCCCTTACCTCCACTTTCGGCTGACCGATCTCCTTATCCCTCATTGATTGAAAGCTTTGATGACTATGGTCATCCCTCTTCCTTCCCCCCTCCTTAACGATAAGGTTTTATGGCAATGGTCATCCCTCTTCCTTCCCTCCTCCTATCTCATGATGGCTTTCCCCATTCCTTCTCCTCCTATAAATGAAAGCTCAGGTCTTCTTCTCCATTTTTGGCTATCAAGATAAATCTCCCAAGCTTCCACCTTTCCCCCCATTGTTAATCTTTGTGCTAAAGAAGAAGAACAAAAAGAAGAAGTTACTCCTCCAAGCTTTCCAAGGTTCCTTCTTCCTCTTTTAAAGGCTAAGGTACTCATTTGTTCTCCTTCATTGGTCATTTCATTCCTCTATTATGCTTATTCGCATCTTTAGACATCCATGATTAAGTAGGGAAACCATTATAGTTCTTCAAAGTAATATACCTCATGCTCTGTTTTTTGTCCATTCTGCACACTCCTGCCTTTATCACCATTGTTCATATAGCTAGGATGATCCATTCATGCCAATTTTAATGTCAATAGAAATGTATCGGAAAGAACTTTCCATTGATATATGGCACCACTCATGAAAAGCTCTAGATTGAGAGTATTTGAGCTCAAAATGTGGCCATTTACGGGTCTCGCACAGGCGAAATTACCGTCTAGCGCTACAGCGTGCCGTAGTGTCCATAAAAATTTATTTGATCATATCTTAGTCATTTAGACTCCAAATCCAATAATTTAAAGTGCTATATAGCTTAGAGTTTTAGTGCCAATAATAATCTAAAATAATATTTAGGTTCTGCTATATAGCTTAGAGTTTTAGTGCCAATAATAATCTAAAATAATATTTAGGTTCTGAACCTTAGAAAATATAAAAATGACCAAACACTCATAACCTTAATTAAGTCATAACTTGACCAATCGAAGTCTAATTTGGGTCTACTCCCAGTTAAAGTACTCAGTGTGATATAGGAAAGCTATAGCCACTGAGTTTGCTAAATTTGAACATCAAATTAAAAAGTTAGCTATTTGACCCCTTAGCTTAGAAAATTACCAAATTGCCCTTGGAAATTGAAATGACTATAACTAATTCATTAAACCTCCAAATTTAGTGTTCTTAGACTCTATAGAATCCTTGAATAGTAACTAATAGTAAACTGCATAAAAATTTAGATTTTATTAAGTATAATTTATTAAAATGCTCCTTAGGTCAAAAACCTTAGTTTGGACCCATATGACTCATTTCTTATCCAAATTTGGTGTACTTATTGTCTATCCTTATGTTAGACAGTAAAAATCTCAATTTGGAGCCCTTAATCAAAAAGTAGTTTTTTGGACCCTTAAGTAGGGGCAAAATGGTCATTTTGTCTAAAATTTAGGTTATATATCCTTAATCATTAAAATACCCTTTGAAATTATTAAAATCAGTAATAAAACTGATTTATGATCAATTTAAGTCATAAACCCCTCAACTGGGATAATTTGTAAAATATCTCAATTTTAGGTTTGAAAATCCTTAAGGTAATATACCTTAACTAGAATCCATCTCTAACCTCCCTAATTAAATAAAATAAGCAAGTGCGAAAAAATTCAATCAATTCTTAAAAATTCACCTTAGGATCTGTTCCTTAAGAATAGGATTAAATATTAAGTTTGATTTCATTCATTAAATAATGGGGTTATTCAATGAATGAATCCTTGGTTTTATTAATTTTTAGATTTTACAACTTATTTGGATTATTTTATCTTTTAACATTAAATTTAGGATAGGAGATTCATTCTATTAAGTCTGATTTGCTTAATAGGATTTACCTCAATTATTAGTTCACATTTAGATTTAACATAGATCTTAAGCCTTACCCTTAGGATTATATGATTAAGCCCAATCTCGTGGTGTTTAATCCATAATCTCTAGCTTGATAGATTTTGGACAAGCTTTTAGTTTAGAACATTAAAAATCATAAATTAGGTTGTGATGATTTCTTATAGTCGACATTGATTTAATCATATTAGGACCTAGCTAGTCCTAATATTTTTTATAACCTATAAGGACGTATTTCTAACCTACACTCGATAGTAGGAATTGGAGATCCTGAACTTCGTAACTTAGAATAGTTATAACATTTAAATTAGACAATAAATGATATCACCATATTTAGTAGAGTCCCTTGCTTACTACTTGATCTTGTGCTATGCATTCCTTGAACTTTGTGCTTATTTTTCTTTGAACATGTCATATAAGAAAGACATTATTGCATGAAAAATGAAAACTTAGAATATTAGGAAAACATTTGCATTTGGGTTCAGTACGTGGTGGCTTATGGTGCGCATTACTTCAATGGACAGGAGTAAGGAGAGATCAGGATACTTAACATCACTCATTGAGGAGAGTGCGTTAAGCTTGGGACCCGTTCAGTCTTGCAGATGTGCTTGACTCCTCAGCTGTTTCTGAAATTATCCACAAAAATAAAAGTAAAATAACTAAAATATATTTGCATAGTATTATCTGCATCTTTAGTCATATTATAGCATATTGTGACATTATGTCTGCCCTAGCCCATAAAGGCTACGAGAATATTTTGTGCTGGATTGGCCACTTCTTTTTGATATGGCAGTTTATATATTCTTTACATTTTTTTAGCTTATTGTTTATTATGTTGTTGATGCATTTTATTTCAGTTAGCTGTATTTTTCCTATGAACCTGCTTACTTGAGTAGATGCATATATAAGATGCTAGATTTTACTGCTTATTATATGTACCATTTTTAAATTTATGTTTTAAATTAGCATATGTCATATGATCATCAACATGTTTAGGTTAGACTTTTCTTTTCAGTATTTTTACTTACTATACTACATATGTATGCCATACTTTATTTAGTTTACTTGAGGTGTGCTTTTGCCTCAATTCTTACTTAGTTATAAATATTACATTTATAACTTATCCTCATCCCATTGTATTCTTACTTACTCCCATGCTAGATAGATGTTTCATTTAATTTTGAGTAAAATGGTGATATTAACAAATGCATAATAAATTACTTGCCTAAAATGTACTTAGACAATTTGTCTAATAAGATTTTTTCTTTTATTGGCTGGGGCCCTGGCATTGTGAAACCTTCAATGTCAGATCTTGTTCAATTTAAGGAGCCAGTGCCTGAGAAGGAGCCTTATTTAGAGGAGGTGCAGCATCCTGGTGCATAAGACCTCTAGTTACCTTTTTCTTCATTATGAGGACAAGTGATATTATCATTTTTAGTCTTTTAAATTGTAATTAAATGATGTAATAATACAGGTACTCGTGACTGTGTTTACTTTCTGCACATTATTATTTTTTGAGCTATTTCATTTTATTTCATGGTTGATGTATGGTGAATGGATGTAATCCTTACTTCTTATTGCTTCCGCACTCTGTATAAATATATAAATTTAGTGATTGATTTTCATAAATATTCTGTGCATATTCTTTCCCTATTATTGGATTGTGGACCTTACCTAATTCAATGATAAGTGAGGGATTTGCCAGAGTGACACTCCACTCCTTAGCCTAATGATTGCGGACTTAGGGAGCAGGGCGTTATAGTTGGTATTAGAGAATTCCATAAGGTGTCAGATTGGAAATTGTATTCCACTCTACCTAATGGATGATTCTTCTGCCAATCAGTCATTAATTAAATACCAGAGTTATATCCAAAGCACCATAATCATGAGCTCAGAATAATAAGAGTATAGAATGGAAAACGCATTCATAAGTAATAGAACTTTAGTGGAACAAACTTAAGTATAATATGTAGCTAACTAATTCAAATTAAACCTTCATGAGATTTACAAGATAAAAAACTTGAGATATTAGGACTTAACTTCCATATTACTACGTATAAATCCTTATAGTATTACAAACCAACAATTAGATCTCAAATCACTCTTAAGTAGTTACCTTCCACTTTCTAAATTTTGTCGCCCTAAGGATAATAATAGCACAACTACCTTTAATAATCACTAAGGTTAATGATATTTCTCTTAGGAGTCTAAAATATACATTGTACCCGAGGTAAGTGGGAGTGCATTCCTGGACGTTCATCTTCTACTCCCGTTGCTTTCCATAGTTTCTCTGGAGATATTAACACTCTGGGTAAAGTTGCTAAGAGCCTTAGTAGATAGTGATCTAAAGTAAAAGAGATAGTATGTTATAATCTTCTATTATCTGGATTTCTGAAGATGTATTGTCTTTAATTCAGATTCTAGCAAATCAAAGTCAAGAATCTCAGACATAGCCCCTCACCTGCTCCCTCCAGCACTTCATCCAATGAGGTAAGTGCCTTGCTGGAAGCGGTCAAAATAATGGTGGAATCCCACCAAAAATAAGAAAAATCCAGTTAGAGATAGGCTAAGAAGGTCACATATGCTCAAGCCAAGCAGGCTGCAAGAATGAAACGATTGTTGGTAGCTCAGATAAGTCATAACTGTACCACAACAGAAGTTGCCCCAACATTACAATACTCTCATCAGCATCACATACAATTCGAAGAAGGACTGCTGCATAGCTTCCTCCGCTTGAGACCCCCCACCTTCAATGGGAGTCTCTCTGCAGTTGACACCGCCACCTGGATAAAAATGGTGGAAAAGAACCTGACAAGCATCAAGTTCCCTAACTCAGAGATGGTCCGTCTTACTACCCACCTCTTACAAGATGAGGCCGAATACTAGTGGGACACCACCCGTAGCACACAGTTTACCGAGGTACCACTAAAATACATTACATGGGATGAATTCATTGAGGCCTTCCAGGCTCGATTCATCCCTCTATCCTCCAAATACTGCTTGGGAGACATGTTCCAGAAATTACAACAGGGTGACCGATCTGTATCTGCATATGAAGCAGAATTCCGTCACCTTGCAAGATTATCTACAAGCTTAATCTCTACTGAGCCAGACCGCTGCCACCAATTTCAGAGCAGTTTGCAACCTTCCATCAGGAGCCAAGTGATTCCTCTATGCATAACAGACTTTGCGGAGCTACTTGAAACTGCCAAGGTAGTAGAGTAAGATAGACAAGGGAAGGACCCAAGAGGAGTATCGGGCTCACTTCATTCCACCCGAATCCTCCCAAACGAGCCAGGGTATATCAACTCGAGGTCAAAGCTCCCCCTGCCTATCCGTTCAATGGTTGCATGAAACCACACCCATATGGTTGGTGTTACTACGAGAATCGTGTCTATTTCACTTGCAGATGGCCTGGCTATGAATTCTATCACTATACATCTACGAAATCGATTGATGGTGATCAAATCGATCGCTCTAAGCGCCACCAAGTCTTTGACTTATTTCAGAAGCCTGCGATAGCTCATCCAGCACCACCTTCTACTTCAGATGTGATGCATGAGACAGCTAATGTCCCTTGCCCAAATGCACTTCGGCCACCTCCACCGCAAATCTATAACAATAGGCTTGCCGGCCCTGCACGTGTGTACACCCTCACACCAGTTGAGGCTGCTGAAGATAATCACGTGGTATCAGGTACACGCTATCGAACCCCTTTTATTTCCACAACTAATATTTGCTTAACATAGTTAGTAATTACTACATCTATAATTATGTTCAATATGCATAAATGACAGACCCTGGAACATCCTATTCGACACTGGGGCTAACCATTCCCTTGTGTCTGAAGGTTGGGCAAAGTCACTTAACTTACCCTTGTATCGTCTAGCAAGTCCTCTTAATATTAGGTTACCTTCTAAAGCCCAAATGCTAGCTCACCAATTTTGCAAAGTACCAATCCCCATTGAAAATGAGAAGTATGAAGCCAAGTTAGTAGTTCTCCCAATAGCTAATTTTGATGTAATATTAGGCATGACTTGGCTAAGCTAACATAATGCCACTATCAACTGTACAAAGAAGATGATCACCTTGGGTAGTGGTAGTATGCCCAGATCCTTCATTGGTAACCTTAGTACTCGAGCCTCTCTATCAATGCTATAAAAGCAAAAAGGTTAGTTCAGAAAGGTTGTGATGCCTTCCTAGTAACATAACTATGAAAAAAGAAAGAAGGTGTTTCCTTATCCGAGAACCTCGTCATTTGCGAGTTCACCGACGTATTTCCAAAAGATCTACCCGGTCTTCCTCATACACGAAAAGTAGAATTTACAATTAACATTGTTCCAAGAACCAGCTCATCTCTAAAGCTCCTTATCGAATGTCGCCTAAGGAATTACAAGAACTGAATAACTGTTGGAATTATTGGAGAAAGGTCTTATCAGACCTAGTTCATCCCCATGGGGAGCGCCAGTTCTATTTGTCAAGAAGAAAGATGGATCAATGCGAATGTGTATCTACAATAGAGAGCTAAATAAAGTAATAGTAAAGAACAAATACCCATTGCCCCGTATCGACGATCTGTTTGATTAATGATTTCTAGAAAATTCAAAAACTCTAAAATTTGACCTGTCTAAAACAACCTTGAATCAAGAAACAGACTTCGTCATTGCACTCATTGCCCCCAAATTAGCTAGGGGTGATGTTTTCATGTCAATCGGAAGTCGTCAAAATTTCGACGAATATTTTAATAATATTTAAATACCCCGCAAATCGAGAGAATAAAATACTCATCATATTCAAAATCCGACATCGTCGTTGCATTCCTCACCCCTCACTTAGCTAGGGGTGAATATTTGGGAATTTTTGGAAGTGATTTAATAGTTCAAATATAATTATAAAAAATCGAAATTTTAATTTTAAATTAATTAATATATATTAAATATTTAAATACTTATCGGGTCGGATCCGATAGCCTTATCGGGTCGGATCCAATGGCTTATCGGATCGGGACCCGTGATCCGTAATAGATCGGACCCGGATCCAACCGGGCCGTCCACGCAAGCACCAGATTCGACGGCCCTTACGCCGTCTTCCCCGTCGTAGGGTCTGCCCGTACACGCAGCGTGTTGCCGCGGCCCGAGCCAATCTGGCATGCCCGCGCATCGGCCGCTCCGTTCGGAGGCCATTATGGCCCTCTGGAGCATCGACCCGAGACGATCCAGCCGATCGAGCCTCCCCAGCCGCGCACTCGAGCCCGAAGTAGCCGACAACCGTAGATTCAGGTACCTCCAAAACTCGCGATTTACTCAATGGAATCTATGATTGCCAACCTGCATGTTTATTCTACACAATAGATTGTCAATCCACGGTGACCGATCGAACCAAGATCGGTTCGATCGTGAGCTTTTTGCATAACCTCCACAGTGAATACTGTTAGGCCCAACCCGTCTGAAGGGCTGAGCCTAGGGTTTGACCAAGCCGGGGGTAGGAGTCTCCTCCGGCGACGGTCTGGCTACCATTGGGAAGGTCTCCTCATGATCTTTTTGTCGGCGTGCGGGCTCGACGCAGCCACCGCCGATGGGGCCGGCAAAGCCGAACCCTAGTTACGGCTCTCGGGGGAGGGACTGAGAAAGGGCGAAGATTCAGGTCGGATCGGGTCGACCTGGACCCGTCCCGCGGCCGCACGCGCATGCTGCGTGCAGGCACGGAGCCCGGAGCGTGGGGCCCACGTCTGTGCGGGCCGCGTCATCCGACGCACCCGTGAGGCCCGCCCGCAGATTCTTCAGCCATTAAGGCTTTGCCGCGTGGCATGGGGGCCCCGCCCGCAGCGCCACGGTCAGCCCGGTCACGCCACGTATCCTGGCGTGGGTCCCATTGCCTGCGTAGATTAAAATAAAATATAACATATATATATATATATATATATATATAACCAAATCAATTAACTTATTATAATATAAAATGTATATATATAAATGTGTATTATTGTATATATATCCGTATACTGATATAAATTGCACAAACAAAAATAGTGGGACATTATCATTACTATATATGTATATATACGTACATATATAAGTATATAGGTACATATATACATATACAACTTCATTAGGACAAATATATATATATATATATATATATATATATTCCAAGTAATTAAATTAAATGAAATTAAGTTAATAATATTATCTGGTTAACTTAATTATTAAAACTAGTAAATTAATCTGATAAATTATTTGGAATAGTAAAATTTAATAAAATTAATTGAAACTTTAGGGTTTAATAACTTTAAAAAAATTCAAAGTGCTAACTAGTTTAAAATTTCAATATCACCAATAAACGAAAATAATATTTAGGATCTGAACCCTAAAAAATTAGAAAATGACCAAAATACTCTTAACCTTAGTTATGTCATAACTTGACCGTTTGAAGTCTAAATTGGGCGTACTTATTATATATCTTCAAGTTAGACAGTAAGGAATCATTTAGAAGTGAGAAAACTTCAACTTGGACCCTTAAATCAAAATTGACTTTTTAGACCTTAAGGAGGGGCAAAATAGTCATTTTGTCCCAAAATTTAGGTTAAGCACCTTTAACCCCAAAATTGTCTTATAAAATACTAAAACTAATATTAGAATTATATTAGAATCAATTAAGCGAGTAAAATTAACTATTAGGTCAATCCATCAAAATTTCTTGAAAATTTCTCTAAGTACTTCCTTAGGATCTTACACATCACCTTAGAACCATTCTTGAGACTAGAACTAGATCATAGGTTAGATTTCATACATTGGGTAAATAGGCTACTCGATGGATGAATTATTGGTTTTTATTAGTTTCTTGACTTTTCTTTTCTTTTAAAACTTATTTTGATTATTTTGTCTTTTAACCTTAGATTCAGGATAGGAGATTCATCATATCAAGTTTGATTTGCTTAATAGGATTTGTCTTAATCAGTATATCATTATTATAATAAAACCTAGACCTTAGGTCTTATCATTTGGATTATGTGATTAAGCCCAATCTCGTATTATTTAATTCATAATCTATAGCTTAGAAGATCTTGATCATATCTTAGATAGAACGTTTAAAATCATAAAATTAGGACGTATGATTTATTGATTTAACTCATAGTCATTATTTGATTGAATTAGATTAGAACCTGATCAGTTCTAATCTTTTTAACTTATAAGGAAGAGCTTTTAAGTCACACTTGATAGTAGGAATTATAGATCCTGAACTTGTGTAACTTGGAATAATTAGAATGGATAATTAGAAAATAGATGATATTACCATATTAGTAGAATCCCTTGCTTACTTTTGATATTTGTGTCATATTTTCTTGAGCATATCATATAAGATATTTGATGCATAAATGAAATTTTAGTAAAATATGGAGACTCCTTAGATTCCTTGTGAAAACATTAATGTAATGATTTAAAGATAATAATTGCATGTGTTAGAGCTGCCTCTCAATTATGTCTTCTTGCCTAGGCTCTGTGTTGACACTAGGAGAAGACTTTGCTTATATCTTCTGCTTAGTCTCTGCGATGACACTAAGAGAAGATTTGTTATGTGTTTTCTTGCCTAGGCTCCGTGATGACACTAGGAGAAAACCCTATATCCTCCTAGTCTCTGTGATGACGCTAGGACTATATAGTTTTGCGCTTAGTCTCCGTAATGACACTAAGATCCTTTTGGTATTTAGTAGGCTAGATCGGCTTTTTTTTGTATGGCAGTTAGTACACATGCATTCTTATACAGTATTGATATTTTGCATATGTTTCAGTATTTTTATTTAGTCAGCTATTCTTTTGTTCTGCTTATACATATTTTAAGATGTTAGAATTTTTGCTGCTATTTATATGTATCATTGCTGGGTTTAGTTATTTAATTTGTATATTTCTTTTGATCATCAGCATATTTAGGATATAGTATTTTCTTTCAGCACTTGTACAGTTACTTATATTGATATGCTCTGTCCTATTTAGCTCACATTTGAGGCATGCCTTAGCTTCCTTTTTGTTTAAGTTATATATATTATTTATAGCTTTTCCTTTCTTATTGTTCTGCTAGTTGCTCCTCATTTTATATAGTTGTTGCTTAAAGAAGTTAAATGGTGATATTACAAAATACAAAACATATCAGCTTAAAATGTACTTAAACAATTGTCTAACACATGATTTTCTCTTTTTTTGGCTGGGGCCCTATATTGTGAAACTGACAATGGCAGATCCTTATCAGTCAGACAATCAGGTGATAGGAGTGGAGCCTTATGCAGAGGAGGAGCCCTAGGAAGAAGCAGTCATTTAGTTTTATTATAAGTGAGGATGAGAGTATTTTCGCTTTAATTATTTAAACTTTAATGTGTTGTAATAATATATGTACCCATGACTGTGTGTTTGGATTACTATGATATTTATTCTGAGTCATATTTTATGTCATTTATATTGTGATGATTGGATATTTTCTCATTTTAAATCGCTTCCGCACTCTGTATGATTTTCTTAGATAGTGACTGATATTTGATTCTGTGCTTACTCCTTCCCTTATTAGGTAGATTGTGGATTTCATCATAATCCAATGATAAGTGAAGGGTTAGCCAGAGTGATACGCCATTCCTTAGCTTAATCTTGTGGATTAAGGGGTGGGACATCACACTAAGCCAACCTTGATTAGTTACGAGTTTAATTTGGAAGATCATGAGCATCTATGTAACTCAATTGAGGTTAAGTTAGAATTTATATTGCAACAATTAGCTAAGCATATCCAAGAAGTTATTGCAAATGAGCAGATTAAGGAACAAGCTTAAGAAGTGTAAATGTGTAGGGAGGAAACTTTAACTCAAACAATTAATGACAATGGGAAAGAGTTAGAGTATTAATTTAGATTAGACCATTCTAAAATGCAACAAAAAGTGCCAATGTGTAAGGAGGAAATTTTAACTAAAACTAATAATGAGAAGGAGAAACTAGTTAGAGAATCAACTAAAAATAAACCATTCGAAAATGCAACAAAAAATTCCAATATATAGTGAAGAAGCTTTAACTCAAACAAATAATAAAAATGAGAAAGAGTTAGAGTATCAATTTAAATTTGATAATTTGAAAATGCAATAATAATTTTAAATAGAAATAGTTGATCAAATGTTATCCAAAATTTATGTTTCCTACACACTTCAAGTGCATATACCTCAATGTTTAACAATGGGTGACACATTATTTGAGGACGAGGAAGGAAAATTGATTCAAAATAATGAATGTGTCAAAACTATTTGTGGCATTTCAAACATCAACAAACCCCTTAGCAATCTTAATAATTATTGTGTGCAATTTGAATTTGTTGAGAAATACTTTGATTGTAATCCTAAGAAAATTTAATTTTACATCTTATTACAAAATGAAATTGAGAATGATATTAATGGTGAATTTGATGAGTTTGATGACAAATATAAGGCAATAAATGAGGAGAATGAAAAAAAGAATAAAAAGAAGAATTAATGTAAGTTAGAGGACACAGGGTGAGCCTGGAAGGAGAAAAGTAGTGTAGTTGACATTCATAATAATTACATTATTAAACAAGCTACACTACTCATTCTAAAGCCTTAATGAAAATATGAAAAGATATTTTAAAGGGATATAAACTCTTTTTGGTCAGGCTCAGGATAATAAACTAAGCGTTGGTGGGAGGTAACCCAACAAGCAATTTTATATTTTTGTTTGTTTCAGATTCTCTGTAATATTAGTGTGTGTTAATAATGGAGCAAGAGGAGCCACATGCATGATTGCAGTAGCAATAGTCTATCATTACTCTATCAGGTTATTTCACTGCTTACTATTCTTAGTAAATTTATTTTAATCCAGTAACTAGTTTAGTAGTATTATTTTTATTATTTTATATTTTGGCCATCTTAATGTGGTCTTTCATTAAAATTGTTCATTTGAGAGTAAATCAAAATTAGTGATTGATAACTGATTTGATTATTTTGAGAATTTACTTTTCCAAAAATTTAAATTGAAAACAAAATTCTAATTCCATGAATCCAAATATTTGGATTATGATAAGTGTTTAACCTATTCTTTTAACCAAACAAAGTAAGGTTTATTGGATTAACTTGATAAAATAACCAACACGTACTCTTGACTTAATTAAAATGATGAAATAAACTAAGTGTAGGGGAGTAAAGAATGCAAAGAGAGAAATAAAACTAGTTGTTGAATTTGGAATGCGCTAGGCTTCTGTAGGACTTCTTGGATGTAATGCATGTCCTACATTAAGCATCCTAAGAAAAAAAAATTTTGATGACTATTATGGGATGAAGAAAAATGTCTCACCCATAAAACATAAAAAGGATGAAGAAAAACATCTCTCCCTATGAGAAAAACATTACATCTTATAAGAAGAAGCACATATAGCAAATAAAAATCCCTGGAATGACCACAGAACCAATTATCTTAAATACAACTAAGATTCTTCTAAATTATGTTAATAGCAATCATGAAATTAAGAAAGAGTAGTTGTGAAAGCTAAAAGTTAATCTAACTATCGCTTGTTTAAATCTATATTCAGCATTGATCATAAAAAGAGCCAATGACTTGATTTTACGAAATTAATCTTTAGCTATCAAAATAGAATAATAGTAATTCTAAATCATATAATTCAATTACTACAAAAATCCATTTTGATTGCCCGCTCAAGCACAATCAAGAATTTAAGTGTGGGGTTGTGATGAACCACACACACACACACACACACACACACACACACACACACACACACACACACATATATATATATATATATATAAATATATATATATATGTAGATAGTCATTTTTATATTTAAAAGACATGATTTTTCTAAAACTAGTTGTTATTACAGTATATTTTATTGTCATTATAGTTTGGAAGTGATTAGATTTCAAAACAGATGAAAATTGATAAAAATGGAGACTTCTGCACACAATTGTGAGCCACAACGTGCTCCAGTGCATCACGGCAGATTAAAATAGAAAGCCGGTGCTATAGCACATCGTAGCATGCTAAAAAAAGAAAGTCAAGCACTACAATGCATCGCAACGCATTCTAGCGCTACAGCACGTCGCCATGCATTCTGGCACTATAGCGCGTTACAGCGGGTCTCAAGATAAAGACTCTGGCGCTACCATGTGCCATAGCAGATCTCACAGAAACTCTGGCACTACCACATAATGCAATTGTCTCAAGATCGAAACATTGGCGCTATCAGGCACCACAGTGCTACAGAATTTGAAATCTACGCTCTATCGCGTGTCGTAGCACTCGTTAAACAGAGACTTGGGTGATACCACACGCCGTAGTGCATGTTAGAATTTTTGTTAGGCAAGAGCATTAAAAGCAACATAGGGAAGGCCAAAAATCATAATTCTTCCCCTTCCCACAGCAAGAATTAATGGCAGAACAATTAAACTATCCTCAAGTTTCAAAGGAATTAATGAATAAGTCTTTAATGCAAATTAATTTTAAAGAAGTGAATAAGGATGGCAGCACAAATTCTGAGAGTTTATTCAAGGACTATAAAAGCTGAGAAGAAAGGGCTAAGAAAGGGTTCCACATTTTGATATTTAGGGGATCAGAAGAACATTGGAAGCTACCAAGCTTAAAGATGGAAAGTTCCCCCCCTGCCCAAGGAAGGAAAAGGCTTGCATTGAGGGAGAAGGATAAAGCTCAGGAAGTAGAAGAGAGAAAGAGGTCAATCATTCAGAGAAGATCCGATGAACGTGACATCCGTTTCTAGTATTGTATTTCGATCTCTCTCTCTCTCTCTCAATTTCTTTTCTGTGAGAGATGTGCATGGGCTCCGAGCTCTATTTTTCTTTCCTTGTATTTCTTTTGTAATGGAAGCCTAAACCCTTCTTATGGAGGGTTGGGCTCATGCCTGTAATGAATTAAGGGATGGATTATGTTTGTACTCCAAAACTATTAATGAATAATTTCGTTAGCCAACTCTATTGATTATTGATGTGAAGAATGTTGGGATGAATAGTGTGTCATAAATATATCTTTTTATGAATGTTTTTAAACTAGAAACCCAACAAACTAATTTATCTCTTAAAACTAAGGGCATGAATATTAAGCATCCTCTCCGTGAATGCTTGTGATAACATTTGTTGAGCAAGGATGCTTGATACAAGCACTTAGGTTGCAAAGATGAATAGAGTGATGGAACAATGCATGATCTTTGAGCTCCACTACTCACTATTATATTATGCTAGGAACATGTGCATGATTTCTAAGAGCCTTGTGACAAGCATTTTGAGCATGGTTGCATTGTTCTTTAACTAGTTGAGAAATTGATGTGTGTGAGCCAAGAGCCAATGATTGAGCCCCGTAGCTCATTCAAAGCTTATGCAAGGATTATGATGCATTGTGTGCTTGTGGGTGATGTGACATAACCCACTTAGCTCAATGACTCTACTCTTTAGCCAAGTTAAGAATTAATGTATGTGAGTCATTGGTGGAATCAAGTTCACATGATGTGCAACTAACACAATAGATTGGATAACTTAGACGTAAGCATCAGATTTAAATAATATCTATCACATGAGGGTCTATGTGCCGAGAATGAACCATTTTGTGTTCATCTCAGAGCACCAGGCAAGGCTTAATCCAATTTGGGGGACACCCTAGAGAAGATTATATTTCTTGATTATAATTAAAACATCTAAGTAACTTGCCACTAAAAGTCGATAGAGAAGAGTACTTACCCAAGACTTTTAATAAATTGCATGCTAAACCCAACTCTCCATACTTTCTCAATAAGTAGTTTCTAATCTAAGAAACCCTGATTATTAAATTGGAACCAACATCAATAACTAAATCATTATTCAATCATCAATGAAACCAAATACACTTTAGTGATGAAACACACCATTCTCAGTGGACAATAAATCTTGGGACTTCGCAATCCCTTATTACTTCAGTCCAATTACACTTGCATGTGAGTGCAGACGTGTATCAACAGTCTGTCACTTAGCATTTAAGGATTCTATGCCTTTTAACACTTAAGGCATTTTTTTAGTCTTAGCTCATATCACTAAACCATTCTAAGGGTGTCTTTTAAGGAATAAGGATACTAAGTCCTAATTCTTTTATTAATTGTTTCATTTTATTCTAGTCTAATATCTTTAACTTATATGCTAGTCATGTTATGGTTCTACCCATCTTATTATTGAGATCTCTCCTAATCTTAGCTCATTTATTCAATCTTTTTGATGATTCTAGACATCTTAAATAGGATAAGATGAGTAGTTGCAATGCACTAAGAAGGTTACACCTAACTACTTAGATTTATCTCAAAGTTATAAACATAGCATTTTAAGACTATTCACATAATCCTAAGTTACACTTACTCACTTTGGTTGTTCCCTATATGTAAATGGAAAGCAATAGTCCTCCTAAAGGTCATCATCTAAATTATCTAATAAATTTTCTTTTAGATACAAAGGCTATTTTAAGGATTACTACATATTATTCTAAAGATTATGCATCATTTAAGTGTGATCTATATTTCACTATCTTACCATTTATAATTCACTTAAAGTTATCTAAATAACCCTTTATTGTTAAATATAGATCTAAGTTGAGTTAAGAGTCTAGCTTACAATTAACATTCCCAATGATGCCAAAGTAATAAACTTAAATTAAACTAAGGTTCTATAATTAAGAAGATGGATTGTAGACTCACAATCTTGAAGCTTACTTAAGCAAACTAGATTGAAGTGGTTATAGCTCATATTTTGCTAAACTAGCTAAATACTCACTTAGGAGGCACTAGGTGCAAAGTTAAATGAAAGTTAACAATCTAGTAGTCCTAATTTTTCTTAAGTCAATATATGTGCTAAAACTTAGTAAGGAACTAGAGAGGTTAAGGGTAGGTTTGAAGTTTAATGGGAAGGTTTTACTAAGCTTATTTCTAGTGCTAGCAAATAGTCCTAATAAGAGCACCTACAACTAATAGAGACAACCAAATAGCTAAGAGCACCTTAAATATGTGGTTGCTATACTTAGAATGAAAATTAAATAAAGCTAAGGATTCTCAACAGACACTATATCCCCTATTGTTGAGGCTTGAATCACAAGTTTACTAAACCACTCAAAGTATCTAACTAAAAAAATCAAAGGTTAATCTCACATTCTAAAGTGACATGAATGTCTAAATAATAAACATGCTTGCTATCCTAAGGCATTAAGGCATTGATACATGCAAATATTCAAAGTTAAGGAAATCACGCTCCATGATGATTTGATGAGCCAAATACCCAATTTATTCAATGTTTATCCAATTACAATAATAGTAGCATATACATAATCCTCTCATAACAGGGAGAAGAATGACACTAAGTAGGTCAAATTTGAATAATGTTGGAAAATTAAGATTTTTAGAACTCCCAATTGCAGTAAAAAAGTGATTTGGAAAATTAAGCATTTAATCTAAAATGTGATTTTATATTAATGTCCTACATATTTTTGTGATTGAAATGGACTATTGGATCTTTAAGTTTGGATGATAAATGGCTAAGTTATAGCATTTGCAAGATTAGGTTAATTATTGATTAGTTAATTAAATAGAAGTCCTTAGTATGAAAGAGATCTATGCAAGTGATGAACAATGCTCACATAAAAATTGATTAAAATAGCTTAGTCTATAAAAATTAAATGCATGTTTTAAGTACTTAGCATACCTTTAAAGCGATACGAACTTGAAGCTCGACGATTAATTGGATTGTGATGTCACTCACAGCACCTATAATAAATGGGCAAGGTACATCTAAATTATACTTCCTTTGATTACTTTGTTTGGTCCAATTCATATGTTAAAATACTAAACTACAACATACTAGAGAGAGATCTACAAGATGGCATGCAACAGTTTGATAACATTCAATTCCTTGAGGAATGATGGAATTATAAGGATATGATTCCTAAGAATGAACATAAGAGAATCAGTGAATCAACACCAATGAGTATTACTTCATGAATATTTAAATCAAAACATTAATGTAATATCTCATTCCAATTAATACGATAGTTGTTTCTTTCTAATGATTAAACAGCATAATCTAAACATTACTTGAATTTCCCTATACTCCAAAAATCAGCAACATGATACATGCAACATTTTGAGGATGCTAACTTGTCTAAGCTATTAGCTAATTATTTTAAAATGTAAGCAGCAAACATGTAACTTATAAAATTGAACAATCACAATAAGGAGGCATGAGCATAGGTATCACTTAAAGAAGCCATTAGTAGCTATAAGATCTCATATGCATTCCCACTATGATAATCCACATAAAATCTTCCTCGATAACTAATCCTACACATTCACTTTTATTTAAATTAGCCCAACATGATTAACAATTTAAATGCATTTTCTTGATGAGTTTAGAAAATTACATTAATCAACAATTGGCATAAGGTTGGCAAGAAGTAAGAGGTGGCTGCCTTTTGACTCGATGAAGGGCTGCACCTTCTATTAAAGGGGATGTCGAGGCGAGAGGGAGCTGCAGCTTGGCTGGATGGAGAGGAGTCGAGCTTAGTTGGTTGATGATGGCGTACAACAGTGGAAGAGGAAGTTTCCAATTGGGAGGAGTGAGTTAAGGGCTGGAATGGGGAAGAGGATCGGTGACTCCTTGCTTGCCAAACGTAGAAGGATCAGGCAGAATGGTGCAAAAACTCGAGTGGTGGAATCGACAAGCAGCTGGAAGGGTTGCGGCACCTCTCAACCTCTAGTCGAGATTAAGGTTAGCGACGTCTCTCAGCCTCCAGTCAAGGTGGAAGAGGGTTGGCTGCAACTCTCGACCTCGGCACTTGCGTTAGGGATGTGAATGATCGGCTGCTAGCCGAGAGGGAAGTGGGTTGGAAGCTCATGGCCTCCCACAAGAGGACAGCGAGTAGGTGCCTCTCGTTCTCTTGCTGAAAGGGAAGAAGCAGAGGGATCTAGGCTTTCTATCGAGAATGGAAAGGCGGAAGCCCCTCGGCCTTCTAATGAGAGCGGTGAAGCGAAAGCCTCTCAGCCTCCTACCGAGAAGGGAGAGGTAGAAGCCTCTTAGCCTCCTACTGAGCGCTGGGGAGGATGGAAGCCTATCGGCCTCTTACTGAGAGTGATAAGGCGGAAGCCTCTCGACCTCCTGCCGAGAGTGGCAAGGCGGATGCCTCTCGTTCTCTTGCCGAGAGATGGGGAGAGCGGAGGCCTAACGTGGGAGAGTAGAAAGGATTCTGCTGGAAGGAGGGAGAGGAAGCAATTTTGATTGAGCAAAAATAAATGAATTAGATTTCAAAAAAATAGGTTAGATGGGGGAGTTATATATGCTCAATCAGATTGCTGAGAGCCACTCCATCAAGATCGAGTGACTAAAAATTGCTCATAATTTCTAAGCTTTGATTGAATGCCCAATTGAACTCTAAAAATTATAAACATGGTACTGAAATGAGCGTCTCAACGAGACAAGTGCACACGTCCCAAAATTATTGAATTTGAATCAATATTTTATTTTATATTAACTTTTAAGTGAAATACTTTGAAAATTCACCAAGATAAATCGAGAGCTTAAAAAATAGCAAAACTTAAAATATAGCATCATCAATTGATTCTTAACTTAAATATATAAAAAATTTAAAATTTTGATTATATTTTACTTAATACATATCTCTGAAGTTTAAACTTCACAAATTTATTTAGGATGATCCAAGATCCCAAACGTGCTCAAAATTTTATAGTAGGATCCTCTCAATATGTTATACTTGAGTTTATTTTTCTTTAATTTTTATTTGACTTGAATTGAGATTTTAATTTTGACTTAATTTTTCTGAGCACTTAAAATGCATTAAAATATTTGAGAATTTCGACGACTTCCAAAAATTTTGAAAATATCACCCATAGCAAATTTAGATGTGACAAGTTCAATGGTGAACTCCAATTTTAATTTGCAGATCAAAATAATTTATATAATTTTTAAGATATTCAAATTGCTTCGAAATGCGTGTCAAAAGCGATCGATCTCCAAATCACACCAAATTTTAGGCGCAGGCTCCTAATGATATTAGAAGTCTATTGGCAAAGGTCTTAACCTAATTTGGTTATCTAAGACCAAGTAACAATACTCAAGTTGTTATAGACTTCCCCTCTTAAAAGAGGTGTCGTCCTTGACGCCCTAATAATTTAAATAAGTATAAAGCTCAGATCATAGAATATTCTCCAATCTCAAAATAAAGTTGATTAAACTACCTGATTTGAAACTTTAAGTGTTGATGGTGAGTGGTGTGATAATTCAATTGACTATCATGCACCTCCAACAAACTATTATTGATCAAAAGGACTTTTCTTATAGTCACTCCAACCAACACAGAATCCAAATAGCTGAGTGTCACCCATGTTGGTCCAGGCTACAAGAGTATTGCATCTCTTAACAAAAAGAGCTGCATAAGGAACCTATTGATGCTGGATTGATAACTATAATTGTAACAACACTAAGTTGTTACTTAGCCTGATTTTAGCTTGAGCGCATCCAAATTGTCAGTCTATTAAGTTCATCTACTTATTAGAACCAAACTCTAAAATTTTGGAGCGATTCAAAGCTCAATCGTATTTTGGGAATATTTAATAATATTTAAATAATTAGAAAATTCAGATATTTAACTTGGCATATAAATTAAAATCTGACTCCGCCATTGAGTTCCTCATCCCCAAATTAGCTATGGTAAATTTTTGGGATTTTTTGCAGCCTATTTATAAATTTTTTAGAGATTAATTAATTAATTAAATTAAATTAAAACTCAGTTTTATTAATTTTCTTCCATTTTCTCTCCTGGCTGGATCCCACCTCTCCCTGCTACTTTTGGCTCTTCCTCTGCTCCCTTTCCATTTCTCCAAGACTTATCCTGCCATGCTTTGAAGGGATAAGTCAAGCTCATCTCATTCAAAAAGCCATGCTCTCCTTTCCCTTTAAATGACAACCTCAGTTTTATTTCCCTCCCTCTTTGCTCAAGCTGCTGAAGAAGCTCTCTCAAGCTCAAGCTCCCAAAGATTCATAGAGGAAATTTGCTTCCATTTTCAAGTCTAAGGTACCTCCCTTTTCCCCTATTGGTTAATCCAATGGTTGCTCCAAGTTGTTCAAATGCTTATTTTGCATATCTAAAAATATGTGGTTGAGAATGGAATCCATTAGAGGTCATTAAGGTTTTAAATTTTAGGATAGAAATTAGACTCTACAACTGCAATTTTCTATATACTCGGGCCTTTAACCTCCTCATTTTCATTGTTAAAATGATCGCTTCATCTCAATTTTGGTATCAATAGAAAGGTCTCAAAAATACCTTTCCATCGATATATGGCACCACGCATGAGGTGCTATAAATTGAGAGTATTTGAGTGCGAAAAGAGACCTGTTACAATTTTTGCATAAGTGAAATCACTGTCGGGCACTACAGCGCGCTGTAGGGCCCGAGTTTCGAATTGAGTCTGTCGTAGTGCACCGTAGCATGCTACATCACCGTAAATTGCATTTTTTTCACATTTTAATGACTTTAGGACCCTAATGGGGCCAAAATATATCAAAAGTGAACCTCGTTTTGATAAAATCATGCATTAAAAAATATATATGTGATTTGTAAAATCTATGCTTAGGATGCTTAAGAATTTAATTACTTAACTAGATTTCAAAATATGAATTTCTTAAATTGTTAATTAATGTGCCCATTTGTTCTAGTGCATAATTAGTTAATGGTAACATTCATTTCCAAATAACATCTTGATTTATCATGTGATTTATATTTCTTAAAGCAACATTGATTTTGACCTTAATTAACATTATTTAGACTCATAAGAAAGTTACTCTAAATTGAACTTCTGATTTTGGCAATTATTAATCAACATGAATTCATTCAGCAATTGATGATTTGACATTTGAGTCTAATCTATTAAATCATAAGTTCTAAAGATCTTAAAGTGATCTTATACCTTTCCCTTCATCTTAATTTATGGAATTTAACCTTATAAAACTAGTATTAATTATCTTATCAAAATTAATCATAATATTATTCCAAGGAAAAGGCCTTAATGAAAACCCTAAGATTAATGATAAGCTGGAGTCTTAAGTGATTAAAATATAAGCCTTAGATCTTAGATCCTTAGTGATATTCCATAAAAATCCATTTGAATTATTCCATCTTATTCTTAAAATTCATATTTGATTAAATTCTTTTAGTGGGTTTTATATTGATTTAATCTATAGAATAATGTGATTATTCTATAAAGCCAATTTAGATTTTAGATTCTTAAGTTCTTATTTGATTATTTTGTCTTATAATTATAGACTTAGCATTTCTTTAAGATCCTAATTTCTCTATCATTTCAACTTCTAAGATCCTTTACCTTTAGAATAAGTGTGGGTATGAATTCTTAGGTCATTGGAAGATTAGTACTTATAATTCAGGTTTGAACCCCAAGTTGAAGTTTGAACCTAGAATTCCTTAATCTTGATTGGCATAATCAAGATTGGGCTTGAGTTATTAAAATATATTAATAAAGTCATTGATTTATTCATTTAACCCTTTATAATCATCACTTCTAACTATGAATTAGAATTATTAAGTTCTAATGTTAACTTGAAGGTCATGAATCTGGGATGATACTCAATAGTTGGATATTGGAGATCCTAAGCCTATATCTTCTTAGAATAGAAAGAACAAATTAAATTTAGATAGTAACAGATATCATATATGTCTAGATGAGTCTCTTGCTTACTTGATTATTACTGCTTCGCATACCTTATGTTTTAGCCTTTTTCCTTGGACATATTAGTAGGACATAAGATATTTGATGAGTATCATATGTTATATTTAAAATTGCATAAATATGATTTAACTTCATTCAGTTCATTCAGTTCATTCAGTACAGTAGAGTGTGTTCTAATTTAGCTTGCCTCTTCAGTTCATTCTTTGTTTATATATTAGACTCGTACCTAGCTCTGTGCTTGGCTAGAGGGATACATGTCTAAGTTTATAACTTCAACTCGGACCTAGCCATACGAATGCCTAGGGGATACATGCTGAACTTTCTGTACAGCAGCCCGGCTGGCCCTTTTCTGTTATGGCAGTACTACTTTATGCATACTTCTACTTTCATTTCAGTTCCAGTTCAATGGCTTGTTTAGCCATCAATTTTACTTGCATTTTTTTTTTCTATTTTATGTACACTTTAGCAGTTCAGCATTTTATTCAGTATTTGCATATCTATGATGCTAGTTTTATTTCAATTTCCTTATGCTTGAGTTCAAATTTATTTATTAAAATCAGCACATATTCATATGAACATAAGTATGTTAGGATGAGTTTACTTTTAGTACTTTCAATTATTATATATTTACTACTTAACCTTATTACAGCTTCTAGTTGAGGTATGCTACTTTACATATTTTACTTTGATTTGTTATAAATGTTAATTTATAGCTATCCTATTTCTTATGGCTTGTTGCACCTTATTTACTTGCATGCTTAGTAAAAAATGTGATATCATGAGTATTTAGTCTTATTTAATTAGCCTAAAATGTGCTTAGATAATTTATCTAATTATAAATTTTTCTCTTTCTTTGTTGGGGCCCTGATATTATGATATTGATAATGTCAGATTTGGAGTCGTTCATTGAGGTTTCTGCTGGAGAAGGGCTTGGTCAGGAGGAGGACCTTCCTACTATTTAGCATAGCTAGTTAGCTTCATTTTCAGTTGAAAGGACGAGTGTTCCTTTTCTTTTAAATTCACTCCGTAATAATTTTATATTCCGGATGTATCTACTTTCTACACTGTTATATTGAGCTGAGTTATTGCTCGATTTTCCTTATTATGCTGTGATGTGAATATTATACTCTTTTTTGCTTTCGCTACTTTGATATTTTGATGCTTGACCTCCAGTTTCAGGTGGCAAGTCTTTCAGCTAAGGCGGGTTGGGTTTATACCTGACTTAACTATAGTTGGGAGGATTGTCATAGCTTGAGACCACACTCTCCATAATCATGTTAATCTCAGAATTAGCATGACTGTGGGGCCCACAATAATTGTAGGCAAACTCAACTAAAGTGAGGTGGTCTTTCTAAGATTCAATGAATCTAAAACACAAAGATGCAAGGGAACTTTCAGAATTTGATTTACTTGTTCAGTTTGACCATCATTCTAGGGATGTACAATATTACTCATATATAAGATGGTCCCCAGGTCTAGTTAAATTGCTTACCAAAATCTAATTGTAACTTTGATGTCTCTATCTGAAAGATTGAAATTAGGTATTCTGAATGGACAAACGATCACTTAAAAATAGAGCTTGACTAACCTTTCAACAAAATTAGTTTGGCAAAAAGAAAGGAAAGAGATGATTTGGAGAGTCTACTGACTATCACCCAAATCAAAATAGCTCTAGGTTTACCATTTGGTAAACCTAAAACAACAACCATGGAAATTTTAAACCATTTTCATTTTGGGATTTCGAATGGATTAAGAAGTCTACTAGGCTTCTAGTGTTCAGCCTTAACTAATGAACATGATTGGCACATAGAGATAAATATAATAATGTCTCATTTAATACTCGGTCACTAGAAGGATTTCTTCAAAAACTAATACAACCTACTGCTATCCCATAATATTAAAGGAACAGTCACAAATGTAGTTTCTGTAAACTCATCTGCAGTCGAATTTATAGAATATATATTTATCATTCACTCTTCTATTATTGATGAAACTATTATTCTAAACTATACTTGGAATACACAAATTCATAATCCACAAGATCCTATTATCTAGTGCAAACTTAGCTAAATGGTCCTATAAAAGTCAAAGCATTAGAACTCATCAAGTTATAACTTCAATTAATCAGTGTTGCCTAATGAAGTTAAATGGTTTAAATCAATCATCTTATTTACACTAGAACCCAACCTTGATACAATCTATCAAGATTAGGAGTCAAGAAATCAAATCCCAAATATGGTGTTCAAGTCTCTAAACTTAGGAGTTTAAACACATAAAAGTTAGGATTTTTAATCACTTAAAGACTAATGTCCTAACTATCAACTTAGGTAGGAACTTATAAATTAGCTATCTTAATTATAATAAAGTCTATTTAGTTACTACAGTATCTTATTATTACTCTACCTAAGTAGAGAATAGGCTAACTATTTAAGTTCTAATTAAGAAGCTAACTTAATTCCTAATGCTCCAAAATAAAGAATGAGATTGAAATAAGATGAGATAAGAATGAGTGGGAACTTAATAGATTAAAGTTATAAAAATGACTGATGCAACCTCACTCCCTTCATTGATGATAAAAAAAGTGAGAGCATGCACCTTTTGCAAAGCATCAAATTAATTGACTGCTTTTCCTTTCTGATTGTTCCTTGCAGTAGGAACTGGTTCTGCCATAGGGGCAGGCATGATTGCAAGAGTTAGAGCTTAAGAACTAATGGGAATGAGATTTTGGACTGATGGATGATGGTTTTCCCTTACTTTATCCATGGCACAATGGGTTTTCGCAAACCCAAACCTTATGACCTGGCCTGCCACAGGTGCAACACCTAATGCCTTAAATGTAACACTTACCATAAGGATGAGGCTTAAGCACTTGGGTACTTGCTTTATCTGCTGCTGTGGCTGCTGAGTCAATTTGCTCAACTCATCTTTTACAATAAACTGAGCAAGGGGAGGAGTGAACTCTTCTCTAAAGGTGATTTGAGTTCATCCCAAGAAACATCTTCAATGCTTACTTCTACAAAATGTGATTTTAACTCGTTATCCCACCAAAATTCAGCTTCTTTAATGTATAAGTGAGTTTCCAGGAGGATAACTTTGCTGCTAGAGCATTTTATGCTTGAAAGGTCCTTCTTAATTATCTTCAACCAATTGGCTACCTTGACGAGGGAAGCATAACCTTTGAAGGTTGGAGGATTGAGTCAGACAAATGCATGGAGAAATCCATCTACAACTGAACTTGATGCTGCATGAGTGTTGACATGGATAATCTTGGGACTAGGTGGATTAGTTTCTCTTTGAAGTGCTTGATCTAGCAATTCTATCAAGGTCTTCATTATCTTTATCAAAGTCTTGATCTCCACAGAAGTTGAAGAAGAGTTGGAGGTTGTTGCCTCTTCAATAGGGATATGGGAGTTATTAATTCAGTTTTCATCTTAATTGAAAGAATTGGCAAAAGTTTAACCAGAATAGATAAGGGAATTGGATAGAACAATCTAAAGCAATTAATCCATCTATAAAACACTATTCATTGTAGCTTAAATTATCAAAGTGAGTTTGCTATCTTGAGTTATTGATGTACATACTTTATATTTATGTGTTTGTCTGTATGATTGGAATGATAATTTGCTTATACTTCTAATTTCCTTTCTTCTTTAGACCTACTCTGATACCAACTGTAATGACCCTAATATCGGATCATAAACCCAATCCAACGTTAGGTGTTACTGTAGTATCTAATACTGCATTAATGATTCTTAATTCACTATTAGGCACTAAGGGGAGCCAAGAGTCTCTAAAAAGAAAAATAAGAAGTATAAATATTAAGTAAATATAAAATATTACAGTCATTCTAGAAAAGAAAGAGAAAACATATCACATAATAGTAAAGTAAAACTTCTAAAATTAATTAAAGTTATACAATATTTAACGTAATGACACCAATCCTCGTGGGATGCATAAGGTAAAGAAAGAAAGATAGTGGAAGGTAAAGAAAGAAAGACAATGGAAAGTAAAGTCTTCAAAGCTGTAACTACTGGATCTAATCTATGTCAAAAACAAGATCTACTCCAACCTCCTGATCAACCATATTTGGTACTTATTAGGGTATGGCATGACCAATAAAAGAAAGACAAGTGATTAGACTTAAAAATTCTAAGTACATTTTAGGGCAACTGATCTATTTGTAAGTTAGGTAGATATTACATTTAGGCATTTATAATTGCTATTTAAGCAAAGCTCAATGCAGTAAAAAGGGAAAGTAAATGGATGTAAGCAACAAAAGGCTATAAAGCAGTAAGATAGAAAAGCTTGTACAACATTCTACATCTATATAAGTAAGAAAAAATAGGTATTGTATACTAACAAGTGTGCAATAAAAGCAGTAAATGATTATGTACAAATGGACATATGCTAAGTAATATAAATGAAAAATAGTGTAAGCATAAATGAAAGTGATAACGACATACATTCCAAGTAAGTAAATGAGCTATAAATACAGGTGAACTTATAATATATGCAAGTAAAAGTAGTCTCAGTCTCAAGGACTGAGTACACAGTGAAAACAACCATTCTAAGGGATGAAGCACTGCAATATTTAGTAAAAGTAGTCTCAGTCTCAGTCATGAAGCACTGCAATATTTAAGTTATTTATCTTGTAATCTTGTTCTGTGGGCGTAGTAACAAATGAGGAGTTAAGCCGTCTGCTTAACTAAGTAAAGTGGGGTTTCCCATAACACTCACATTCCCCCTCTATGATATGTGAGGTCTCCTTATTACACTATTTCCTGCCCTAGTATTCAACTACATAGATCTTTCTCTAAGCTATAAACTTAGCATACTAAGACTATTCACATAATCCTAAGTAAGTTACACTTAGACACTTAAGTTGTTCCCTATAATCAAATGCAAAGCACTACTCCTCCTGAAGGTTATTATATTAATTATCTAACAAATCTTCTCTTAGATACAAAGGCTATATTAAGGATTACTACATATTATTCTTAATATTCCTCATCATTTAAGTGTGATTTATATTTCACTATCTTACCATTTAGAATTCACTTGAAGTTATCTAAATGACTCTTTATGGTTAAATATAAATCGAAGTTGAGTTAAGAGTCTAGCTTACAATTAACATTCCCAATGATGCCAAAGTAATAGACTTAAATTAAACTAAGGTTCTATAATTAAGAAGATGGATTGTAGGCTCATAATCTTGAAGCTTTCTTAAGCAAACTAGATTGAAGTGGTTCTAGCTCATAAGTTTGCTAAACTAGCTAAATAATCACTTGGAAGGCACTAGGTGCAAAGTTAAAGGAAATGTTACAATCTAGTAGGTCTAATTTTTCTTAAGTCAATATGTGTGCTAAGACTTGCTAAGAAACTAGAGAGGTTAAGGGAAGGTTTGATGCTGAATGGGAGGGTTTCCCTAAGTTTGTTTCTAGTGCCAGCAAATAGTCCTAATAAGATCACCTGCCATAGATAGAGGCAACCAAATAACTAAGTACACCTTATAAATTTGACTATTATACTTATAATGGAAATTAAATAAAGCTAGGAATTCTCAACCTACACTATCTCCTCTATTGTTGAGGCTTAAATCACAAGTTTACTAAATCACTCAAAGTATCCACTATCAGGTTCAAAAGAAGCCACATGAGAAAAAGAAGATGACATGAGCATAAAGTATCCAAATCTTTTCATAGTAACCAAGTAATCAATAACCCAAACTATTTATGATGTCAAGGATGACATTCATTATAAGTAGGGGAGCCTGGAACAACCCAAATCTTGATTAAAGCAATTAGAGCCAAATTGTTATTTTAATTAAGTCAAAATTAGTGTCCTGAGAATGTTCAAAATTAAGTGTTGAGTAAAACAAAATATAAGTCATTAGGTTAGTAATAATAAAAAAATGCTACACAAAACATTTTGTCAAGTTTTGAGCGTCGGATTGTCTGTAATTAATTTTTGAAGTTATTACCTTCAAAATTTAATTAAGAATAAAATATAACTCTAAATTGAGAAATTTTTGATCGAGGACATTTGTCTCATCAAGGCGAACCTCCCGGTTAGGTTTTGTTAAATTTGGAAATTGGACGGTGAAAAAATCAATTAATATTTTCTACTTAAATTCCCCCTCCCCCACTTTCTCTCACCTATCTCCTCTTGTCATGCCCCGGGATAGCCGCCAATTGATTACCTGGGACATCAATGGGAGAAGACCCATCCTGATTTGTCATCAACTCAACACTTATGTTGAATTGATTAGGATCAAATGAGTTATCTCTAAAATCCCTATCAGTGAACTAACCCTTAAGATAATTATAATTTTTATCCCAAGTATTAGTTACCTAATCCCTATGCATTGGATAATTATTGAATATGATATAAGATTAATAATAGAAAGATCACATCATAATACTTGGTATAAGATAATATAAAATTAAAGTGCGAAAACTAAACATTCATCCATAATATTCATCATAGAAGCTAGAATAATATTTATCTTAAAAAAGAAAATGAAAATACATATAGAGCTATTAAATTACATACCATAATTAAATATGCAATAAAATAACTCTTTCATCTCACCAACAGAAATAATAAAACTAAGTGCTAAAATCAGCAATCCAACGGATGTGCCTCTGCCTCTTCTTGAAGTTCCTAGATCTCCTCAAAAGTAGGCTCCTCAAATTGCTCCAAACCTGATATGTCAGTTTCACATGCTAGGGTCGTAGTAAAAAAAAATGAAATATTATGTTAGACAATGAGTCTATGTATATTTTAGGTTGATTATAGAGTTTCTTGTCATTTAAGGGATATTACTCAATAATAAGAATAAAATACTTAATGAAATAGAAATTAAACTGCATAAATTGAAAAAAAAAGTTATAAATATAAATCAAAACTACAAAAAATAGTGATCGAATAATACTAGTGATAAGATAAGTATGATGTAAAAATAATATAACTGAAAATAAGATTGTAAATTGAATAAAATGTGAAGATAACTGCAATATATGCCAACTAAATATGCATCTGAGTATGCTACAAAATATGCCACATGTACGCATAACCTTGATGCTAAATTGCATATCACAGAACTTAGATTTAACAACCCAGAGTTATTAATCATTAATCATCGGTCTAATCTATTAGAAAATACCTCTATTAGTCTTCAAATATCATTTAGAATTAACCTCTAAATTTTGGTTCAATTTAGAGCTCATTTAAAATTTCCAAATATTTTCATATATTTAATTAATCAATAAATTAAGACAATTAAATTGACATCTGATTAAAAATATGACTACATATCAAGTTTCTCACCCCTAAATTAGTTAATGGTGAATTTTTGAGATTTTTTTGAGCTCGTTTGGATGCCCAATTTTAATTAAAAAGAAAGCTAAAGTTAATAATTAAAATAATTACTATTTTTCCTTAAATGGCATATATTCATCATTAGGTATGACGGTGGATCAATCTCTCGAGGAGGGCTAATTAGACGGCCCTTAAGTCGTCTTCTTTACACGGGCATGCTGTGTGTTGCGCATGGCACTGTGCCCACACATGTGACATGCATGAGATATGGGCGCTGCTGAATTTAGCTTTTAAGGCTCAATTACTCCTCTTTTGATGATGTATAGTACCTCCTAGATACATCCGACGCAACTAATCTTTCGTGACGAGCCACCGTCTTCCCAAGCCCACCAAAAAAGACTCGTATTTCAAAACTTAGGTACCTCTTTACTCGCTAATTCAACTGTGTTTTACTTCGAATCCAATTCATTTCGTTATTGCATGTATCAAGGAATGATTGTTGAGCTCCAATCAAGCTCGATTGGTGCTCGACTATTACCAGTTGAATAATGTTCAATAGTAGCCGCAAACCCTTGAATTAGGGCACCATAATTAGGATGCTAGGGGCAACCACATGTGTGGATTTTGAATTCAGAAGGTAGGCCATGGTGAGAGCTTCATTTTGAGGTGTTGTGCACACTTGGGGAGCAATGAATTGAGAGAACGATGATGCCCTAAGTCTTCCCCATCTTCCCCAACAGTGCTAATGAACAGTGTAAGGCAGGTCACCCCAACCCGTGCAGCACTGTCATTGGGCGCACATGTGGCCCAACCTGTGTGTGGGTTGTGGGGATGACGTGCCTACAGACGCAACGTGGAAGCGGCTGTTGGCTAGGGAGTAATAATTGCTTTAACTAAATTAATTCAATTTAAATTAATTTATTATCCTTAAAAATATAATTACAAATATATTGAAATTATATATCAAAATGATCAAGAAAATGTATAGAACATTAATATGTAGTTAATTTTCCAATTTTCCAATTAATTTTGCTAATGACTTTCTAATTGTAATTTAGAGTCATTAATGCATAAATTTATTATTTTATGTCCAATTTGACCCTACTCAAGGTCATTGTACTTATTATGCTATAAGGAAGTTATAGCCACTATATTTGCATTATTTGGACAACAAATGTAAAATGTGAATATTTGACTTTTGAATTAATTAATGTTAAATTCCCAAAATTAGGGCTTTTCATATTTAGGTCTCCTAAATCTTAGGACACCTTAGAAAACTTAACTTATGACATGTTTCAACATTATATGATATTTTAAGTAGAAAACAACTAGGATAACTTAGTTTTGGTTTAGTACCAGTAAACCTAAGAAAGAGCTTCAATATAGAAATAAGATGATTTATGAGTCCTTAAGTCTTAACTTAGTACTTAAGGGTTGAAGTACTCCTAAACTCTAGGATGAAATAGATTAGTTAGCTCCCTATAACTATAAGATTCATTAAAGCCTTTAAGAGGTTAGATTGAGCTTAATTTAACTCCTTACATTCCTTAAGTGAAGGATCAACCCTAACCACCCTAGTGTATAATTTAGTGTTATTAGCTCATTTTAGTAAACCTAACTTCTTGCATAAATCTAGAACTCCTAGTGCATTAATGTAAACCTAGAAGCTAGTAGTTAGAAAATTCTCACTTAGCAGCTTACTTATTAAAAGTACATTAGTTAGGAGTTGGTTAAATTGGTATAGTTGTTAAATTGGGATCTCTCTAAACTTGAGATGCCTTAGTGAACTTAAGGCTAGTAATCTTATGAACTAACCTTTTTGCTATGAACCCTCACACAAGTCTTATTATAGTAGCATGGGAGAATATTAGTTTAGTATAACATAGGTTCATAATTTAACTTCATCTATACATTATTTTATCTTCTAATTAACTATAAATAAGATTGCCACTTTTCCTAAAAATCTATATTTTCATTAGTAATATGCTTTAATTGATTGGCCTAGTAAACTTAGATTGAATCATAACTATTAAAAGAGAGAAGTTATATTTCATATTTAGATCTTGTGAAATACATAGGATTGTATTAAATCCTTAGTGTAGCGCTTGTAAAATATGAATTGAATTATAAGATGTTAAGATGGAACCACTCTAGTGGGTTAATGTATTCCACTAAGGCTTAGTAATCAATCTAAATAACCTAGTACAACTTACTTAGTATAGAATAAGTAACTATATCATACTAAGAGAAGAGCTTAGAATTATATAGGATGAAACATTAGTAAGACTTAGAATTTCTTATGTGTTAATCATCTTAGTAAAACCTAGGTCTTAGTGTATATAATATTAATACTTAAATCTATAAATTTAAGTGAAAAAACTTGATGTTTATATTGATAAAACTAATGTAAAATAAATCTAGATAACTATAATTAAAGTAACATTATTCTTTAAACCTTATCATATTAGAATAGAAATCTTGTAAAATCACTACACTTAAGAATATATTAGACTGAACTCATTCATGTCACACCAAAGATAGAAGAACCTCTTTATGTTTAGAACACAAAGGTGTTGGTGAGATTTGATAATTAAATAATAGTTATAATATAGATGCTTTATTAGTGTAGTGCTAGAAACCTTATGACCTAAGTAGTGAAACTTATAGAAAGTAAGATAGATTATATAAATTAAATAAAATAGTATATTACTAACAATGCTTCAATTATATCTATAAATTATTTTTGTCACTATATAAAGCTTAATTAACTCACCATTTTCCAAAATCACAGTACTATACTAATACACTTTAATTAACTTAGAAATATTTGATGTCTAAGTTAATTAGGGGATTGATTGGCCCCAATAATTAAGGTAGATAGTTACAGTAGGAAAATAATGAATATCACATAGTTCATAATAAATTGAATTCCTTGAAAGTTGTAATGCATTAAGATTAAATCCTTGAATCATATATTAAAACTTTATACACAAAAGAAATATTAATCAATTAAACATACTTCTGAGGGGTATCATGTGGTGGATTATACTGTGTAGTTGATATTAAGCCATGGTAGGCTATTGGAGTATCAGAAGACTGCATAATTCATATGAGGGGGAAAATGCGTGTTTATAGGAGATCGTGCTTATATTATTGTTGAGCAAATGTGCATGACTCCTCCACTTGTTCTATACCCATATGGTAAAATATAAGATAAATAAGCATAAATTGTATATCTCACAATCTTATTGATTATGAATATTTACTATAATTTTATGACTATAATTTTTAGATTATTCAATCTGTGAGATTAAAATTGTTTTACTTATTATACTTCAACAGCTTGCCATTTTAGCTTTTCCTATAGTCAGGGTAGTGTAGTTTTTTCTTACTTATCACTTATGTTTTGCCTCCACTATCTTTCATTATTACTTAGCATCTGCTCTACTTGAACATATACATGATTTCTCTACATTATTAAGATGCTCTTATATCACGTATTTGCTTTATTAATATATTTGATGCAGGTTTGAGAAGTCAATTATAGACTATATAAACATTTTATAGATTTTAGAACTACCCATACTTCCAATTCATTTTCTTGCATTTTGCATCACTTAATTAAAATTTCAAGCAATTATTATGATATTCACTAAAATGAAATAACAACACTTACATTTAAATTGTACTTAAGCTTCTTAAAGTCTAACTGCTAGTTTTATTTTGTTGTTTGTGCCCTGCCATATTATAAACTAAATACGGTAGATCATGAGCTTGGTATTATGCTGTAGAGCTTGATTAGTGGACACAGAAGGTGCCAAACAGAGTTATGGTGGTGTTTCAGAAGGTTTCGAAGAAAAGTAAAGAGCTATAGTAGGTTTTTGAGAGGTCCTAGGGTATTTCAAAACAAGTGTGGGGCACCACGGCATGCCTTTGTGCCTTGGAGATAAAGGTGAGGCACCATAGTGCGCACTGGCGCCTGACACCCGACACCTGGGTGCCATCGCGTTCCGTGGCACTCGCTATTTTCCTACGATGGGTCAGATGAAAAATAGGCGCATCGTGGTAATTTGTGGGCCAATTTGGGCGATCTTGAGCTCATTTTAAAACTCTTTGGTATCCTTAATTTATAGGGGGTGTGGGAAAATGAAAAGGAGATGCAATATGCAAGCCTTGTGAGTGCAAAAGAGAAGGGGGTGGCAGCCTTACAGCTGAGGCTGCGCCAAAGGCCATAGTGGAGGTCGCAGCCAAAGGCAACAGTAGGAGGCTGCTGCAGTGGTTACACCCAGAAGTTGCTGATGGAGATCTTCACTGAATATTTGCAAGGAAGGGCTGTAGCGACATTTTATAGTAGGTGACTATAAGGGGGTTGCATTGGTGGCCACAACGGTGTGCTGCTGTGGAAGGTTGCAGTGGTGTGCAGCGACGGTGGTCGTAGTAGTGTGCTACAATGGAAGGCTCCAATTGTGCGATGTAGTGGTGGACACAGTAGTGTGCTATGGTGGAAGTCCATAGTGAGGTGCTACAGTGGAAAATCATAGTGGTGTGCTGCGGTGGTTGCATAGTGATGTGCTGCGGTGGTGGTCGTAACGGCGTGCTACGACGGAGGGCTGAAGCGGTGGCTCGGTGGCTGCAATGGGAGCTGTTGCATGTTCAAGAGTTGAGTTAGATAAACATGATAAGGCCATAGGAGAATGATGCTAGGGTTTGTGTGATCTCTATAATGGTGCAATCTTCCTCTTCTTTCTGGTTAGGGTTTCTCGAGAATAACTCTATTAGATCATGATATTTTCTTCATAGTGGATATTCTTAGTGGTGTGACTCCGTGAGTTTTCCCAAGCATTGAGTTTTGTATATTCTTGTGTTTGGATAGTTATTTCTCTATGATTGTTCTAAGATTTGTATAGTTTTGCTCCGGATTCACTCTATAACTGATGTTGAAAGATCCTAACACTTGAAATAGATTTGGTACCTAAAGTAGAGCTTGAGATGTAACAGTTTACTCGAATACTTCAGTTGTTCATCTTTTATTTTACATGTGAGGATGAGTGATCCATTTATTGAGTTTGTAATAACTATTTTGTGATGCTTACCTTTTTTATTCTTGTGATGACTTTAGACTTTATTTTATGCATGATTATGTGTGTGTGTGTGTGTGTGTGTGTGTGTGTGTGTGTGTATGTGTGTGTGTTTTGGATGATGATTGTTTACTAGATGATGATTTTCTTTTCCCAAATAGATCTACAAGTGAAGGTAGTATTCAATAGTGGGTTACAACATATAAATTCAATATTAAGTACTACCAAAACATTTATTATTATGTTAAGATTATCTAATCTAATAACGGGGCATTACACTAGATGTGCTTTGAAACACATGGCTAACAGATCCTAAGTGCGATATGCATCAAGTTGCTAATGATATGTTATGTTTATGCGATTCATATTATGCCAAAATAGAAGAATTAAATAACTAAAAATCCAGAAAATAGATAAGATATCCCTTTTTGTTGTCTAACTATTTATCCTGCCACATTATTCATAAATCTTTTTATAAGAATTATCTAATTATACTCATTTTAGATATTGATTTACTCTTAACATTATTCAATTGGTTTCATTATCTTGATGCAAAATCAAATTAATTTATCATATGTTAAGAGTACATACATATAAATAACATGTTCAAAGGAAGGTGAAATTGGATACTTAGGTTGCTTAACTGCACTTATCCTTGCACATAGGGATGGGATATATATATCCTTTCATAGTTTATTTTCTCAAACTAAGGTGTCCAAACACTAACTTATAACACACATTGGAATTGGGATGCTTTTCTTGACATGAATTGTACTTATCTAAATACTTAAGATAAGATAGACTAATACAATTCCTTATAAGGTAAATTAACCAATTCCTAAGTCAAGTTGAAATTAGAATTTTATTATAGATATGGACTTCATTCGTATATGATAATACTAATATCATCACTAGGTTTAGTTATAAGCAAACTATTTTATTTTTAAGAATTTTCAAACTACATGAGACTTAACTGGATGCTAATTATCTTACATTAAGCTCAAGGAAAAATCTTCTAAGTCTTTCATTTGAACTTACTTTCATAAGAATGTAACTTCAATATAATTTTCTTAGGGTTCATGAGGTAAATCTAGGGTTCTACCTCAAAGTGTCACAAATAAGGAATCTGACCTCAATAATTTAACTTAGGTATGGTTCACACAACATGTGAACTAGGCTAAACACTTAAGGACTGCTACCATAATTCTAATCCTTTTAACTGCTAATATAAGCTTCTATGATTGAAAGATTAATCATAGTTAGTCTAGAATATATTAAGAGCATTTACAATTAGTGTTTGTTAAATAGATCTAGATGGCACAAACAAGAATGTTGATTGTCTTCCTTAAGTTGCTTTTAAAGATTAACACCTCATTCCTTTAAATGATTTCTTACCATTAGAATTTGGTTGCTGAACAATCAATGCCTTTTAATTAGACTACTAAGTGACTTGAGCCTTTCAAAATTTATTTTGGGAAGAATCATCAAGATTTGGGAATTTACATCTAAACCATAGATTCCCTTAATCAAATCAATCACCTTTAAATGTTTTAGAATATATCATGTGAAATTGAGTTCAAGGATAGGATAGGACTTATTATTATTAAAAAATTCCTTACTGTCTAATGAGAGTTTAGACATTAAGTAGGCTAAATTTGGCTAAGTGAATTACCTAAAATTGGCTAATTATGGTTTTGAGCTATTTAGTGGTGATTAACAAATTTATTATCTAAAAATGGAATATCAAGATACCATTATGTTTTTTTACTATTTAATGAATCAATAGACACCTAAATTACTTAATTAGATCATAATTGATACTAATATACTCTAATCAAGGTTTGGGGTAACTAATGAATGATTAACAAAATTAATTATAGAAAAATAATTCTACTTTTATAATTAAATTCTCCTCTATATAAAAAAGAAAAGAACCCTAGTCATGTAATTTGGCTAAGTAAATATCATAATATTCACTAATTATGATTTGGAATAATTAGAGTATAATTAAGAAAATCACTCACATAGAGTAAAATAGTATTGCAGATTATTAACTTACACAATTTCTAATTAAAATGGTATATATGTTTATAATATTTGGATGCATATTGACTGAAATAAAGCTAACCCTATTTTCCATTTAATCTAATATAGTTAAACGCATTCCATACACTACCCTAAGTCAAATCCAAAGGTTTCTAGGGTTTACTTTGGAGGGGAAATTCACCCTCCACAGTCCACCATCCTAGTGCCATAGTCGATCCAGGGAGCACCTCCATGATTTGGGGGTGGTCTGGAACGGTGGGAAGATACTATGGCTCGGGAAATATACCCCACTGTACAGATCTGAGCCGATTGCTGCTCAAGCAAGTTCGATCGAACCTGATCATCATCAGTAATAAATAATTACATCATTCATTGCATGGGTTAAGAGTTCAGCATTAAGGAATGGGGTATCTGGGCTGAGGAGGGAAACGATCAAATCGTAGGTGATTGAGGGAAATTAGGGAGCTAGGTTTGATCCTCATGGCTTGCTTGAGCTCATAGTAATTAGCAGGGGGCTTGAACACAAAGCCACACCCACATAATCATTGGCAGGATGAGCTGAAATCGCCAAGTTGACTAGATGCTGGGAGAACCAGCTAGGCTTACAGAGCTTTCTAGGAAAATTGGAAGTTTGGAAGAGATTTTACAGTGAGGAAAAAGATAACTATGCAATTCTTTGGGTTATTTATAGCCTAGGATGTACAATGGAATCTCAAGCTAGCCTCCCATGGATGCCTAAGAACCCTTATGATTGGGTTAGGCCCGATAAAGGCAGACCCAAGAGTAATGGCCCCAGGATATTAGGATGAGATGAGTAGTGGGGGACAATGAAAATCCCCATACTGCCATGGTGGAATATCCTTGGAATCTTGTCGAGCGAGGAGAGGATATGGGGATGACTAGTGAGCAGTAGAGAGACCATCGCTAACCTTTTGATCGATCGAAGAAGAAGATAATGGTCCTGATGCCTCAACCCTTAATGACCGAACATGGAGTAGACCCCAGCCGTTAGATCCCAAGTGCGATTTAACACATGATAACAAATCAAGGCTGCATTTGATCTGAGCCATCTAATCTGCATGGATAGATGGCCAGATGGTGCTTGATTAGTTGTCGTATGATCGGGCTCCACAGCGGATCACCCGCAGTCCACACAATGAATCCTAAGGATTCAGCTAACCGTTAAAAGTTGTTTATGCAAATATTTGAAATTAGGATCTCTTATGTGGAATTTTTTAAATTTAATTTTAAATGAATAAAGGCCTAAATGACCTCCAAAATTTTACCACCAACTAATTTAGGGGTGATGAATTTAAAAATGCAACCTGAATTTGATGTGAAGATAAATTTAATTTAACTAATTAGTCTATTGATCCAAACAGTCTCCGATGAATCCCAAATTTACGAGATGAGGTTCTAACAAGTTTTAGAACTTAGTGTCACAAGATTTAAGATCTAAATTAAGCATGAATTAGATATGATAACAACTTAGGGTTAATACACTCCCTAAAGGCCTAAATGACCTCTAAAATTTTACCACCAACTAATTTAGGGGTGATGAATTTAAAAATGCAACCATAATTTGATTTGAAGATAAATTTAATTTAACTAATTAGTCTATTGATCCAAACAGTCTCCAATGAATCTCAAATTTACGGGATGAGGTTCTAACAAGTATTAAAACTTAGTGTCACAAGATTTAAGATCAGAATTAAGCATGAATTAGATATGATAACAACTTAGAGTTGTTACACTCCCCCCCCCCCTTTAGGGGCCTACGTGCCTTCCTACCCGATGGGCTGCCTAGCCAACTGGCATACGGGCAGCCCAGCCTAGCAGCTCCCCCCACATCCTCTCTATATAATCCCATCCCCTCTCCCTCTCTTCTTCCTCAAAGCCACCTCTTTCACCATCTTCGGCAGGTCACCGAGCTTCCCCCCTCCTTCCTACCTCGTCGACGACTTCTAGCCTCCCTCTCCCTCCCCCTCGGTAATGCCAAAGCCTCCCCCCTTTTTCCTTCTTCTTCTCCTTCCTCGGTCAACGATCACCCCTCACTCCTCTACCTTGCCATGCCGCCACCTTGTCGGCACCTTGCCAAACTCCTCCAGAGTCATTCCCCACCTCCTTGGAAAGCCGTCGCCTCCCTACGGTGAATCTTTTTTGAACAGGAAGAAGAACCATGAAGACAAAAAAAAAAGGAGTGAGAAAATTTTTATGAGTAAATCAAAATATTAAAAATTTTAAATGAAACGCAAAAATAATTAAATATTAATTTTGACACCTAACATAACTAACCTATTACCAGTATTTTTTTATTTTTGCTCCCAATTTTTATTTCTGCTTCTAACTTTTAGTTTTTCTTCTAATATTTTTTTAAGTAATTTTTTTATTCTATAATTTTACTGCTCTTTTTATTTTATTTACTTAATATTATTATAAATATATACATGGTTAGGGGAAGATGATGATGATTTTAAATTTTCTACTCTTTAATTTTTAAGTTCTGCCATCATTATCCTTATTACTATTTATGTTACTCTATATTTTTATCATTTCAATCATTTTCTTCTCTCCTTATTTGTGTTTATTATTCTTACTTACAAAGAAACTGTAGCAATCCTAAGTTTTTATCTTGCCTAATTAATGATTAATTAGGTCTTAAATCTTGTGCAATTAAGTTCCAATCCTCATTTGAACCAAACCCTAAAAATTTGGGATTCATCATTTGGAGCAATTGATTAATTGATCAATTTAGTGACCAAGAAAATCAGCTAAATTAAATTGATCTCCAAATTAAATTTTGATTGCATTTTTAAATTCTTCACCCCAAATTAACTAAGAGTAAAATTTTTAAAATTTTTGAAGGTCATTTAGTTCTTAATTTAATTGAAATTAAATTAGGGAAAATTGCACATAAGGGATTTTAAAACTTAAGAATTGCAAAATTTCCCTTTGCAATAGTTGGCAGATTGCCCAGATTCACTGTGCGAACAGCGAGCGATCCGATGTCTCTCCCATCCATGCATCAACAAAACATGGCTCATTCAAACTATCCATCCCTACAGATCATACAATCCTAATCGCCTCCACGTTCCACCGTTACGCTCTGATGGATTAGGACTGTTTCACGATTTCCATCGATCCATCAGACAACCGAACGAGCTCCCGCCACTGCTTATCTTCATTCTGGCTCATCCGCACCTGATAGAAAAGATCCTCTCATATAGTCGCATTAGAGGCTGTTCCTCACTCCCTCTTCCACATCAGCGGGCATTGCTCTCCATTCATGCAAGTGGAAGGGATTTCCACCGGACCAATTCGGCCCGACCCTACCATATTTGGCAGCGGGAGGCTACCTCCTAAGTCGGGCCCAAAATCCATGGCCCGAATCCTCCAATTACTCCTGAGGCTATAAAATCCCTAAGGTTCCTTAGTGAGCCTTTTTGCTCACTAAGAGGACCCCAATTGTTCAACCTATCAGCCACTCCTCCTCCTATACTGACCAATTGACCCCGAAGATTCCCACACTTCTTCCCATCAATTCAATGGGCATGACTTAGTGTTCAAGTTTTCAAAAGCTAGCTAGCAACTTAGGGAAGCTCCAGCATTAACATCCAGTCTCTGGTCTGCACTCGATCACTCGCTGCTCATCAACCTCTCCCTCAGCTCGGATACCCCTTCTCCTAGCCAATTAGGCTCACCCTGTGCTTATTTTGAGATGGTTAGCTTAGGAATAGTATGGAAACCATTCTAGGATGGCTTGTAGAAGTTCATGCACATCTGGGGCTCAATAGTAGCCCAGACAGTGCAAAGAACCATCTGGATGGGGTTGTCGACTCCTGCGACTTAAACATGTTAATTATACGTGGTTAGCTCTCAATGGGATGGCTACTCACAAAAAATTGCAATTTTTTATTGATCATAGACAATCAATACAACTTGATGTAGTTGGGCTGGCCCATTTGCCCTCCACCTCACTCGAACAGTAATAATACTGAATAGTACTGGTGCCCGAGTTGGTTCCCACCATTCCTATCGCTCTCAAACCCAGCCTGTATATAGCTTCTCTTCATCTTGAAATGCTGAACCTTTCAAGGTGAAGTAGAAGCCATCCGGATGTTTTTACATGTAGAATTTTCTTTTAAGAGTAAACCCTAGCTTGGAGCCTCAGTGGGTAAGGTCCCAACGACTCCGTAGATCCCATAGGAGGATTATTGGTGTGTTCAACGTGCCTTCATCAAATGATCATGTAGTGATTGAGTTTAGGTCATGGCATGGTTGGGGCACATGGGAATTGATAAAAATATATAACCCTAATTCGCTAAGCGTTAGGGAAGTGCACAGAAGGAGGTAAGGAACAGTATGGGTTGGGCCGCTCACGGCCCAAGATTTTCAAATATAGTGGGTCATCAGGTCCTGATCGACGAATGATGTCCCGCGTGCAGCTGACCCGTCAGGTTCCGGTCAACCTGATAGGGCCCGAGTTCCAAAAGGGATATAATGCAAAATATTTTTATGAAACCTAAAGTATGAACATAGAGAATCTTAATGGAAACTAGGGTTTTCTTATTTTCAGGCAATATGCATCCAAATTTTATAAAATTATATACTATTTTGATTAAAAAAAATGTAGTGAATAATAAAATGCAACAATATTTTACTTTTTGTGATTGATTTTCTTAATTATGCCTTAATTGCTTAAAATCATGATTAGTTAATATTATGATGAAAACTTAGCCAAATTACATGATTGAGGTCTCCTTTTCTTCCTTATATAGAGATAAATTTAATTATGGAATGAGAATAATTATATGTAATTAATTGTGCTAATCAATTACTAATTACTTTAAACCTTGATTAATGAATATTAACCCTATTTATAATCTGATTTTAGTGTTTTAAGTATCTATGGACTCATTAAGCATCAAGGAATCTAATGATAACTTAATATTCTATTTTTAGATGATAGATATGTTAATCACCCTTAATTAGCTCAAAACCTTAATTAGCCAATATTAAGCAATCAACGTAGTCAAATTTAGCCTACTTAATGTCTAAACTCTTATTATACAATAAGGAATTGGTTAACAATGATAAATCTCACTTTTGAATTATATTCCTTATATTTGAGCTTAAGACCCTTAAAATGATTGATTGATTAAAAAATCTTAAGGCTTAGTATTATGCCTCCAATCTTGTTAATTCTTTCCAAAGTTAATAAACTAAAATACTTAAGCCCCTTAGTAATTTAATTAAAAGGCACTAATTTTTCAAACAATCATTCCAATTGTAAGGAATCATTTAATAAGGTGTTAACCCTTAAAAATGTAGCTTAAAGAAGAGAACTTGCACTCTTGATCATGCCATCTAGATCCATTAAGTAGACAATAATTATAAATACTCTTACACTAATTAAGACTCATTAGGATTATATTTCAATCTTGGAATCTTACTTTTATTAATTAGAAGGATTAGAATATTGTAGAAATCCTTAAAAAATAAGCTTAAATCAGATGGTTGATTGAACTATAGTTATTTAATTCATTGAGGCATGATGCCTTATTTGTGACACTTTGAGGTAGAACCCTAGACTTACCATGTGAATCTTAAGAATTGCTTACATTCTTGTGGTTGTAAGTCCAAATGCAGAATTTAGATGATCTTACCTTGGAGCTTAATGTTAAACTATTAACATCTAAGTTATATCTCATATAGCCTTGCAAATCCTTAAACCTTAAATAGCTTTCTTATAACTTAACCCGATGATGATAATATTATTATCATATGAAAATGGAAGTGCATATATATAACCTAGCTGATTTCATTTTGACTTAAGGAATTGGTTGAATTTTACTATAAGGAACTGTAGAGTTACTATCTTATCTTAAGCATTCAGATAAGTATAGTTCTTATCAAGACAAACATCCCAATTCCAAGGCACATTATGAGTTAGGGTTTGGACACCTTAGTTTGGGAAAGAAAACTGTGAAAGGATGTATGTCTCTTATCCCTGTGCGTGGAGATAATTGCAGTTAAACAACCTAAGTATATAATGTTCCCTTCCTTAGGACATGCTAATTATATGTATGTATTCTTATAATATAATAAATTATGTTAACTTCGAGTTATGGTTATAAGACTTATTGAATCAAGTATAATTAAGGTTTGAATGTGTATAATCAAATGGTTCTTGTGAATAAGATATCTGAATAATATGGCATTTAAATTAATATGTGTATTAGGATGTGACTGGATAAATAAACAAATAACAAAAATGGATATGATTTCTATTTTTAGGATTTTAATTATTTAATTCTTTCTATTTTTGGCATAACATGAATCATATAAGAATAACATATTATTAGTGGTAAGATAATAGTACGATTCGAGGCACACCTAGGATCTATGGGATGCAGTATGGTGTCAAGGTTATGCATATATGTGGCATATTATATAGCATATACAGATGCACTTTTAGTTAGCATACATATGGTTCAGTATTGCATTTTATTAGATTATCTTACTTTTAGCACATGTTTTTTTATTTTTAGTAGTTTGATTTACATTTATAATTTTACTTCAGTTTATATAGCTTGATTTCTATTTTGTTATCTCTTTACTGCCATATTGATTAATATACCTTAAATGATAAAAAAATATTATAATCAGCCTAAAATGTAATTAGAATTATTGTCTAACACAAGATTTTCTATTTTTGGTTGAAGCTCTGGCATGTGAAACTAACATGTCAATCTTGGAGTAGTTCGAGGAGCCTTTTTTTGAGGAGATTCAGGAGGAGACAGAGGAGCAATAGCCGCTAGAGTGTTGATTTTTGTGCTTAGTTTATTATTTTTGTTGATAAGATGAGAGAACTATTTTAATTGAATATTTAAATTCTGGTTTGTAATAATTAATTATGGATGAATTTTCACTTTCATTTCTGAGATAAATATTTACTTAGCTTCTGTGATGAATGTCTAAGCTTCCACACTTTAATTTTATACTATCTTATACTCAGTATTATGATGTGATCATTATGCTACTAGCACTTACTTCATATTCATTGGCTCTTCATAAATTATCATATTGCCAATGCACATGGGTAAGTTACCTAATACTTAAGATAAAGAGATTATACTTATCTTAAGGATTAGACATAGTTGTTGAAGTATTCAAAGATAACTCATTCGATCCCAATCAATTCAGCTTAAGTGTTGGGCTAATAAAGGGTTAGGGTGGGTTCTCTTCAGTTAATGTCTCGAGTTAACGTTTGACGACTAGCCCACGATATTACAACTTCGGTCTCCACATTCACCTGCGGCTGCAATCTATAAAATGATAGTCTTGATGTCAGCCAGGTAGGAAGAGACCAAACGGCTGCCCATCCTAATGTTGAGTTCAATTTTAAGCTGTATAACCCTTGAGAAGTTCAAGGATTAAAATTGGCTCTAATGAGTTGCCCAGATGTCGCAGCGGTGATCAATGTTGAGATCATGAGGAAGAATGGAAGGGGAAATTGTCGAGCGTATTGTAGCTGCCAGGCTCATATATGCTTGAATTCAGCAGGAATGTGAGGGGTTCTTGATTGGTGCACCTTGCTCGCTTGTTGTAGATTTATGAGGAGTAGTGGATCTGTCAAGATGTTCAGTGAGATCATTGGCCAAGAAAAGTTTGTTTTTCTTAGTGCGCCAAATGGGATAGTTGTCCCCTATATGAGTATTCTTCACCATGCTCTTGATGTTGTGCATAAGAAATTTGAGATTTGAGAGAATAATCTTGGGCTCGGTGTTGTCACTGCTTTGTTATACTCATTATTGTCAATTCTAGCCATGGTGGCTGAGGAAGAAAGGGGGATCGGGAGGAATTGAGGTTTCTTGAACGGTAGGGGGTTTAGGGTTTCTTGGGTTATTGGGGTTTCTTGGGGAGGAATCGAGGTTTCTTGGAAGAAATGGAGTTGATTTAATACTAAGATAAAGTAAATAAAGGAAGGGAAGTAAAATGCAATTAAATTTTTAATAGTATGAAACATTATAGAGGTATTTATAGGTTTCAGCTATTATTGTGAGTGGCTAGGATGAGTTTGTTAGGAGCGGATGGGGCATAGTAATCTAGTTGTTAACATTTTGTCCATGGTTAAATTTAAAATGACAGTTGAAGAAGAACCAAGAACCTCTTTAGAGCATCAAATCAACTTTCTCTTCCCGATAGAGCTTAAGGAGAAAGTATCCATCCGATCAAGAGAATAGAGACAAAGAACTATTAAGTTTCCACTACTAGAGTAGAGCTCTATAAGAAATTTTTTCTCCCAAACTTAACCCGACTATAGCTTTTTCGTTGTAGTTCCCCTTCCATGATTTCTTCACTAGAGAAAGTAATAAGATCATAAGTGGGAGGAATGTAGGAGAGAGAAAGAGAGAGAGAGAGATTTTGATTCTTTCTAAATCAAAGAAAAAAGGGACTTCCACAATATTATTGTAGTTAAAGCAAAACATATTATTGAGGCGAGAGAAAAAGATTGAGAATGCCTACATTATTCAAGGGAGGGGCCGGCGGCGATCACATATGGGCACCGCTTTCCAAAAGGTGCTACCAGCTGCTGAAGCGTGAGTCAAGCGATTCAATGTTAATACTTTGTTATAGCTGTAGGTGGTGTTTATGTATGTAGAGATAATAACTTAGGCAAGATTCTCATTTAAATGTTCTCCAAAATAGGATGTAAGTATGATTTATGAATAACTTTATATACTTTTATGTATATATATTTAAATAATGTATTCGCTTGATAGAATTTTGATTTCTAATTTCTTGGATAAATATTTTAAGCCAGCCAGGAGTTGGACCCGCCAAAAAAAGGAGGAATCTAAGGCGAATGGTAGAGGCGGGGGGACCATCCCACCTAAACGTCTTCTTCTTCCAGCTCATTCCGCCTGGCAAAGAAAAGGCTTGTAAAATGGACAGCCCCTCGCCCGTGAGGCAGCTTGCATCACTGGCAATGGCTTTCCTCTCTTCAGTGCTTCTGGTGTTGCTGGCGGGAACGGTGGGTATTGCGAGCGCGGCGAATCTGACGGACGTGCTGAGCAAGGGCGGGCAGTACAGCACGTTCATGCGGCTGCTGCGGTCGACGCAGGCGGAGGGTCAGATCCAGAGCCAGCTCAACAACTCCTTCAACGGCCTCACTGTGTTGGCTCCTACTGACAATGCCTTCAGCAATCTCAAGGCCGGCACCCTCAATGCCCTCAGTCCTCAGCAGCAAGTCACCCTCGTCCTCTTCCACCTTCTCCCAAGGCACGCCCCCTCACTCTCTTCACACCTATTTTTTATCTACTTTTGAACGTAAAGCTCTTTCAAAATATATATTTAAAATATATTTCTTCAATAAATTATATTTTCAATAAAAATAAAAATATATTGAGCAAACAATCAGGTTTACTCTTATTGTTTCCTAAAACAGATACTACACCGAGTCCACCTTTGAGACGGCCAGCAACCCATTGCAGACCCAAGCGTCCGGCCCCGATGGCGTTTACACGTTCAACATCTCCAGCACCACCAACCAAGTCAACATCACCACCGGCGTCGTCGAAACTCCGATCAATAATGCCCTCTACTCCGATTTCCCCCTCGCCGTGTTCTCCGTAGACAAAGTTCTCCTTCCTTCCGAGCTCTTTGGAGCGAAGCCGCCGCCGACGGCCGCGGTTCCGCCCTCGCCGTTGCCAGCGAAGGAGAATCCAAAGAGTGGGAAGGCGGCTGCGGGGGCGGTGGCGGATGCACCGTCAATTGCGGCGAGCCAGCCATCGGCGGCGGCCGGGCTGGCTACCGGTGCTGCTGCTATTTGGAGTGTTGCTTTGGCTGTCGGGTTTGTGCGTATTTGGTGAAGAAACAGTGTGAAGGAATTCTTTTCTATTGTTATTCTTTAGGATTACGCTACATTTGCATGCACGCGGCGGATGGAGTTTTTATGACTGGTTGTGATTGTTGTATTTACTATGTTATTTTGTTCATGCTATTTGGTTTAGATGTGCTCTTCAATGTATATCTTTAGATGGGATGCTTTCTTGATTTGAAAAGCTATAGTAGCTACTGATATATTTTGGATAGCAGTGATGTATTGATACATTTGGGAGATGAGTATTATTTCTCATTTAAAGGGTATCCATCTTGCAAATTGGAAACCTAATGGGATAATCATATAAGGTAATATATCATTGTAAGAATAAGAGTTCCACCAACACAAAATAAGAGTTGGTAGAAATATTTATGCTATGGCATAAAGCTTTATTGGGTTTTTATGGGAACGCTGCAAGCAACACTCCCACCATTCTCCCCCCTCCCTACCTACCCCTTATTAGGTCAATCACATACCTCTAGGAAATTTCTCTTCACCGGTCACATCTCCCCCTCCAATCAGCTTTCACTCTTCGTCACTACCCCTACTTATGATACCATCTCCTTCTCCTCTGATGAGCTTCAAGATCATTGCCTGGCTTGCTCCTCCTTGGGGAAGAAACACTCTAATAAAACCCTTTTGGATTCCAAGACAAAATCTTGGAAGCTTAAGGAATTCTTGTTTCTCTTCACTTTGTCAGAGGTTTCTCTTCCTACTAAAATCTGCATGTCATGAAGGCACAAAATCAATTTTTCATGCATTATCTTAGTTCTTCTTTAACTTTCCTTTTGTTCTCAAGGCATGGGCTGAAGAATTGGTGAGCTTTCCTTCCTTCGCCCCCCTTTCAATCTAGGACAAGCCCTCAAGCCTTCCTTCCTCTACTGCTTTGAACTCAAGTCGCTCTATCAATGAACTCCAGTGCCATTGGTGCCCTCAAATGGCTGACAACCTAACTTTTTCCAAAAGTTATTTGACATTAACTTGACTCTACTAGAGATCTCTTCAACTTCTTTGCTACCATCAAGTTGGACATCAGTGGCAGAGTTCTCTACTAATGTGGAATCTATAATAGGATCCCCATGATTTGCAATTATTGTCACCTCCTTCATTCTGGGTGTGTTCCCTCTTTTATTTGAGCATGTATCGCTTTAAACGACCCAAATATCATCTCTTTTTTAGTCACTCATATAGTCACTCATATCAATCTTCCATCCTCAACCACTACTCCTACCCCCCTCTATCTCTATCCTCAAATACACCCCATTTTGTATTGGGCACTTCCTCCAACCCATCTCCAGACTAGCCCTTTTCAAGCTCCCCCAGCCCTCAATTGAATATACAATTCCCTTTTTTGCCCTATCAATTTTGACATTAATCTTTTTAAATTTCACTTTAACATTTTATTAAGTGCATGTTCCCAACGTGCTTTCATAACCCTAATTTTCTCCTACATGCCATGAACATAATTCTATTTAGGGTATTAATGGTAAGTGGAGTTCTCATTGAGGTTGGCAATAGATGCTAACCTCTCCGTCCCCCGGTTGGCACTAGATGCTAACCTTTCCGTCCCACCACCCCTCAGCTCACCTCTTTCTCCCCCACTTCCCTCTTTTCTAATGTTAATTTCTACTTTATTTTTACCTAACATTATGTTGCTTATTATTGTTGATTGAAATGTTCAGGGTCTTCACCCAACCCCCTTAATATTTGATCTCACATATCTACTTCAATTGCATAACCTTAATATCATTTTCCTTGCTATAGCTTAAAATAAGAGTTGATGAATTTGACAACCCTCTCTACTTTGAAAAGTCTCATTTATTTGATAAAGAAGTTTCTTGCAATAATTTTACATCTATGATAGGAATTTGAATTTGGGTTAAATTAAATGAAAATCATTCCTCTTGCACTCTAATTACTTACAGGCTATTTACTCATACTATTCTACATTACTATAGTGGTGCTGTTACATTTCCTTTGTATATGCTAGAAATTTATAAACAAAATGTGAAACAATTTGGAATGGGATACTTCTTCGAACTAGATCTATTGATCCCAATTGGGCCTTACAAAAATATTTTAATTGTATTTATTTGCTGAAGTAAATTTTAGGGTTCTTTTACTCCAACTTCCAATATGAAGGCTTACATATTTCATCTTTGAAGTTGCTCTATTAGACCTCTTTGTGGTTAGCTGGAGCACAATTGGTTCAATAGGAAAGCTATCAATCCCATCAATGCCAAATTAAATAGAATTATGTATGATAATTTATGAATCAATGCATTTAATTCCCCCTTTACAAATTTTTGCAACCATGTTTTTTGGATTACTCTCCACATCTATCAATAGCCATTTGAAAAGAAGCCTCTATTCCATTTCAAATTTAAAAACGTATGATGTTTGTTGCTTGAATTCAATGATATGCTAGTTATTTCTTAGAACTTCTCCAAAAAGGAGATCCTTCATTTTCAATCCACTTCATATGTAAAATGATTAAGCATTATCTCAAGAGCTATAAAGTACACAGATATCTTAACATTATTAAATATGTCAAATCAATCTTGTTATATCAGTCTATCATTTATAATAATTTAGATAATGAACCGATTATTCCTATCTTGCACTCTTGAGATAAATAAGGATCAAAATTGTACTTCTAACAAAGAAGAAAATGATTTCCATTCATTTACCATGATTATATCATTGGTATACACAGCACAAGACAAGCAATGCAGAATACCACTTGTGATGCAAACAATAAACCAAAGTCTAAAGCCTTTGAGGATCGGGGTGCGCTGCTGGTTACCAAGCTAGCTTAAGAAATCACAAAATCATAACAAGAAGAGCGCAGCACATAAAAAATCATCCAAACACAAGCATATATGTGGAAAACCCAATATTGGGAAAAACTACGAAGCCATACCAATGAGAAAATCCTAGTTTTTGAGTTTTATAGTCGCTTTATTCAGCCTTTTATAGTCTATACAAACTCTCCACCCAGTCACCTTTTGAGTTGGGATCAATTCAGTGTTGCCATTAAGAATTATAATCATCCTAGTTTTTTTTGGCACCACATGAATAGGGCTCACCCAAAGGTTGTCTGAGATAAAAAAATTTATTCCAGCATCTAAGAGATTAATGATCTCTTTATGAACCACCTCATTTATATTCGGGTTTAGACGCCTTTGAGATTCAATGGAGGGCTTAGATTTATCTTTCAAGAGAATATGGTGCATGTATAAAGTTGAACTAATTCCCTTAAGATCAGCTATAATCCACCCTATTGCCTTCTTGTGCTCTCTCAAAACCTTGCACAATTGATCTTCCTAATTTTTGCTCAGCAATGCAAAAACTATTACTGGGAGTGAGGTTCCTTCCCCTAGGTAAACATATTTCAAGTAAGTTGGTAATGGTTTTAGTTCTAATTCAAGAGGTTCATCAATGGACTATTGAATTTTCTTTCTTTCCTCAATTAGTTCCTCTATCTTACCTCACCCTCAAGATCTATAACTTCCTCATTGATCGCATAATCTAAATCTCTTACATCTTCTGACATCAGCACTTCTTCAATCAAATTAATTATCCAGCATTCTTCATTTGGTTTAGTTGGGTGCTTCACTGTATCATTTTTATTGAACCTGACCTCCTCTCCTTCACATCAAAGACTCAGTTCCCCTTTATCTCCGGCAACGGTGCCAAAAACTTGACAGACTATAAATACACGTCTGCACTAGCATGCAAGTATATGTGGTCTAAAGTAATAATTTGGAATAGTGAGTTCTGGATTTATATTGTCCACATGGAACGGTGGTTTTATTATTAAGTTTTACCTTCTTTCAATAATGTTTAAGAAATTCATTTTGGTGTTTTGTTTAGTTCGTAGATCAATAATGTAAATAGCTTAAATTGAGATACTATTGATTAAGAATATATAGTTGGGATTTCGTTATGTGACTCGTAAGGGATTGGTGTTGTATTTAATTCATTACAATTCATAAAGTATTTGGATTATGCTAATCAAGCCATGTGAACATAGTGTTCCTTAGATTGGTCCTCTAATTCCAACTAGTTCAAATCTAGTGCGTAAAGTGAACACACTAGGGTTCTTCCTCAGCACATAGACTCTTATGAGATCACATTAGATTTCTTTTAGAATTCCTATGTCTAGGTTATCAAAATAATATTTAGTTGGGTGATCTCACAAGCATTGATTCCCACCAATCAGCATCATGCGCTCCACACACAGTTTAGCTAAGGGAGAGGATTTATTGGACCCAATGGACTATGTCACATTATCTATGGGTGTTCGATGATCTCTCCCTCTTTCTACTTTGCTGAGCTGCAAAGAATGATAGGAGGGGGGCTTGGCTCACAAGCTTCAACTTTTCGGATGAGCTTAATAAGTGGTGCTAATAGGCTTGAGAACTTGTCACGTAGTTCTCAGCTCTATTGCACTCACTTCTTGCTCTATTCCAATTAGTGAGCATTGGAGCACAAGTCTTTTAATAAAGATTTATATTTGAAAAAACAATTTAAGCATTTAAATTGAAACATAAAAATAAGTAAGCCTTAAACTCAAATTTTATTCATTGCAACTTCAATATACAACACCATACATCCCACACTCATCGCATGACTATGGCTCAACCCTCTCCAAAGAGGGTCTAGCCTTCCATTGCAATCACAATATAGAAAGATGCACTCAAAGATAAGAACTTTGACATCGGTTCGACTGTAAGAAAAATAAGAGAAAATAAAGAGAAAATATTAGGAACAACCCTGAATTTTGGGGTTCTCTGGATTTTTTTTCTCCTTTCTCTTCCTTCCTTCAAGCTCCTTGCACTTCTCCTTCTGCTTGATCTTGCAAAGGTACTTTGAACCTTTCCTTGGAGAGTTCTCCTTCTCTTCCAACAGCAATCCCTCTTTCTAGGTCTTAGAATGTCAAAATTGGAAACCCTGCCATAATTTTAATTGGCAGTAATTATAGAATTCTTTCTCAACCTCTTGTCATAAATATTGGCTCCTCTTCCCTTTCTTTAAAATCATGGCAAGCATTTAAAATAAATTCTTTTATTCCATTGGAAGACAACATAATTAAAGGTATTTTTAGTTTCCAAATGGCTAGAGAAGGCCAAAAGCTATCTTTTTTGGTCTTATAGGTTATCATAAATGCATTAACCGGGAATTTTCTGGGTCTGGCACTGCGGCGCGCTGCAGCGATTCTTGCTACAAGCTGGTTTTTATAAGGATATCCGATGCGGCGCGTGGTAGCACCGATTCTCGAGAAGACTCTGCTATGGTTCGTTGTTGCATGCCTGAGGGTGCTGTAGCAAGGGCTTCTAAATCTGTGTTCAATCTGGATTTGGACGATCCCACTATGGCGTACAGCAGCACTGAGCTCTCGGGTTTGGACCCGCTGCAGCGCACGGTAGCACTGAGCTCTCGGTTTTGGTCCCGCTTGAGCGCCCTGTGGCATGCCAGGGTGCGTCGTAGCGGTCCTATGTCCCAGGCTTGCTTATATTGCACCCAAGTTCTTCAGTTCTCTTCTCTCGCTATGGTGAGCTACAGCGTGCTTGGGCGCGTTGTAGCAGTTTTAGCCCAAATTTGCCTTTTGCTCCATAATTTTCTTAATCTCCCTTTTTCCTGAAAATATTTGAAATTCTCATCAAAGTATAATATTCTAAGGAAAGATTAGTATGCTTTTCTATTTTATTAAGTAGTAAATATTAGACTCATATGTCAACAAGGAGGCTAGGGCTAGTATACACACATGCAATTCAAATTTTAGTTATTCACTTTACTTTTGTGGACACTTTTAGAAGTAGCTGAGGAGTCAAGCATGTCTGCAAGACTATTCAAATTCCACTTAACAACACACTCCTCATTGAGTGATGTTAAGTAATCCTTATCGCACCTTCCTCCTGCCCATTGGGGTACTATGTGCAATAATCAACTAATAACTGAACTCAATGCAAAGTTATCATATCTTTTTTATATTTTCATTTCATGCAACAATATTCTTGTATGACATATTCAAGGAATAAGGCACAAAATACAAGGAATGCGTAAGCAACAAAAGTTTAATAGTAAGCAAGAGACTCTACCACATATAGTGATATCATTTGTTATCTAATTAACCATTCTACCTATTCCAAGTTATACAACTTAGAAGCATGACCTTATAAGTTATAAAATATTTAGAACTGGTTAGGTTCTAATTTAGTTCAATCAGAATCAACTATATGTTAAATAATAAATCATCACGACATAATTGATGAATTTAGATGTTCTAGACTAGGATCTGATCAAGATTTACTAAATTAGAGATTATGGATTAAACATCATAAATTGGAGTTAATCACATAACTCAAATGTAAAGTCTAAGGATCTAAGGTTCTTAATCTAAATGTGAACTAATAATTAAGGCAAATCCTATTAAGCAAAAATAAAACTTAATAGGATGATTCTCCTATTCTTAATCTAAGATTGAAAGATAAAATAATCAGAATGAATGTATACAAATTTAGAAACTAATAAAACCAAGGTTTCATTTATTGAATAACCTATTTTACCCAATAAATAAAATCTAACTTAAGATCTATTCCTAATCTTAGTAAATGGTCATAATGTGAGGTGTAAATTCCTAATGATTCTCTCAATGAGATGACTTAAGAGATTTAGGAGTTGATTAAATTTATTTTAATTTAACTTTATTTGCTGTTTTTATTCATATAAGGATTTTAAAACTAAATTTTAGCTAAGTAAGGTACATTATCTTTGCTTAGGGAGTTTAAGCCTTTATAGGAAATTTTAGCCAAATTATTCAAATTATGAGATTTAAGACTTAGTTTGATTCTAAATCAGTTTTATTACTGTTTGTAATGATTTAAATGATATTTTAAATATTTAGAACACTTAACCTAAATTTTGGACAAAATAACTATTTTGCCTCTATTTAAGGGTCTAAAAAGCTACTTTTTAATTTATGATTTTAAATTATATTTTCTTGCTACCAAGTGATTCCTTACTGTCTAACTTGAAGATAGACATTAAGTACACTCAATTTGGATATGAACTGAGTCCTATAAGTTCAAACTAAATATTTTGATCTAAGGGGTAATTTTGTAATTTCATCAAGGTGAAGTCTAAAGTTATATGCAGTTTATTGTTGTTTGCTATTCAAGAATTCCATAGAGTATGATGGGTATTGGTTAAGTTATGAGTGTTTCAAGATTATGGGTAAATGTGTAATTTCTAAGGTTAAGAGGGGTTAAAAACCTAACTTTTTTATTTGAGATTCAAATTCAGTAAATTTAGTGGCTATAGCTTCCATATATTACACTAAGTACTTTAATTGAGAATAGATCTAAATTGGAGCTCAATTGATCAAGTTATAGTATAACTAGAGTTAGGGGTAGTTTGGTTACTTAGGGTTTCAAAACCCTAACTTTATTTCAGTTTACTATTAGCATTGAATTTTTAACTTAGTTAGTATTTTGAATTTCTTAATTTGGAGTTGAATTGACTAAGTTATAGATATTTCACTTTTTAGGGTTGTAGGGTCATTAATGAGGGTACTAAAAGTGATTAACCATCCTAATGATCAAATGGCAAAACTAATACTATCAAAGTGTTCCTGATATTCTCCTAATTATTTTAAGACCTATATTGATTATGTTTGGGTTATTAGATACAAAGTTATGACTAAGGGAAATTTTGGTACATGTGAGGGAAGTCCAAAAATGTCACTATGTTAATTAAGTATCATATAAGAAATTTGACACTATCATAAAATTTCTCTCATTTTTCTAAGTAAAATGAGATATATATTAAATGCATTTGGACTTATGGATTAAAAAATATGAGGGTTTAAAGTTTCTGGAATTAAATTAATTCAATTTATTCAAATTGAATTAATTTAATCTCACTATTTTTAATTAATATTACAGAAATAATTAAACTAATTATATTCAACGGCGGGTCCCACACATAGCTGTCGGATTCAGACGGCGCGGGACCCACTAGCTGACGTAGCAGCAACTGATTCGACGGCTGAGACGAGCGGGCCCACTAACAGACTGCGGCTGATGACGTGTGGCCCAGCAGAATGTGTGGTAACACGCGACGTGTCGGGCCTGTGCTGGTGGGGTTCGCAGCCGGCGTATGCTGTTAGTGACCCACGAAGGAACCGCAGGTCTGGACTGATCCGACCCGACCCGCGTCGGTTCGTCTTCCCTGCTGAAGGTACGGAGATAAAGGGCTATGGCACGCCCGTAGGGACCTTCCCGGCGGTGGCGCGGCTCGGCCCGCATGGATATGGATAGCCTGCAGCCTGACCTTCCCCCCTGAACCCAAGAACCCCGCTGGAGGATGACTGCAATGCCGGCAAAGACGAACCCTAGGGGCTCGGGGCAGACGCTACGCGATGGGACTATATGCCACTATTCATGATCAACAAAATTAGCACGATCCAAACTATCCTACTTTGATCGAAATCAATCAATTAGTTATCGAAGGCTTGAAACTAACTTACGAACAATCGGATCATCAATCAAATGATTAAATGCAGAGATATCGGGGTACCTTGGTCGATGGTGGAGGATTGAGTATTCACGCGGACGGGTTCCTAAGAGCTCCGATGGTTCGTTGACGTGTAGCCCAAAGCCCTGAGTCCCTACGAGCCTAAGAGGGGCACACGACGGAGCTAGCGAGGCCAATGTTGTGGCGATAGGGCAGTGACAGCGACGGCCTATCTCGTGGATGCGCTGCAGAGTGTTTGAGGAAGGGGATGACCCCGCGCCTTCTAATCCAAATCAGACGGCTAGGATCAGTTGTCCGATCGTGTGCATTATTAGGCGAACGACGTTAAGGACTTAACGACACCGTGGCTTTATTTAATTTAATTTAAATAATAATTTAATTATTTAATAATTTAAATTCTGATTTTATTAAATAAAATTTTAATTATTAAATGACTTCTAAAATTTTTTAAATATTCACTCATAGCTATTTGAGAGGTGAGGAACACAATGATGAGGTCAGATTTTGATTTCAACAAGTATTTTATTTTTTTAATTTCGGGATATTTCAATATTATTAAAATATTTGACAAAATTTTGACGACTTCCGATTACCTCCAAAACATCACCCATAGTTAATGTGATGACCCACTTAAGTAGTAATAAGTGAAACTCTTAAACATCGAGGCACTTTTTCAGATAACGGTGAATTTCCTGATAAGAACTCCAAAGTTAAGCATGCTCAGGTGGGAGCACTCCCAGGATGGGTGACCTGCTGGGAAGTTATCTCATGAGGGCAAAATTGTGAGGTATTTCAAGCTAAAGTGGATAATACCTTGGTGTTAAGAGTTTGGGCTATTACAAATGATATCAGAGCAAACCATAGGGTGTCAAATAGGAGCTAAGTGCCATACAGGGCAAAGTATCACTTCATGTGAGCAGCCTCTTGAACTCATGATGGTTAAGGTGCTACATGGTTGTGGTACCTCTTGTGCTTGTAGGGGTCACATCTAGTCATATCTACCCAATGTATGGTTCTTGGATCTGTGTGTGGATACTGACGAGGATGTTAGTTACTTAAGTTGGGGAGATTGTGATGACCCACTTAAGTAGTAATAAGTGAAACTCTTAAACATCAATGTGCTTTTTCAGATAATGGTGGATTTCCTGATAAGAACTCCAAAGTTAAGCGTGCTCAGGTGGGAGCACTCCCAAGATGGGTGACCTGCTGGGAGGTTATCTTATGGGGGCAAAACCGTGATGCATTGAAGGCCAAAGCGGACAATATCTTGGTGTTAAGAGTTTGGGCTGTTACAGTTAATTTGGGAGTAATGAGCTCAGTAGCGAAGTCCGATTTTTGATCTAAGATCAAAATAATTAGGTCAATTTCTAGGGTTTCTAAAATTCCCAAAATTAGGATTTGACCCATTTGACTCCTGATTTGAACTAAGTATTGATGGTGAACTTCTTATAACTTAATTAGTGCACTAAGATCAAAATTAGAGCTTAATTTAGTCCTAACTAATTAGGGTAACAACCTAGGTTGTTACAAATTAGAACCCAAATAGTCTTGTAGACATGCTTGACTCATCAGCTGCTTCTAGACGTGTCCACAGGTGTAAAGTAAAATAACTAAAATTCATTACATTTGCCATTTTTGTCTTCTAGTACTATTTTGTTTTGTTCTGCCATAGCCTAAAAAGGCTATGAGAATTTATGTTTTGCCCTAGCCCAAAAAAGCTATGGGAATTTACTGTGGCCCGATTGGCCAATCTTTTTGATATGACAGTCTGTACATACATGTTTACTATTTTACTGTTATATTTTACTTTAGTTAGCTTTACTTTATCTACTTACTTACTTATAGGATTCTAGATTTATTTACTGTTTACTTATACTTATCACAAATTGATTACTTAATCTTAAACTTGCATACTTCATATGATCATCAATATATTTAGGATTAGTCTTTTCTTTCAGTACTTTTCTTACTATACTTATATATGTATGTTTAGTCTTGTCTTAGCTTATTCTGAGATATGTTCCTTTGCCTTATTGTTGCTTAATTATAAATGTTTTTATTTATAACTCATCATATTCTTTTGTATGCTTATCATTCCTATGCTAATTTACTTTATATAGTTTAAGTAAATAGTGACATTAATAGAATCATGATATATTATCAGCCTAAAATGTACTTAGACAATATGTCTAATAAAATTTTCTTTTTTTGGCTGGGGACCTAACATTGTGAAACAGATAATATCAAAATTTGATCATTTTGAAGAGCGTGTGCCTAAAGATGAGCCTTTCTTAGAGGAAGAGCAGCAGGGTGGACTTGAAGCCATATAGATCTTTTTCTTTTTTACCGATGAGGATGAGAGATTGCACATTTATTTCCTTAAAACTCATTTAAATGTTATAATAATACACATATCAGTGACTGTGTTTTTTACTGTACTGTTTATCATGAGTCGTTTGTTACTATTTTCTTACTTATATTGTGGTAAAATTGATGTATCATTTACTTTCTCTTGTTTTCTCATTCTGTGTTTCTATTTTCTTAGTGTTTGATCATGTTGCATATATTCTGGGCACATCCTTCTTTCATTAGTGGATTATGGATTATACCTAATTCAATGATATGTGAGGGATTTTCTAGAGTGGTACACCTCCCCTTGACCTAATCTTGTGGATTAGGGGGAAGGGGCACCACACATAGTGAGTAAAGAGCCCATTGTGAAGATAGTTGGAGCTGTTTACAATGGTGAAAGGCTGGTGAGTGGGCGAGCTAAGGTTCAAGCTCGGGTTTAGAGCTCGCCATCCGATTGCCAAATGGAGGTTGGTCGTGCCTCATGGCCCGATGGGAGCTACCTAATCAACTTAGAGATACAGGTAATGGTCTCCCTGATGTGGCGCGAAGAGTGGGGGGCAGCTCTAGCATGGATTGTACTGGATGACCCCCTGCTGTCGAGCGCGAGCAAATGGAGGAGACGAAGAACATGAGTGGGAGCGTTTGTGGTCATTCAATGTATTGAACAAGGCGCTATGGTCCTGATCTTCATGATCCCTACAACTTAACGTGGGTGAGCTATCAGTCGTGGGATCGCAGATGCTTTTCGACGATTGATGAGGATCTGAGCAATAGAGCGACAAAAGCTGTTGATCAAGTTAAAATAAAGGCTGAACGGTCGATATTCTATCTGTGGTTTTTAAATCTAGCCAACCGTTGGAATTAAAATGATTTAAATACTTAAATTAATTCAATTAATAATTATAATTATTTTAAATTTAATTTAGGGCCAAATGACTTTCAAAAATTTCCAAAAATTCACCACTAATTAATTTGCGGGTGAGAAATTTAAAAATGAAATCATATTTTAATTTAGAGATTAATTTAATTTACCTAATTTTTTAGATCATAAAATTGACAAAATAGCCAATTAACCTAATTGAGGTCTGATTGACCACAATTTTCAGAATTATGTTATAATAACTAGATGAATCTAATGGAATGAGATTTAGGACTTAATTTGGCTTAGATTAATTAGCAACCTAGGGTTATTACACCAACGACTGAGATTAGACTAGCTTATAATCTACTCTCCTCTGTTTAACCATGATCAAAGAAATGGCAGGAAGGTTTAGATCTTACAATCTGGTTGTCTTGTGCTTGGAAAGGCGTGACAGATCACCCTCCATTGGATTTAAGCGACTAATTAGCCATTAAGGATTTAATTTAATTCAATTAAATTAATTTAATCAGTAATAAATAAAAAAATATGTATTAATCAAAGTATCTTGACCAATTGAGCTCCAATATTTTTTAAAATTAACCAACAATAAAAAAAAATTATAATACTAATAATAATAGAAATAAATATAATAATAATGACAATAATTTAAATATCTAATAATTATATTAAGGATAAATTTTTAAGTAATTAAGCTAACTATCATGCTAAATATGAAATATTCTTTTGATTATTGTGAATGAGCAGTAATCAATTATTAATTACTAAACATAATATATTATCAAAATTAATTCCAAAGATTAATTTATTAATAAATAATTATTAAGTGTTATAATAATTGCTCATCAATTTAATTTATTAAATATAAAATAATAATCACTACTAATAGTTTTTATTTTAATTTATATATTACTATTGCTATCCTATTATAATTTATATATAATTATGTTTGTCAATAATTATTTGTGATTAACAATTATTAACTATTATAGTTATTTACCAATAAGTTATTATTATTATTATTATTTAAATTTATTTTTGAATTATTAATTATACATTTATTTATTAATTAAAATTTATAATGAATAATTATTATTATACATAATTATCAATTATAATTCATTAGTAGAAAAACCAAGCAATTATTAATATTATTGCTATTTATTAGTTTAGTTGAGTAAAAAATTTAATGTATTGCATCAAATATTAATTAGTAATTTTTATCACCTCAATTTAAATAATATGAAACAAAAATTTATTACTAATATAAATCAACTTAATCATTAATTATTTTATATTAATGATTTAATTTGTTTAATTATTTTATTTAATATCATTTATTTAGGATAGAAAATTTATAAAATAATAAAGAAGAATGTTATTTAGACCAGCTTAAGTAGCTTAAAAAAGTTCATATAATAGAATTTGGATATATTTTATTAGTATATATTTATTTACTTTAAAATAATACAAATATTATTTTTAAAATTTATATTAAATATATCAAAAAAAAAAAAAAATCCTAAAAATATTATTTTTCAAGAATATTAAGCAACACCGTTCCCAAAACGCAAAGCAGTAGTTTCTGGTGAAGTTCACGTTGATCAAAGCTCATCAGCGATCGATAACTTGATTACCAATCTTTTCGCGCCGCATTCGATAGGCTGACATCTTTTTGAAAATCCCACTAGGGTTTCTTCATTTCCCTGATTTACTTGTCTCCATGATCACAATGAATTCTGGAATCCTTCCTGATTCAGCTTCACTGCCCCAAAGTTAGGGCTTCCACATTGGTGTCCCTCCAATCAAACATAAGAGCCCATTCGGTATCTACTGCCGATGGCGATCATCAGTGATGCTCTTCGCCAAGCGTTCATGGCGAAGCATGAGTACGAGAACCTCCGGGAGGAAAAAAAGGCATGGGGCCGCCTGCAGCGGCCTCTAGTGTCGATGCTAGCGGCAGCCATAGGCATCGCTGTCGTTGTTGCCGCTGCGGTCAGCTTAAGTATCGTCTTCCCCAGTGATCCTGGCCGCCGCCCGTTTTGCCTCGACCGCAGGATCCAGGCATTACGAATGAATGAGGAGGAAATCTCCGACCTTTATCCTTCACATGGCGCCTTCTTTCTTACTGACGCCGAGGCGGCAGAGTTCTATTGGATGGTAATCTTCATTCCCTCAGCACTCGTCTGCTTGGTCTCCGTCATGTACTTGCTGTCTGGTGAGTTTTATTTTTCTTCTTGTTTTATTGTGCGGATCGGCTGGTTTTATGTTGTGCTTTCCTTCCGTTTTTCTAATCAAGCTTAACGGCTAGGGAGATCTAAACACCAACAAAGCTATATTTACCTTTGCCAGAATTTGAACTATGAGTTTTGTTGTGTAAAGTTGCTTGGGGGCTGATACTCATATTTGATTCATGTAACATAGTTTGTATTTTCTTTCTCAGAGTGCCTTTTGACTGCCGCCTTCTTTCATTTTCAGCATTAACGGTGCTTTTCTTAAAAAAAAATTGAGGCTGGTAATTCAAAAGATATGGTGAACATATTTTCTCACAGTAAATGTTCCACACTTATTTGGGGTTGGAAAAGATCTTTTTCTAGTACTGTATTAAGACTTTTGCTAGTTGGCACCTGCATATATTGAACATCTTCAAAGCTCAAGTGCAGAAATCTCAAACACTGTACCCCTGCTAATGATTTTGATTGTCTAGTTTAAACTATTCATTTGGAAAATTTACTTCTAAGATAGTGTTCCTATCAGTTTTTTGCCATGTTTAGGCTAAACCAAGTGCCAATCATAACTAACTAACCAACTACAATCTCTTGCTTTTGTAATGAACAACCTTCAATCTTTTGTTTATGCTACTTTCTTTTTTCTTAAACTAACCATGAAAGGCTATCTATTGCCTATTGGTCTTACACGTGAATGATCCCTTACAATTGCTTTTTTTTTAATTGAAGCTTTTGGAGGTTTTCCTCATCTAATTTTTGTTTTACTTCATATATTTGATTTATATATTTCAGTGAAAAATCTAATTAAATCATGTGAAATACTTTCGCTCAATATTTGGAACACTTCAGTCAAATGAATGCTTAAGTTCACACACTTTGTATTTCTTATGCTAGGCATTTAATTTTGCATATGTTGAAAAGAAACTTGTTGCTATAATTATATTATCACTCGTGCTAGTTCATCACTATAGGAATTTGTACTTTCATTATTTTAATATTTCAGCATGGTAGTATCTTGCCTATATATATGCACATGTAAGCATGTAACATATCTTATTCTTTAATGATGCAGTTCTTGCTGATTCTTTTTTCTTTCTTTTAATATGCAATTAGAGAAATTTTATCTCTTCTTGCAAGCTTATCACTACTCTTTTCTTTCTATTCTTTCAATACTCTCAAATTGAAGAAGTTCTTCAAACATCATAATATGTTTTAATTAACCTTCGTAAAAGCGTACACATGATCCAAGCCTACTCTTTCTTATTACTATGAGCATGCTCTTTCGAGCACCACATTTTCCTGACACTAGTTGAAGTATCCAATCCATGCTGTACATTGGGTTGTTTTCTTACAATTGCTTAAATTTTGTTTGATTGAAGCTTTTGGAGGTATTTTCATCTAGTTTTTATTTTACTTCATATTTTTGATTTCTATGTTTCTATGAAAAATTTAATTATATCATGTGAACAACTTTTGCTCAGTAATTGGAACACTTTGGTCAATTGAATGCTTAACTAAATTCACACACATTGTATTTTTAATTCTAGGCATTTAATTTTGCAAATGTTAAAAATAAACATGTTAATTTTATTTTACCAGTCATGCTAATTCATCACTATCGGAATTTGCACTTTCATTATTGTAATATTTCATCATATTAGTATATTGTCTATATATAAGCACATATAAGCATGTATTATATCATATTCCTTAAAGAAGCAGTTCTTGTCGATTATTCTTTTTCTCTTCATTTTAATACGCAATTAAAGTTATTTTATTCCTTCTTGTAGCTTCACATTACTCTTTTTTTCTACTCTTTCAATCCTCTCAAATTTGAGAATTTCTTCGGGCATCATAATATATTTTATTAACCTTCGTATAAGCCGACCGTTTCTTATTATTATGATCATGCTTTCTCGAGCACCACATTTAATTGCCATTAGCAAAAGCATCCAACCCATGCCTTACAATGGGTTGCTTACAACTGCTTAATTTTTGTTTGATTGAAGCTTTGGGAGGTCATTTCATCTAACTTTTATTTTGCTTCATATATTTTTTTGTTTCTATGAAAACTATAATTTAATCACATGAACTTTTGCTTAATAATTGGAACAATTTGGTCAAATGGAAGCTCGAATAGCTATGTTTTAATAGGAAACACTTAAATAAGTTTACAAATTGTATTTTTAATTCTAGGCATTTAATTTTGCAAAAAACTTATTGTTACTTTTATAATATCACTTATGTTAATTCTTCACTATTGGAATTTGCACTTCCATTATTGTAATATTTCATCATGGTATTATCTTGTCTATGCATAAGCACATATAAGCATGTAATATATCTTATTCTTTGAAGATGCAGCTCTTGCGAAATCTTTATTTTTTCTCCATTTAAATCCTTCTCGTAGCTTCTCACTACTCTTTTTTTCTTACTCTTTCAATCCTCTCAATTTGAAGAACTTTAACCATCATAATATGTTTTAATTAGCCTTCATGTAAGCGTCTACATGATCCAAGCGTTCACTTTTGTATTACTATGAGCATGCTTTCTCAAGCATTACATTTGCCTGCGACTAGCTGAAGCATTCAACCCATGCCTCCTCTTACAATTGCTTAAATTGGTTTGATTGAAACTTTGGGAGGTATTTTCATATAATTATTATTTTACTTCATATATTCTATTTATATTTTTCTATGAAAAATATTGTTAAATGATTGTGAACAGCTTTTTCCTAATAATCGAAACACTTTGGTCAAATGAAAGCTTGAAATAACCATGTTAATAAGGAAAAACTTTACTAAGTTAACACATTGTATTTCTGATATTAAGCATTTTATTTTGCAAATGTTGAAAATAATTCTTTTGTTATTTTTAAATTATCACGTGTGCTAATTCATCATTTTAAGAGTTTGCATTTTCTTTGTAATACTTCATCATGGTAGTATCTTGGCCATATATAAACACATATAAGCATGTAATGTATCTTATTCTCTAAAGTTGCAGTTCTTGTCGATTCTTTTTTTTCTCCTTTTTAATATGCAATTAGAGTGATTTTATTCCTTCTCATAGCCTCTCGCTATTTCTTTTTTTCTACTCTTTTCATCGTAATGTGTTTAAATATCCTTCGTATAAGCATCCACATGATCCAAGTCAGAACTTTCTTATTTCTATGAGCATGCTTTCTTGAGCACCACAATTGCATGTCGCTTGCTGAAGTTCCCAACCCTTGCCTTTTTTCTTATGAGCATTTTTTTGTTCCACGTGGTTCTTTTGCACCTCATGCATACACAATCATTTTTGTCATCCAACTCTTGATTTCTTGTTATTTCTCTTTTATTTGTGAATTCAATCCTGTGTTACATGGCATCATTTGGGGCACATCATGAACTATGTTGCTACTATTGCTAGGTTCCAAGTCTTTAATGAGAAATGCGGAGGGTTGCATCATGTTGTTGATAACCAACATAAAATATTTGAATTAAGATGAAATGATTCATTTAAGTTGTGTTATTGCTAGGGAATCACTTAAAAGCAATGTCTTGTGTTGCTTGAATGCAGTGAAATGTTTGCAAAGCTTGCTACATTAGCTTTAGGTTTAGTGTTGGGTGAGTAGGGTTCTTGCATTATGGATAAATGTGGACTAAGAATCTAATCTAAGGCACTAGGTTGATCTTGGAATTTGGTATTATGATACATAAGCTTTTGGAGTTAATAAGTATTGTGATTAATGGGATAGTAAAAATATTGTATGCTTTTTGAAAATAAAGTGGGTAGTTGAGAAAGCAAACTAAATTTATAGATTAGGCTTAAAATTTTGGTAGTTAGGTAAGGATCGGCATAAAATAGCATTAATATTATCTTGGATAAAAATTTAAAGGATAATGTAGTGGATGCCATGAGAATGGGAGAATGAATTATGGATTTAAAGATATTAGCTAATGGGATAATCATCAATATTGACTGTTTATGCCCTTCAAGTAGTATTATATATGAATATAAATAAATGGCATGATTTGGAAGATTTGATTTAAGTAGTACCTTAAGAGAGAAATTGTTAGTTATTGTAAGAGATCTAAATATATATGTATATATGTTGGAAGAGTAGCAAAAGATATTAATGGTAATCGCAATGTTTTTAGTTTTCATAAGATTAATGAAGAAAAAAAAATCTATGTTTGCTTTAACTTATGATTTTGGGTCTATTTTGCTTGAGGTGTAAGTAAATGATTTAGTGTAAATTTGTTTTTGTAAAAAATGTGCTATAATTATTTTTAGAGCATTGCCCTTTTATATTTTGTTATTTAATTTGGATTAAAACTAAAGGAATTAAAAAAAAAAGCAGTAAAATAGATATGATAGTTGATGAGCATCGGACCAAGCGAGGGTCAATAAAAGTTGCAGGTGTTCTGTTGATGTTGTGGAGGCGAGGCCAAACTTTCTACACTACATGGCTGAGAGGAGCATCGTTTTATGGACAAGAACATTGATGAGGGGCCAACTATGGTTGTTTGCGATGACTTCCGAGGGCTGATCTTTGCGGGATAGGGCTCGATGAGGCCGGGACAGTTGACTTTCAATTGCACAAGTTAGTTAACTTAATTTATGCGGTGGATTGGTAGTTGCATGAATCTTGTGTGCATAAAATGAAGGATTTGAAAATTGCTCAAATTGGGCATATAACAAATTCAATGAAAATGGGGAGTTGGGGGATTAAATTCTGTCCCAATTTTATTTCACTCTCACTTTATCTCTTATATATTATTTAAGAAAGAGGAAATATATTACCACTTACAAGAATTGATTTGTCGTACTTTGGTTGACTTTTTCTTGTAAATAAGATTGGAATAGGTTTATTTGAAAGTAAGCTAAGAGAAAATCATTTTAGATTTTTTGGACTTAAATTTTGATTGTTAGATATTAAATTTTTGGGAGTTTGAAAGTGCTTTTGAAGAGTCTTAGGAGAGCTTGAAGGTACTAGATTATGAGGAAATTTGAGTTAATGAAATTGCAATGTTAAAAATGTAGACAAAAGCATGCCAAGAGATTTTTAGAAATATTATCATATGCTTAGAGCTTAGGGAGGGCTGTTCTTTGATTGTTCACAATGGAGACGAAGGATTCTTGTATCCTACCCCACTTAATGGATTAAAGCTTTGTTTTCTTATACTGTTTGTTGGATAAGCCACTTGCAACATATTATAAGTGCCATTGCAAAATTCTAAAAACAAACATTATTGTTCATGTATGTTGTCATTAAGCGCTTCTTTGCAACTATTCTTCACATTTTGGCACTTGATTTTTCTAGTTTCCTATAATATCCACTGACATTTGCAGCCAACATCTATGATCAAGTGACAATTTCAATAGTTATTATTAGCTCTTTGTTAAAGATATTTGGTTATACTTTGACACTTTTCTATCTATAACTTCATTAAAGATTTTAATATATTTTATGGTTCAAATCTCATTGTAGACTATATTCGATTCAAACTTCTTGATGGAAATGATATTCACACTAGTTTTAAATACCACTGCAAGTTTTGAGAATTTGTAATTAGAGAGGGAAGTGTATCTTGTATTTTATGTTAGTTTAACATACCGAATTTTCGTCAACTTAAGTTATTATAATTATCATAAATATTAGTATTTTTATTATTAGTATTATGGCTATTAACTAATAAAAATAATAATATTATTATTTTGTTGAGGTTGGGCTGGCGCCTAAGATTTGAGCGTCCAAGTGCCTAGAACTGGGTGCCTAGGCAAGACCCAACACACACCTAGGAGCATTAGATAAATTTCAGCCGAATTTGCATTAAATGACCCATATTGTCTGTATAGCCAGTTGAGCACTCAGGCACACCAATATTGGCGCCTGCAGGTGTCAGTATTGCCTATATTACCCTAAGGGGAATGAATTTATTATATTTTTAAAATTGTGTCATTACGATACTAGAATTTTGATTCTTTAAGATTTATATTTGCTTTATTAGCAGACTATGTAGAAGCTTGCATTGTAGTTTGAGAACTCCTTTTCAATCAACTTCATTCGCCGTAAGGTATTTGATTTTACTTTAATTCAAATTTTTTATTTGAGCAATTAGATTTGTTTGCATTAAATTGCATTTAGCATATTAATTATTGAAATTATGATGTTAGTTTATCTTTAGCATGTTGAATACCTAGTTTAAAGATTGTTCTATTTATTTCGTTGTGTAAGTGTTATGTGAATTATTATGTTTTGAAAATTGCATGGTACTTTTCATTGATTAGCCTAATGGTATTGCATTAGTTTCTATATGGCATTAAATTGACTTAATTCCTAGTGTTGAATATATCATCATTTATTAGTGATTTTTTAGCTGAATTCCTAAGTATCATTGCTAGTAGATTGTTTGGTATTCAATCATTTGAGTTGTTGTGTGATCTCAATTAAAGTATATGGATTATTAAATTTTAAGTAATATACAAGCTATTTTGACTTTATCAAATTTTAAGTTGTCTTTTTTAAGAGTCATATTCTTGCTATAGTACATGTTAGTCAAATTATAAGGAACCAACTACGATGTAGATGTGCTGGGATCTTTTCTTATTTGTGCCGAGTGAAAACACATGAAGCAATTAATAGAGGCATATGCGAATGCAAATGAAATTTCAAGTGCAAAATTGTTTGTTTTATATTATGAGAAATCATATTATTATTGGAGAAATTATTATCTTAATTTATTTTTTTGTAATATTATTATAATTAATCAAAATATTTAGGTTGCACTAATAATATATGAATCTTGGTATATTTCATATGTCAAGAAATAGAGATTGACTGTTCTTATTGTTGTTCTGGAGTTTCATCTTGCGAGTTGGAGTTCATTGAGTAATTTCATCTATTATTACAAATTATATTATTGTTATTATCATGTTAATATTTTGTATGATTGTATAAACTTTATTGCTTAATGCAACATATGTAAACTTTTTTCTTGTAAATCTCTGTATTTGGGAACCTTCTTTTTAGTCTTATGCTAAAATTTATGTAAAGTATTTTGAGAATATTATTATTTTCGAGCATTATCTGAGTATGATTTATCGGGTCAACACAGTTCTTATCCGAATAGGATTAATGAAGTTTTGAGTAAGAAAAAGAAGTCATAGAATTCTTACGACAATTTAAGCTTAAGATAAAAAATGCAATCAAATATCCTTCTGAAGCCATTTTTTTTTATTGTCCGATGGATTACAATAATCCTGAGACTCTTACGGAGAATAGTCACTATTATGGTTCCTCAAATTAATAACTCCTCATTTTGATTATCTTTAGATTAATTTATGTGATTTTTTTCTCAATATTTGCAATCCTAGCTAGTTTCCTAATCGAATTCTTTCACTCCACTAGTTATGATTCCAACAATCAGATTCTTCAAGCTTATCTAAAACTTAAAGCACCAGCATTTGAAGGATCTAGCTCTCTTACTATCATGAAAGATTGATTAAAATATATAGAGAATAAGTTTAATAGAAAATCTACTTTTTATAATCTTATGTTGTGAAAATTATGTAATGTATTACGAGAATGTTATTATTTTACTTAACCATTATATTAATAATAATAATAATTAATATAATCTTTGGGTCAAAATGTGTTCGCTTGAGGGTATTAATTTGTAAATTTTGCAAAAATAATTTTGAGGTATTAAATCTGCTAAATTATGCAAATATATCCAAGCCCTCAATCAAGTCTTCAATTATCTATGCACAGGGCTCTAGCCTTCGGCATAAAGGAATCCACACAACCATATATGCATGCATTATAAGTTGCAATGACTATAATGTGATCTATACTTCTTTACCTCGAGCAATAATTGAACAACCATTTAGTTGATCGAACCCAACATGGCCAAAGTTGTAGGATCAACTTACATTTGATCTCAATCCATAATAAACATTATTTTCAAATCTTTGGCATCAATTTCCACCATATGGTTTTCAACATCGTTGATAAATTATTATTTTAGGGCATTGTTTTTTGGTTGGCTTTGATTTATGGCTTCACCACCTTTACTATATATATATATATTCACGGTTTATAAATAGGGGGTGATCAAGTTTGTAACTAAATGTTTGATTATTAAGGAAATTATATGTTTCCCAATTGTGAATGTAATTTTAAATTTATTTTTTTTGCTACGGAGAAAGGGTGATGAGACTTTCAGGGTTCTCTCCTGTTTAGGTATAATGTCTGGATTTGTAACAACATTTTCTCTTTTTATATTAGTGGGTGCTTAGCTTAGATTTTAAGACGATGCTGAGAAATCTTTTGGATATTTTAATTTTATGCAGTGAAACTTCAGTGCCATTTAAAGTTTCTTGTGACGATTTTGCAAGTATTGGCCACCCAAATTTTTTTTTCTTAATTTCAAATTTCAATTCAAAGGGCTTTTTATTGGGACTTTTGAATTTCTTGAATATTTTCCACTGTTTTAGTATTTATATTTTTTTGCTGTTTTAGTATTTATATTTTTTTTAACTTTTGTTGTAGTCTTAAGTACTAAAGGAAAGTCTTATAAAGTAGCCATACAATTGGATATGGAAGGAATTTACCATTAAAATAAGTGTTATAGAGATGAGGATGCTAAGATGGATGGGTAGGTCAATCTCGTTAAAGTTTTATAGAGATGAAGATGAGAACTCATTACTCGTTCTATTCTTTACGAGATGTATAAAATTCATACTAAAAGGCCACTAGCTTCATGGGTAACGTCTCATCATGTCATGTCATTCAAACTATTAATGCATATATGCTGATCGTTCCTTGAGTAATAATAACACCTTCAGCAGGGAAACCAAGGAATGATATCATCATTTGTATAACTCACGACATAAGCCGATGGTCATACCCTATTTTAGTAACACTTTTCATTAGGGTAACCAAGTAATGATCGTCATTTGTATAACTCATGACATAAGCCATTAGCCATACCTTATTTTAAATGTTACTAAGTCAGGCATTTTGCCACTGAATGCCCCATTGGAAACCTTCAAATAAGAATTGAAGAGAGAATATCTAAATCCATATATTTTCGTGTAATAAGTTGGGAGATTAGTGAAAGATGAAATAGAGAGATTTAATTATTTCTACTATTAAATATAAATATGAATAGAAATAAATTATAATTTTCGTGATGCTCTCGAGGGCTTGAGAAATTTGCATATTATCTTTGATAGTGGAACTTGTGTGAATGTGATTCCAAAATTTGTATTAGATATGATGAATTTTGAGGCTGGATCACATCGTAACCATATAGACAACATGAGTATATTACATCACCGTTCACATCCCAATGGTGTTTTGCCCATTTAATTGTTCTTTTATTTTGAAGAATTTTGTGTGATGTCTTGCCTTTGTTGTATGATCACAGCATAGAACCCTAAGGATGAGTTAAGTCTTATATATTATACTTCAACAAGAGAGTTATAATATTGAAGCTATCTAGGTCTAACTATTTGAAAGTTACCCCACAAAAATTCAATGCTTAGTTAAGACACTTTTTGCTATTGAAAAAGAATTCAATTAAAGAGGCTTATACACACATTGTAAGTAGATCATGATAAAGTAGAAGAAATTAATTTACCTGAGGATGTGGTGACCAATATGCAGGACTATAAAGGGATATGCTTGAGGAATTGCTTGACGTGTTTCCATCTCTTGGCATATTCAACACTCCGTTGACGTATTTTATAATTACCATTAACGTGTCTTCCATCCCTTAGGATGAACCTTACTTTATTGAGCATTCTAAATTCAAAATAAATGCTATTGACTTTATTTGAAATGGGTTTGTGAGGTCCTTTCTTTTTGCATCTAAGAAAGATAGGAGCTAGAGAATATGTATTGATATTAAGAGTAATTAACAAAAATTTTATGATGTAATAGTTTTCAGTATTGAGGTTAGCCAATATGTTGGTTATGATGACTTGAATTGTGATTTCCACAAAAATGGGTTTAAGGAGTGATTCTACTGAGTTAGAATGAAACTAGGGTAAGAGTGAAAAATTGCACTTAAAATGAAAGAGGGATTTTAAGAATTGCTAGTTTTATGCTTGTGGATTGTTCGGTACACCCCACACATATTGTGAGATTCTAAGTAATTTACTTTGATATTCTTATTTACTACATAGCTAGGGAATAATTTTTGGTTTATATTAGGAAAGTTTGAAAGCTTTAAGTATAAGAAACCATCATCTCTTTTGTATCACGTCTCTTGCTGTCATCTGTTTGTGTTTCTGGTGTCTTAGTATTTTATGCTTCTTTTAGTTTGGGTTGATGTGCTATAGTGAGAATTGTTATGATGTATTTAGTTAGCGTCTACTACAGTTTGAGATATTATTGCAGTTCACTTTTCTGTTATGGGTTTTCTTATATATGGATGATTATTGGTTTTTATATTTATTATTTAAGTATTTGTGACTGAAATATTCTGAATTTATTTTTTTTCTTTAAGTGATTGTGGACTGTCACAATTTGTATGAGAGCATGATTTAGGAAATAATTATTCAGAGCATGCCATTTGGATTTGGTTGATGAGATTTGGTTTAGCCTGCGAAGTTTTTTCAGTAGTTCTTAAAGTTATAATGTAAGCTAGTTAAAACTGATTTCAAAGTTCTAAGCCCAGACCATAAACAGTTTGTGTGATTTTGGATGCTAATCACTCTTAAAATTTAGAATGAGCAAGCCTTTTTTCAGAAGAAGTTTAGAATTTTAATTCGAACTATAGAACTTATATATTACAAGTTTTCTTATACTAAATCATATTCATTCTACATTTAGCATTATTTTGTTTTTTATCTTCTAAATTAAATTTTGTTTTTTTGAGATTTATTTAGTTTGACTATAATTATGCTTTTATATTGAGTTTGCCACATTTTTCTGTTTTTATTTGGGTCTACTTTGATTTTTTTCCATTTTGATTTATATATTGTTAAATTTAAGACAATATTTTATAAATGTTTATCGATTATATTGAAAATTTTTTTCTTAATTTTTATTTTTTCAAAAACTTCTTGTTCTTTAGGAGTTTTTTGAATTTCTAATTTTTATTATTTACTTAATGGGATAATATATAAATTAGATTATTTTGGCTATATAATTTAAATTTAAACCAATTTGGCCACTTTTTGTAAAAATTTGAAATTACATAAGATTTTAATTAACTCTAATTTTATGAATTTAAGTAAATAACTCCATGGTTGCTGTGCCCAAATCTTGAATGAGAAAAGAGCCGAGTTGCGTTAGGCAATTAGCAATTGCTGTTTAACTTTGTTGAGTTCTTTTATATTACAAAATAATTGGGCTAGAGGTAGGGCATCCCCTGGAAGCGACATGTTGCTTTGCCTGAATATAGTGAAATGTGTGCAAAAGTTGCTACATCAAAGAAGTTAGTTTATGATTTTAAATTAAGAGTAGATATTTGAAATATTAACACTCTCATTGGTAAATTTTTTGAGTTAGTTGATATTATGATAAATAAAAGGATTAATATTTTATGATTTTAGGAAATTAAGTGAAGAATGAGCCTTTGAAGAGGTGGTGACCATATCATCGAAAATCAGGCCTGTTTAGCCAAAAGAGTTGGAACCTAAAGGGTTTAAAGTGAGGAGTAATGTTATTCTCGGACTTCAAAATAATCACCTTGTGGTCAGAAACCGAAGAGTACAAGGATTGATTCTTAATGTTGTGAAAGATGTCGCATCAATTATTATTAATGAGGAATCTGTCTAGCCTAGCGAATTTGTGCCGGTTAAACTAAGTAAAAGGGGATCAAATGTATCTTAAATTATCTAAACCACAATCAATGGTCGTAGAATTAAAGTCTAGAGTGGATTGAGAATGATTCACAGTGCAATCTTTATATTCGTTGTGACTAAGAATAGCATTGAAATCCCCCCAACCATCTAAGGGTGAGGTGAATCTCTACAAATTTTATAAAAATCCCAAAGTCTAATCCTATAGCCTCTAGGATTACAAGCATGGGCGAAGGTACAACAAATTCAAGGTTATTGTTATAAAATTTTAAATGAACTGCTTGCACTCATTGATCTAACATTTCCATCTTCCAATCATTAGTTCAAAAAATTCAAATCTTAATAGTGCTAGAATAATGGAAATTATCAAACTTGAGAAACTTGCACGTTTTCGAGCAAACGTCATTTTTCAACTTAGGCTCAAAACTGGTGGCGATATAATAAGTTGTTTTAATCTATTATTTTTGGAAGACGTATTATGAATCCCTATTATATTCCAACATAAAATATTCATTAAAAGATACTAGAAGGCCCAATGTGAACACTCATACCATTATTATTAGATCTAGTAACTCTTTTGTACATAATGTTACTAACACATTTATGATTAGGGATAATACTAAGATCATAATCATTATTCAAAGAATAAACTTGATCTAATTTATTGGGGGAACAAAATTTGCTAGAAATTTTACCTTTACCTTTATCAAACGCTTTTGGGGAGCATTGAATCTTTCCAACCATCACAATGTCATTTGTGTCTTCTTCACTGTGAAGAGTCCCTATATCCTGCATTTCAATATTAAATTGCAAAACAATATTATCAAAATCATTTTCATCAATATCACCATTGTCATTAGCAGAAGCATCCTCTTAAATATCAATAGCATCCTCAGAGCTAACAAAAACATTCACTGTTTCCATATTTCCAGTGTCCTCGGAGCTTTCAACAGGTCCTACAATTGAAACAAAGCAGCTTATGCCTGCTGAAAAGGATTCATTACTGCATGATGTAATTAGAGTCGGATAAGAAAAAGGAGTTACAGTAACTCCACTCTTATCAAACTGTTCCAAATCTCCCTCTTCAAATTCACAGTTCTTCTGGTCTTGACAGACCCTATGCTCTTTAAGGTTGCTGAGAGAAGAATAAAAGTTAGAAATGATTGAGATTGGCATTGTTAATATTGCAAACCTTATAGGCCTCAATGATAGTATGATTGCTTACATCATAAGTTCATATTAATTGATACATTGCCCACAGCATAAATGTTCTCATTAATTCTACAATCTTGTTCATTTAATATTTCTTGATTGCCAGAGTTCAAGTTAACAAGAGTTTGAGAATCACAACAGACAATAAGGATCATATCATTTTCTGATGTGACACTATTGTCTAAAACATTGCTGGTGTGACCATTTTATTAACATTGGAGAACTCATTAACGACATTGGTGACCTCCCCAACTAAGGTTCTAATGCAGAGTATCATTGTTTTCAAATGTGTTTATATTAGCATTGTTTGCAATATTAGCATCAATAGACTGAGCAACAGTAAGGATATTAGATGTGTTCACATTGTTTATACCAAATTTAACATTAGTACCGGCAAAATATCTAAAGCCAAAGGAGCGATGGGGTTAGGTTCTGGGATGATCAGCGCTAGGTCATTTGTATGATCTATTGCGGACCTGCATCCCTAAAGGCGCAGTTTTTGTATCGTGACCAACAAGAGCACAGCGCCAAGTGCTAAACATGGGAATTTTTTCATAAACGACATTTTGAAAATATCCTCTATCGACATATCTCAACCATATTTTATTGGGAAGTGTAGAGGAACATCAAGTTCTACTAGCTACCTAGGAGCAGCCACATTATGGAGAGTAGCTGTATTTTTATCCAGCTGCAGTGGTTTGCCAAATGCTTGAGCAATATTGAATAAAGCATCCTTAGTAAAATATATAGTAATCTAAGACATGGTAGATTGATTCATATAGGGGCTATTGGAGCATCCAATGTGACATCAATATATGGATCCCATTTGTAGAGTTTCATGGTGTGCCACTTAGATCATAAATCCTTTAGCAAATAATCTAGTGTAGTCGAGACTAGAGGAAAATTTAAAGAAAACCTGTAAAGAGTCAAAATATCAGAAAGAAACCGTACTCAACAACTTAAAGCCTGTTTATAAATCCAGAAATTTGGCTATAACTGGGCTTTATTTGAGTAAATATTTTGGTGAGAATGAGTTTGTGAGGAGCCAGCATGCATCTGATCTCTTCAACAGTTAAAAAACAATGTCGAAAAACCATTCTAGGAAGATACTGGTTTAGAGATGTTAGAAGTGGAGCCTTCAACAATATCTTTAAAAGATCTAACAGACGGTTGATCAGACATTTAGGGAAAGCTCAATAAATCCATAAAATTGCAGAGAAAGAAAAAAGAGAGGGAGTTAAATGAAAATGACAAGCAGAAGTATCACCCTCACCCGAAGAGAGCTTCCCAGCATGAGAGAAGACTCTTCCCACTATGATCTTTGTCTCATCTCGCTAGCTAGAGGCCGGCGGGATAAGCCCTAGAAATCGCCTGCGCGGGAGTCACCTTCTCGTCTCACACACACACATATATGTATATATATATTATGGATGTATATATATATGCACACATTGGTATATATATATATGTATATATATACACATATATTTATATATATACATATGTATATACAATATATTTATATATATATATATATAAATGTATATATACACATACATTTATATATATATATATATAATATGTATGTATATATATGTATATACACATTGATATAGGTATGTATATATACACACACATATAAATACACATACATTTATATATATATATATAATATGTATGTATATATATATGCACATTGATATAGGTATGTATATATACACACACATAAATATTTATATATATATATATATATTGAATGTTATATTTATAAATATAACTAGAATTGTGCACAACATAAAGGGATATAGTGATCTCAAAACATAAAATCAAAATGATAAAAAAACAAATAAAAAAAAAATGGAAAACAGTCACCGAAATCCACGGGATCAAAGTCTCAACAAAAGCAGAAAGATACACCTATACGCTAGAGAGGCATTATCGAGTGCATCGTTGTCGTCATTCAGAGTTGGAGTTTTTCTTATATTTCTATTTCTTTTTTTTTTACCTTTATACTTAATAAGGAAATCATATAAAAATTCTAAATTCGAAAAGTTATCCTTAGATTCCTAGGGCCAGCCTCCGTTGCGTGTTCTTCATCATTTAGCATAGCTATAGCAAGCCCGGCCGGATGAAACTCCATTGCGAGTGGACTCAGGCTTGAAAAAATGTCCTTTCTACGTAAAACAATAAGATGATTTGAAGGGACATCAACATCCTCATCACAGATCCCCTCATCTCTTTTTCTCATTATCTCAGAAGATTTTAGTAGAATCTCCTGTAGTTGTGATAAGGGGCAGTTAGCATATTACGCAAGCACCCCACCACCCTGAAAGGGTCAATAGGCTGACCCACCAGAACTCCCTCGGATTCTCCTGTCAATGTCTGACAAGAAGTATCATCTGAAAACCCGAGTGAATCAGCAGCTCCAATTCTTTCCATACTTACCTTTTCCACTCTAACTTCTATAGCTTGAACCTCAAGAGCCCAGCATTCCTCGTGTCATATATATTATTGATAACATTCTCAGGCAAGTCATCATTTGCAACCCTAGACACTTGTCCTTCCTCGCCTATGAAGGATAGCACAACAACTTTCAAAGGGGCCAATTGGTCTTCTGGTGGGAAGAACATTTGTCCTTTGGGATATATTTGAGCTTAGTTGTGTTAGGTTTGTGTGCATTTTCCTTTGATCTTTCCTTGAGGTGAGGATTGAGCTTGAAGCAGTTCGATTCATCAATGTGTGTGTGTGTGTGTGTATATATATATATATATTAATGTGTGTGTATATATGCACATATATATATTTTTAACAGAAACCCTTAAATTTTATTGATAATTTGAATAGAAATACAAAAGAGGTTGGGAAGTTACAAAATATCTAAAAACTAAAATCTTAAAAGCAACCCCAAAAGGAAAAGACATGGTATAACCTAAAAGGTCATTTCAAAAAGAAAATAATAAGCAAAAGACAATACAGAATCTCCGAAAATAGCAGAATACCGAGCATACTTAAAATAGTCAAAAACAAATGAAACATCACAATGGCCAAGAGATGATCAACATTAGTCTAGCAAAAGATCATACGCATCTTGAAGCCTACGTCAATACTTATATATAGAGTTTGAACCCAGAAAATGATCTCAGAATATCAGAGCTAGTTATATGGCAGCCACAATTCCAATCTGACAGGAAGATGCATAACATGGCAAACCCCAGAACAAGCATCAACCTGCAAAAGAAGACATTGGAGAAAGAAGTAGCAACCAGCAGTAACTATCCAACAAATAACATTCCAAGTTAACCAACCAAGGTCACCAATATAGCATAAACATAACCACACAAACCAATAATCGCAGCACATCAATTTAGGCATAAAAACAACAGTGAGCCACCCAAAAATCAGAAGGATAAAAAATGCATAAAAGTCAGCCTTATCAAGTTGAACCAACCTAGCTGTAGCCATGAATGAGAGCATATAACTGATCCTTATTGATCGAATTCCAGTTAAAACTTTTCGAGGGGAAGGTATTCAAAATTTGATCAACGTCTCAAAAAGATCTTTTTAAAATACTTTTGGTGTTAAAGACAATATTTTGGTGTTTAGTTTTGTTTCTAGCATCCCAAATATGCCAAAGCGTATAACCATCTATCAGGTTACCCACATGAAGTTTAGCAAACTTGTGAGAGCAGCAATCCCATCTATCCAAAATGTTTCTAGTGCTCACAGGCAGGTTACAATTATCAGTTGCAAATTAATGTTGTTCCAAATCTTATAGCATTGATTGTTATTTATGAAGGGGTGATAAATGGATTCAATATCAGCATTAATAATCTTACAACAATGACATTTAGAAGGAAGAATGAACCCTTTTTTATTAGTTCGACATCAACACTAATATGGTTATTGTGAAGCCTCCAAATAGAAAGGCTTATGAGAGTGGGAAAATTATTATGCCAGAGAACCAAGGTTTAAACATCGGGGGCCTATGATTTCTTGAGAGGTGCCAGGCTAATTGGAGGTTAAATTTATTATTGACTACAATCTCGGATGAAGCATGAGTTGAGATTCTTAGATTAGGATCAATTTTCTGAATTGTCATGAATGTGCGTGGGAGTAATACTACAAATAAGGTAAGCATTCCATTAATTATCAGCAGCAAAGCAATCTCCCAAAGTGAGGTTAGGTAAAATTGGGGTGCAGTATTAATGAAGTTGTCCCAAATCACACCAACTCTCACACAAGAAGGAAGAACAGGGGGCAATTTTATTCCAAAAAATTAAGCTTTCCATAGAAGCACGCTTCCCAAGCATCCTTTTCTAAGTTAAAGAACTTGTAATTTGGTTGTGCACAAGAACAGGATGAGTTGTAGCATAGTATTTAACTTTTAAGATAGAAACTCAAATGAAATTAGTGGATCTAAATTTCAACCAGAGTTTTAAAGATAAAGTAGCTTGGATGCAAAAATACACATATATGTATATATTTTATTTATTTTTATCTTTATATATATATGTATATGTGTATGTGTATGCGTGTGTGAGAGAGAAAAATGTGTTGTTGCTCAACAAAAAATGCCCAAAGCATCCCAAAGTAAGGGATAGGTAATTGTTACCTATCCCTTACTTTGGGATGCTTTGGGCATTTTTTGTTGAGCAACACAACACATTATATATAACGAAAAAATTTGTGAGAGATAGGTAATTGTTAACGAAAAAATTTGTGACCGCACGTAAAAATGCATGGACTGATTATAAAATTAAATTTGACTTTGAGACCTTATTTTTGGGAACTTTTATGCCAATATAGCACCTCGGATGAAGCATGATTTGAGATTCTTAGATTAGGATCAATTTTCTGAATTTTGTCATGAATGTGCGTGGGAGTAATACTGCAAATAAGGTAAGCATTCCATTAATTATCAGCAGCAAAGCAGTCTCCCAAAGTGAGGTTAGGCAAAATTGGAGTGCAGTATTAATGAAGGTGTTCCAAATCACACCAACTATCACCAGAAGGAAGAATAGGGGGCAATTTTATTCCAAAAAATTAAGCTTTCCATAGAATCACGCTTCCCAAGCATCCTTTTCTAAGTTAAAGAATCTGTAATTTTGTTGTGCACAAGAACATGATGAGTTGTAGCATAATATTTAACTTTTAAGATAGAAACTCAAATGAAATTCGTGGATCTAAATTTCAGCTAGAGTTTTAAAGATTAAGTAGCTTGGATGCATATATACATATATATATATATGTGTGTGTGTGTGTGTATATATATATATATATATATATATATATATATATATATGCCAATGTGTGTGTATACATATATATATATATACATATATACATATACATATATATATATATATATATGTATATATATATATTTGTGTTATATATGTGTATGCATGTGTGTGTGAGAGATAAAAATATGTTGTTGCTCAACAAAAAATGCCCAAAGCATCCCAAAGTAAGAGATAGGTAATTGTTAACGAAAATTTGGACCACACGTAACAATTCATGGACTGATTATAAAATTAAATTTGTCTTTGAGACCTTATTTTTGGGAGCTTTTATGCCTATATACCAGCACTATATATATGCGTGCATATTTATATATATCACTTTACTACAATGATAAAAGTATCTTACAAAAAATTACCAAAGTAAAATTTTGGGGCATGTATAATACAAATATTGGTTTCCTATACTTGCTTGTGGCTTTCTATTTCTCTCCTTGCCTTTCACACTTCATTGTGACTTCTCATCTACAAACTTTTCCTTTGAGCCATCGGATGTCATTTCTTTCTTGTCACAAGATTCCCTTGTAAATCCTCAAACGAGTGCATTTAATCAATGCCAACTATATTTTAAGGTATTCTATCTTCACATGTGAAAAACCTATTTTTATTGAAGCCAAATTAATTTGATTAGAGCTTAATTTCAGTTATGATCTTTATGTCAACTTTCAATTATAAAATGTTTTGAACATTTGTTTGCATTCATGTGTAATGAATTTGAATTTTTGCCATCAATAAATTGTTTTGTTATATGCATTTTCAACTATATGTTTATTTTTATTTTATTTTAATATTTTAGTTTTGACATCCTTACTTCTTAATTATAAAAATAATTCCTCATTTTTTATTTATCATTTGTTATTTACAAATGGCTTGTATGAGATAATCTGCATGTTTTAATTCGAGGAGAAAAAATTTGGTCAATTTATTCTAATTAATTTTAAAATTCTTATATATTTTTAATGTGAAAATCACTTTATTCTAATGAATAGTTCAAGAATACTTTATTGTTTAAATTAAATTGAAGATATATTTCAAGTTATTTGCAGATTTTTTTTTCTTAGAATTATTTGAATAATCAAAATACAACAACATCACTAGGCCTTAGTCTCACTAGGTAGGGTATTTAAAAAATCAGAATAATAATTATTTTGAAATAACTCGTTTTTTTGGATGAAAAAATAATATTTTAAACTTTTTTAAAATTATTTTAATTTTATTTTTGATAGAGAAATTGGCTTAAGAATCTAATATTTGGTGGGGAAACTTTTCTTTTATTAATTTTCCTGAAATTTGTATGAAAATTGATAAAAAATATCTAAAATTAATTTCAAAGTACTTACAGTAGAACCTGTCTAAACTGATACTGTCTAAACTAATAACCTCTATAATCTAATACAAACGTCCAGTCCCAACGTTGGGCCCACTTGTAAACTAATAAACCTCCGTAATCTGATATTCAATAACTTTTCGTGGTCCCACAACTTTTTTAAAGTGATATTCGCTACAGTATGTATAAAAAAAAGGCTCAAACCCCTACCAACTGACCTCAAAAAAGCTGACATTGCGAACTAAACACGCCTGAAAAAATCTGTAATCCCCTTCTGTACCATCTGCCTGCTCCGGACCGTGGAGAGCTTGTCCTTCATCCTTGTTATAGCATTGAGGAATTCGGTGTTATCGTCGTCCTGCTGCGTCCAGAAGTTTTCCAGAGATTGAAGGATCTTGTTCGCCTCCGCTGCTGTCATGGGGGGCGGTGGTTCCTGGCTGTCGTCAGCCTCGCCTTCGTCCACATAATCCTGCTCGAGGTATTCTTGAATGAGGTCATCCACATCCGGCACATAGGACACAGTTTGTTCGCCTGGAAAGTTAAGAAGGTTCTGGACATCCATTGGATTTTCATACCGGAGCTGCCGGATCTGTGTCTCAAGCTCCTGGACCACCTCATTATTAATGAGGTGCTGCTCCGGAGCCGGCACTCCTGCCTCATCAGTGCGGATCTTGCAGTGCAAGAAGCAGTTCTTGATAGTGTCTGCTTTTACATCAGATCCCCAAGCTGCCACTGCCATCCGAATTGCGACAAGGACATCAACCTTTTCAGGGGCGGCAAGGTTGTCTTCCAGACCCTGAAGAAGGAGCCGGTTAAACCGCTTGCGGTAATAGGCCTTAAAGTTGCGATTGATCCCAGCGTCGCACGGCTGAATCTTCGAAGTGGTGTTCGGCGGAAGGTAAAAAACGGTTGTGTTCCGCAGTTGAACCTGCTCCGAAAGTTCTGCTGGCGGAATATGGGCGCTGCAGTTGTCAAGGATGAGAAGTACAGAGCGGTTCGCCATGCGGCGGTCGAATGCTTTGAGCCACTCGAGAAAGATGATCTGAGTCATCCAAGCTTTCGTGTTGTTCCGGTATTGGCAGCCGAGGTTGTCACGGTTGATGTTCTTGAAGCACCGTGGGTTCTGGTAGTTCCCGATGACCAACAGCGGCACTTTGTCGCTCCCGTCTCCATTGCAACAAACTGTCACAGTGATCCGTTCCCTGTTTTGCTTGCGGCCCTCAAGTTGCCTGGTCGTCAGGAAGTTGTCCGCCTGCCAGGAAATAGAGCTTTAGAAAATGATCGGTTTGTTCAACGGGGACCGACACAAACCAAAACCCACTTGCATGCGATAGAAAAGGCCAGTTTCATCCATGTTATAAATATCCTTCCAAGCAAACTTATTCAACGTCTCACGGATGGTGGGAAGTGCATTCGTGATGACAGTCATGTCCACCGAGCCACTCTCTCCAAACCGGCGGAAGGAACGTATGCCATGTCGGGCTTTGAATGCTTCCAGCCAGCCATTCGAAAACTCAAACGCCTCATGGCCAGGGTAGAGGCGGTCCAGGATTCGTGAGGCATTCTCCTTGATGAGATCACCACTCATATTGACATGTTCCTGGTGAGACTTGAAGAAATCCACAAGTGCAGACTCCATCTCGGGATACTTAACTGTGCGCTGGCGCTTGGCAGCTAGATTGGCACCGTCAGACTTGCCGAGCAGCTCCGCTGTCCGCTTTAGGGTGGTGGAGATGGTTGCTTGGCTAACAGTGATTCCGTGATTGTCCTGAACCCACTGAACGAGTGCTTTTTGTGTGAGGTGGGGGTTTTCCTTTTTGTGTTGGCATAGGGCAATGCGGACCGTATCGGTCATGGTTGTGTGCTGCGTTCCACGCTGCGGCATTTTCGTGACGGAGATGAAGGTCCGAAGATCTTGGTCTAAAAGCTGGGTTGGTCTACGCTCGGTTGGTACAAAGAATGCCCGGCGCGAAGGTTTCTCACGGAGGGGGGGTACATATAAGGGGGTACAGTACAAAAAGGGGTAAAGGGGGAAAAATTTATCCGACCTCCATCAACTAATAACCTCCCTAATCTAATACTGACCTTCCGGTCCCAGCAGTATTAGTTTAGACAGGTTCTACTGTATTAATAATTTTGTAATATGGTATAAGCATTTTTATTATAAGCACCATTGGATTTTAATGGGTGTGTTTTTTGTGGTTTATGTTTTTTTGGTTTTCGACTAGAAAGTGTGATTTGATAAGCTAGCGCACATATGTGATTGACATTGGCTTGGGTTGAAGGTGTTGCAAGAAAATAAGTGTATGCTTATCATAAATTTTTGAACTCCCATGTTTATTGTTTGCATCTAAATTTTAATCAAGAGAGAGGATGTTCTAATGACAACAATTATAAGAGTGATATTAAATTAGAACGCAAAGTAAAGAGGTGAAGTAACTTTACCTATAGAGTAAATGATCATGATGGCCATCCAAGTGTGACCAAGCATCTTCAAAATGGTGTAGCAAACATCTCTTCTAATATGAATGGTTCTTAATTGTTAGAGAGATGGATGGAAAACCTTGGAGTGGTGAGTAAATGTCTCCACAAGTGTTTGCACATGAGAAGAAAGTACAATAAAACTAGCTTCAGCTTCAGCTGTGCTCTGACGCCCTTCAAATTGTTGTTCCAAGAGATGTCAATGTCATTGTTGTATTATTTAAAACTTCACCATAAAATTTTGAATGATTGCGTTGTGTTTCAATGACTCTACATTGATAAAACGTTAGTAACTTAAGATTGGAGTTTAAATTTTCCTTGGATACATCACAAAATCAGCTAGAGAGCTAGAACAATAATTTACATATGCGGAATTAGCTTCTTCAAGTTTGTGGTGAGCTATGCTCAATTGAAGTAATATGAAAGACATCTTCCAACAAAGTGATTGGGTTTGCCAATGAATTCAAGAGATTCAAAGACCACCAAATTCAACTTGATATCTCGACTCTAGAGCCTACTATCACATTACCAATGACTTCAACATGTTTATTGTCAAATCCTATCAAGGGACCGACTGAGTTACCGTTGGAACTGGTCAGAACTTTCCAATCTATAACATTAAAAACAGTACCCTCCCCACTCCTAATCATAAGCTTCTCCCCAAACATCTCTTCCATGCCCCTCATTGCAAATACAGTCTTCTTTTCAATCATAAGCTAGCCATCGATAATTCCTATTCAATCTTGTTTGATCCTAATGATTTTATTATAACGGACCAAGAGAGGTCAATGCACTAATGAACTCTGCACGATACACCTGTCATCCGAACCTCCACCTCGTTAAATCATTCTCCGATTCTCAACTTCAGCCAATGCTCTTCCATGTCATTTACGATTAGGCCATCCTAGCCGTGAGGTTCAACAGCTCCTCCACAAGCATTCTCCAAATTTTGGTTTCAGCAGCACTCACCATCCATATTCAATTTTCATTACCATTGAGCATCATAAATTTCCCTTTCCAAAATACTTATAGATCCTATAATGTTTGTGAATTCTTACATATTGATGCATGGGGCTTAGATCCAATTTTATCGAATGAAGGTTATAAATATTATGTTCTTTTTGTGGATGACTACTCAAAGTTTACTTGGCTCTTCCTTTTGAAACAAAAATATGAAATGTGGCAAAAATTTCTTCTCCCTAACAAATTCATCGAATGTCAATTCAACCAGTGTAAAAATTCCCCAATTTGATGTAGGTGGAGAATATAACTAAAATAACTTTCATAATATACTCAATAACCTCGACATCCACCACCAAATGTCATGCCCATATACGCCACATCAAAATAGCGTCGTAAACATCGACACGTCCTAGAAACTGCTCGTGCTCTCCTCCAAATGGCTCACCTTTCCAAACACCTTTGGGTTCAAGCAACTCTTATTTCCACCTAGTTCATAAATTTCCTACCCTCTCCTAACAACAACAATCTCTCTCCATTCTAACTCCTCTAAAAAACTACACCCAACTACGATCATTTCAAGGTCTTCGGATGCTTGTGATTCCAACTTCTTCTACCTACAAAAACCACCAAGTTGGGACCAAAAAATTTACCTTGTCTTTCTTGGCTACTCACTAAACCATAATGGTTACATTTGCTGCAACCCTAAAACATCCACCTTTCTAATCTCTCGTCACGTCAAATTCCTCGAAAACAAATTTCCCTTCTCTTCCAAAAAGCAATCGTCAAACTCTTTTCCCAAACCAGAATCATACACCACCCAACTTACTCTCATTTCTTCCTCCTTACTGCCAGCTTATCACCTTCCTCACAAACCTCAACAGGAAGATCCTTCCTCATCGTCTTCTCGGTCTTCCATCTCTTCCTTTAATTCTACGAAATCGTTCAACTCACTGACCACATTGCACAACTCATCATCCTCGTCATCCTTACCTCAACATCCAATATCTCCACTAAAATAAAAAATCAAACTTCCTACCTACCTTATGCTCACTCGCCTAAAAGCAGGGATCATTAAACTCAAAACACTATTAAATCTTCTTCATGCAACTCTAACTGAACCCTCATCCTACAAAACAGCAACCACACACGAGCACTGGTGTCTTGCTATGCAGGAAGAATATAGGGCCCTAATGGATCAACACACGTGGATCCTAGTACTTCCTCATCCTCACCAAAATGTGCTTGGTTGCTGGTGGACATATATAACAAAGTACAAAGATGACATCACGGTGGCACATCTTAAGGCAAGAGATTGGTACACAAGGATTCGACCAACATTATGTGACCGATTACTTAGAGACAGTCAATCCGGTTGCTAAGATGCCAACCATCCGAACCCCTCCTAGCCGTTGCTACTTACCATCAAGGCCGATGGTACTAGATCTCTCAAATGCATTCCTCCATGGACATCTAATGGAAACGGTATACATGAGACCAACCCAAAGGGTTCGAGGACCCAAACTTTCCTAATCACGTTTGCAAGCTCCACAAAACCATCTATGGCTAGAACAGTCCCTTCACCAATAGTATTCTACACTTCCGAATTTCTTCATTCTCAAGGGTTTTGAACAAGCCATGCTGATCCCTCTTTACCTATCCAAGATTGGTACACAAGGATTCGACATTTATGTGACCGATTACTTAGAGACAGTCAATCCGGTTGCTAAGATGCCAACCATCCGAACCCCTCCTAGCCGTTGCTACTTACCATCAAGGCCGATGGTACTAGATCTCTCAAATGCATTCCTCCATGGACATCCAATGGAAACGGTATACATGAGACCAACCCAAAGGGTTCGAGGATCCCAACTTTCCTAATCACGTTTGCTAGCTCCACAAAACCATCTATGGCTAGAACAGTCCCTTCGCCAATAGTATTCTACACTTCCGGATTTCTTCATTCTCAAGGGTTTTGAACAAGCCATGCTGATCCCTCTTTACCTATCCAAGATGTAACACCCCCATCCACACTCATAGCCAGTCCCCATCAAGTTGCTATCAACTCCATCATCCAAGCTTTTACAAGCTCCTTTCGCATGAAGCAGCTTGGTACTCCATCTACATTTTCTTGCATCCAACTCTCTAAATCAGCCACTACAACCACCCTACACCAAACATCGTATGCTTCCGAAATCCTCAAAATAGTAGGAATGGACCTTTGCAATCCGACACTCACTCCAACAACCACCACCTCCACGAAACCACATTCTCCCATTATCTTCTCCCAACTAAAATTATATAAGAAATTAGCTGGTTCTCTGCAATACCTAACTATTACCCTACCAAATCTTAGACTTGTGGTGAATTAGATATGTCTGCACATGCATAGTCCCACAACGACTCACTTCGATCAGCTCAAACACATACTTTGGTATGTAAAAGGCTCTATGCACATCGGGATCTCAATTAAACCCGACAATCTTCTTCGTCGTGCCTATGTCAACTCCTGTTGGGCCGGAGACACGGAAGATGGCAAATCAACCATGGGATACTGCATCTTCCTTGGGGATACTCCAATTTCTTGGAGTGTAAAGAAGCAAAATGCCATCTCCCGATCATCAACTGAAGCAGAATATCGGTTCCTCGCTACAGCAGCCATAGTATTATTTGGCTTTGCCACCTCCTGCAAGAATTTGGCGCCACTCAAGATAAGCCCACTCCCCTCTTTTGTGAAAACAAATCAGCCATTGCTCTATTACACTATCCGGTCTTCCATGCCAGAACCAAATATGTGAAAGTGGACTATCACTTTATCCACGATAGCATTCCGAAAAAAAAATTCAGCTCCTACATATCCCAACTGAAGATCAGCTGGCGGACATTCTCATGAAGCCTCTCTCAGCAAGATTCCACAAATTGCGCTCCAAAATCACCACCACTGTTCTGGATGGCTTGTCTGCGGGGTGCTAATAGCAGCCCTGTTTTCATCACGGCCGTCCATACAATGTCTTGATCTAACGACTAATATGAATATGCTGTAGCTATATATATTTATGTATTATCGAACGACACCGTATAAATGAGATCCCATTTACTCCCGATTTCTTTTTGCTTGCTCTCGTCTCCTCTGCCCTCTTCAATATTAATGTCCCTAAACTGCTTTGTTTTTTGTTGTTATGCTAGTTTTCTTCATTATACTTTCTAATGAACCGCAACAATTTCTTTTGACAAGGCCTTTAGCTTGTTTTTCAATAACTTTCTTATTATCTGCTTAATCTAATTGATGTTGCAGGAATGGCGGTTGCTTATTCTGCTCCAACTAGACACATTTGCCTCAGGGTTGTGGAAAACAATTATTGTGCATCAAAACGGGGTATGTTACCTCACTTTATTAACCCTTGTTTGCAACGAAGACTCTACAAAACTCAGATTAAGATAATGCTCAATTGGTTTCATAATTAATTGACCATAGATGAATGTTGCTTGTTGATCATGAATTCATGCTCTGGGTCTTATTTACAGAAATAAGTTTTCAATGATGGGGTAGAAGTTCATAAATTAAACATAATCCTACTAAAAATACAAATTCAAACGTTGTATTAGTATAATAGATTATTCAATTTAATTGATCATATAATAAAAAATACTAAATTTTTGTTCAAAATTATTTGCTGGCCTAATAAAAAGCCTGGAAATTGGACTAGTGATTTGATAATTGAAATAATTCTCGTAACATTAAGGTAATAAGTGAAACTAGAATAATGGAGAAGTAATCATTGCAGTAGAAATTTCCATATTAAAAAAATAGGCGCTTCTTGGTATTCTCAATGAGATAATAAATCTACAATGTTGAATGTAATACTTGCAAACTTATTTTGAGATGAATTAATAATATGAATATTAGAACTGATTAACAACAACCACCACCACCAAACTTTAGCTAGGTGGTGAAGCAGTAGAACTGATCATCATGCTTAATTTGTAGGGGCCCATATTTTTGCATATTTGCTTTTATCTTCTTTACTGGAGTAATTTGAGGACGTATGCTAATCATGTTCAAGTGTTAGAGTATTTCATTTCATATTATTTAATATGCTTTCTAATTTCCTTATCCAATCACGGATATGCTCTACAAATGATGTTACGGACTCAGCATATCAATGCACTGATGGGAAGGGACCTGATTTATAGGCTTTTGGGATTATGTTTTTAAAAATGTTAACAATGCTTTGATTCTAGCCAGACTTTTCATTTGATATGTAGTCATATATTCATTGCGTTAATTTGATCATTAGTTTGGTGTTTGAACGTTGATAAAAACAAAAGCCTTGCCAATTATTTGTTATTAAATCTATTAGGATAAGAAATAATCTGACTTTAAGGCACCATTTTATCACTCTTGTGAATATCAATCTATTACAACCAACTAACTATTATGGTCTCCAATTTAACTCGGTGGAAGGGACAATATGAATAATATGCACATCTGCATATTAATCAGTAGATTTCCCAACATATATGCTATTGATTATGATCCTACAAGTTTTTATTCTTTAACAAAGGCTACTAAAATTCATATTTAAGCAAATATATTGTTTTATTTTGCTCAATGTGATTATCCATGCTGCCATATTACGCCATGGATTTATAAATCAGAACAATCAAGTGCTGTTTTAGGCATGCACAGCTTAATACCGTAATAAAGATATCTTTGTGGGAGCATAACAGCACCATATCATTCAGTCATGCTAAATAAATGAAGTGTAGGATATGCCAAATACGTTATATGTAATTTTCAAAACTAGGCATATTATTATGCGTTCAAATTACAGTAAATAAATTTCTTCCATATGTTCGTTCATAATATTTTACGAGAATGGTAGTTTTGAAGGTTGTGCTTGTATCTCAACTTCTTCCAAGTATTTTAATGTCTCCAAATATTGTTTCAAAGGGAAGGGATTTCTTTTCCGATTGATACCAATTTTTAAAGCTTGATTGAGAGAATGAAAATTTTGTTCATATTTAGTGTATCTCGAGCAAGTCTTATTCAACTTTTCATTAAAATAAACAATTAAGACCATTTTATGCTAACTTAAATACATCACAATTGACGATATACCTCTAAAACTTTCCCAGAGTGAGGAAGTCTAAAATGTATTTGTGGGCATTAAAGCTTTTACTAGGTCAGTGGATTTGAAAGATGGTAGGTGAATCAACTTATTCCTTTTAATAGCATCTGTTAGGGTTCTGTTGAGATAAAAATTTGCACATTTTTAAAATACAGAAATTTTCTAATGAAATGCTCAAGTAGCTGGTTAATTATTTCATGATGATATTGTGTGCCTCAGGCAATGCAAAGAGGCTGTTTTTAGGCAATACAGAGGCTAAAAAAAATCACGTTGGTCTCAGTATATGATCGATAGTTGATACTGCAAAGAAGTACGGCCCAGGTCATTTGATTGTTTCAGTCTTGAGAGAAAGTTCACATTATACCAATGGGAACAAATGAGTATCCGCATGTCACCAACTATATCTAAGCTTGCTGTCTTTTTCAATGTCAAATGAAAATCAATTCAACATCCAAGGAGAGAGAGAGAGAAGTTAGAAACCGGTGCACACATATTTAAATATATTAAACTTGTGCATTCACGTATTATTTTTATAATAAGTTCTTTGCCATAACAATAATAAGCAATATACACGACTATATATACACTTACAGTTTATATATAATTTCATTATTAAATATATTATGTGTATTTATTATATTATGCATAATCATATTTATGATGTTAATAAAAGAAGTAGAAGATATATTCTAAGTCAGCACAGACAAAATAAGAGAGCAATCATTCTGTGGTGGACTTCCTACCTAGAGATGTTTTCAGCAGTTATCCACTCCGCACTTGACTACCCAGAATCTTTTCCTCTTGTACTAGGGAAAAAATTAATTTTTAGAATAAAACTAAAATGTAATTTTTAATTCTAAGTTTAGATTAAATATAAAGCAATTTAAAATCACTAAAAATTCAATTTACTCTTATTAACAAAAATATATAATAAGCAAGGTTGGGGAGTGGGACATTTGTCTCCTACATTAATAACAATAAGAATATGGGATGCCTACCATAGCTTGCTTATTAATAATAAAATAATGATGCAAAACACTTTCCTCACTCTCTCATTTCTCTTTTACTCCCATTGTTACACTCCTGTTGCTTCACGGCCATTCTATTTTCTTCTCCATCCAACTTTGTCAGTCTATCCCTTGTTTTCCTTACCAATCATTGACTATGAAGAGCTAGGTATAATGAATGCACCATAGTTTCTCTCCTCTCTTTTCAACTCATTTTCCATTTCTGTCACCACATGACACCCTTACATTTATGTAGTGGTGTGCATTTGCTTGTGCTTGTGCACGTTGCAACATACATTTACTTGTGTTTGCACCATGCTTTTATGCTTGTTGCCAATAACTGCACGCAGTGATACTTTCATGCGCAACATCATGATTATATGCTCATGCATATGATTTGAACCATTCGTCCCCATTGCATTGCTATTCCATATGCATACCACAAATCTACATGTTTTTTGTGGCTCAGCAGGGGCTTACTATTTTCACATTTTCCATCGTACAAATGTGCGGAAATATTTTCCAAACTACTTACATGCCTTTGTGTGATGGAAAGCTCACAAAAAACAAGGAATGTACTACTTATTATGTTTTTAAGGATTTCTTACATAACCAAAATCTTCAAAATCTGCATATTTCATAGATAATCTAAAATTATTTCTGCATACCACTATAATTTCTAAAAATTAACACATACTATTCACCATTAATAGTGTTTAATTCAGTATGGTGTGACAGCAAGATGAGGAGTGAGCAACGACAGGTTGAGGGGCGAAGTAGGGGATGGAACACCATTGGATGAACTATAAATGTCAATTATGTAAGCTGAAATGCCCAAGTAGCCTTTCGTGAGCCTTGAATCAGTATCCTACCACACATAAGTGTTAACATTCAGCATTGAGGTGAAATATGGCGCCCATCACTCCAATAAAGCATCCACAGCCATTAGACATACGCAGAGGTTGGAACAATAAAAATTCTACTAAATTACAAAATATTTAAAATTTACATAAATAAACCCTACTCTAAATTTTTCACATGACGCTAAATTATTTAAACCAATAAATATACCACATATTGTTATTGTGTCAGCGCCAACGGTAATAAAAATAATGATGACAACATGGTGGATGCGCGCAAGTGGCAACAAAGTGGGAAACAAACCACGACAAAGCAAGGCATTGGGGAGGCAGGTGCCTAGGAGGGATGGATAATGATGGAGATCCTCCATCCTTTAGACAAGGAGAGAAAAACTAAGCTTGCCTTATGGGTCTGATGATAATGCAAGATACTCCATCATCAGGCTTAATTTAATGCCTCGTATGTCCCAAGCACTGTTCACACTCTCCATGGTGCATGGGTGCCCTTAGGTATTAGCCATACTGTCTTGAGCTGAATAAGGGGCACTTGGGTGCGCCTAGGTGTCAATTTTGCCTATCGTTCACTTGGTGCATCCACACAGTTTGGTTTATTTAGTGGGCGCTTGGGCGTGCCTGGTCCCCAATAACCCCCTTTTCTCCCACTGGCACATGGGCGCTCCAAAGCACTCAACCTTCGATTATTGCCTTCTCATTAGCGCCTGGATGCTCATATGCGCTTGACCCCATTAACTCTTTATGTTGTAGCTAGCGTCTGGGCACGTCTGAGCACCTAATCCAGTGTCTGGGCACGCCTAAGCACTAAGCTTATTTTTTGTAATTTCAAGCCTGCTTTGCATTTGATTCACCTCTAGCTGACCCATGACCCTTCTTTGGCTTCAATGCCCTCAAGGCTCCACCACAAAACAATCTCTTATTTGGAGACTGAGTGTGAGTCTTTCTAACTTCTTCGCTCTTAATAGTGCTCTCCTTCCGTAGTGGTGTGGTGTGTCTCAATCTCACCTTGTCTTCATGTACTATTTATCCAACATTACTGTCTTCATTATCATATTCGCCGAATTTGAGCAGAATGGATCTTTTCTAGCATCAGGCGTCCCTCCCTTAGGCGATCGTACAAATCGATATTTAAGTTAGTGCTTCATTCTGGCATTGAATGCGGCGTTCTTGGCTAAATTAATTGCCCTTTGACTGCCACTGGGCAGCTTGCTATTCTCTTGCATTTTACCCAAGATTACTATGCAGGTCTGCAGTCATATCAGCGTCATGATTGCCTCTATGATGGCAACATACTTTGCTTCCATGGTAGAAAGTGCTACAATGTTTTGTAGGATTAAAATCCATGTCACAGCAATGCCTCCCATGTACTGTGGTGCCTCTTTTGCTATCACGTCTCTTGCTTAGTTTGAATTTACAAAATGTTGTAGCTCTTCTTCAGATCCTCCAAAGCATAAAGCTTTTCCTATGATTCCCCTTAATTATTTGAAGACACATTTCATCTCTTTGCAGTGTCGTTGATTTGCTCATAAACTTGCTCATAACTCTCACTGCATGTTCCACGTCCGATCTTATGCAGATTATGATGCACATTAGACTCTCGACTGTAAAGGTAGATAAAGTTCTACCTATTTTCATTTTTCTGCCTTGATCTTCAATGATTATTCCTTGGAAAGGTGGAAGTGACTTTCTAATGTTGTGTTACTGACTTTGCTGCGCTCATGTTTAATCTTTGCAAAATCTTCCCAACATAATTCCGTTGGCTCATCTTTACTATCTCTATGAACTTCATTCCAAGAAACAGTTTGGGTTTCCTGATATCCTTCATCTCAAATTTATTTTACACTTGCTTCTAAAGGCTCTGAATAGTTTTTAGATCAAATTCTACAATCAACATGTCATTTACATATAGTATTACTATTGTGTAGTGGCTGTCAAATTGCTTGATGTAGCCGTAGTAGTTTGCTTGAAATCAGGCATGTTTGTTCTCTATTATAAATTCACCAAACATCTTTTACCTAGCACTTAATTCAATCCACAAACTTTTCTTGATCTCACTCCAAATTTTCCTTTTCTCGTACCTCATACCCCGACTGTGCCAACTTCCCATGGAGGAATGTCGTCTTTACATCAATTTGCTCCAAATGCGAATCCTCTCTAGCATCCAGGCTCAATATAAGTCTAGTTGTACTCATCTTGATTACCAGAGAGAAAATCTTCGTGCAATCTACTCCTTTATTCTGTTAGAATCCCTTTTCGACCAATCTCACTTTGTAGCATTTGCTCTTGTAATATTCTTGCTTCAGCCTACACACCAATTTGTATTAAAGTGCCTTTTTTTAGTAGGTAATTTCATTAGCTCCTATGTTTGATTGATGCTAACAATTACATCTTCTCATTCATTGCAAGCTCTCATTCGCAAAAGTCTTCCACTCGTATGGCTTCTTTTAAACTTTCTTGTTCACCATCGTAAGTTAACAATAAATATAAAAAATGCAAAGACCTATCTGGAGCTTATGATATTTCAGTTGATCTTTTCACTTCCATCATTGGAATTTTAAGTTAAGCTTGATTCCTCATTCTGTTCAATCTAGTCTTCGAGTTCATGAGTGTCTTATCATTCAATATACTCATTTGATGTTGCTGAATTATCTTGCCTTAACTTGTCTTGATTCTCTTACATTTTTCTTCTATTGAATGTGATGTTTCTACTACTGATAATCTTGTGGCCTTGGTAGTCCCAAATAATATGTACTTGAATTCTTCTGAGCCACATCAATAAACGTGTATTTATGAACTTCGAATTTTGTTTGGTGCAATTCATTGCATCTACATGAACATATGATGAGCAATCAAATACATTCAAATATTAGAAATAGACCTCTTTACTACATTTTTTTCAATTCTTTTTTCAACGACACTGACGGTCCACGATTATGAGGTAAATCATGGTGTTTACAACATCAACCCAAAATTGTTTGGATAGTCCTTCATATGCATGCTTTTAGCATATTCAGTGATTGTACAATTCATCCTTTCTGCAATATCATTTTGTTGTAGTAGTATTCTTGGGACAGAGAACCCCCTTTTATTCCCTTTGTAATGCAAATGTCCTTGAGCTCTTTATCACAATATATCCCATAATTATCAAACCTCAAACATTTTACTTTTTGTCTCGTCTTGTTCTCAACTGTGCTAATTTGCTTTTGAACCTATTAAACACATCCGACTTTTTTTGAGGAAGGATACCCATACTTTGTGCAATCATCAATAATTTGAGCCTCTTAATGACGAAAGTTGAGCCGGGCCTCAAGCATACATGTCATGAGCTCCAATTTCTTTGACTTTGGGTTCTTTCCCAGCTTTTGAAAAACCAACTTTTTTTTGTTTCCAAAACACAATCTTCACAAAATTTTATATCAACAGACTTCAAATTGAAAAGCTTATCTTGCAAGAGGAGAGACTTCAATTCTCGTTTTCTCATATATTTGAGCCTCCTATGCTACAAGCTTGAATCAATGCTTGTTGAAGTTGAGGAGTCTGACATTTTATTGTTCAGGTAAAGTGTCTCATCAATGTTCTTTTCACGGTCACTAGCACTCCCTTGATGACCTTCTATGAATCTTCTGTGAAGGTGGTGTTGTACCGTGCTTGAGCTAATTGGCTTATTGAGACTAAGTTCTTCGAAGACTGTGTATGCCGAACCTTCTTTAGTTGCCATGTGGAGCCATCCGACAATTTGATGTCTATCACCTTTACCAACAATATTGCACGCCATGTCGTCTCTCAAAACACCCTCAAGTCACTTGCAACATAGTTTTTAAACATATATATATATTCGACATAGTGTGGAAAGACGCACATAAGTCTACCACGCAAATCTTGGTGTTGTACAACATCAAAATTAACATGTCTTTGAGCTCCTTTGCTATGATATTTGGTGTACCGCTTTGGCTAGCTCCTTAGTTTTCTTTGGAGTTGTGTAATGCTTCTTCAAGTGGTCTTTCCTACTATTCTTCCAGCATTCGATATGGTCCTTTGATTTTTATTTTTCTCTCAATTTCAATCGGTCCTAATTCACATTCCGGTCCAGATTTCTTCTCTTGCCTTCGACACTATGCTAGAGTTGACGTCTTACTATTTGATCTCCCTCGAACATCTTCACTTGGAATTAATCTAGCAATATCATCAAACTTTAATGTAGTATTTCTCAATAAACAGCTCACCTCTATTATAAAGCTATCCCACCTATCCAGTAATTTGGATAGTAGCTACAAAACTCTGATCTATACCGATTGAGCTTAACTGGATCACAACGGTTTTGAATTTGTTGAGTTGTTCTGCTATCGAGCTATCATCTATCATCTTCATGTTAAAAATCCTTTTCATCAAGAAACATTGTTGGATATTGAGGATATCTTATACGTCCTTGTTGGTGCATTGATAAAATCAACAATGGTCTTTTTGTCTATTATATTGAAGGTGAATGAAGATACATGGGAGACGGATTAATCCTAGAGCAGTTCTATCGAGCTCCTTCAATTTGTCGTTGCTCGTGTTTGTTGGTTTTTTGTTTGCGCCGCCTATTGGTAGATACAATTTTCTTGGCTTGATAGATCTTCTATCCTCATTTTTCAATCTTGAAATCACTTCAGCTGCCATTGCTCCTATTAGAACAAATCTTAGTTGCTCTAATACTAGTTTTTACGGAATAAGCGGCTAGCTGCAACTCGCTCCAACAAGAATCTTGACTTTGTTACATCAATAAAACTCACAACAAAAACTTCATAAATAAAGCACAAAATAATCCAAACATGGATAACACAAACAATTTACGTGGAATATCCTATGCAGGGAAAGATTACGGCGGCAACACCATGAAAATAATCCACTAAGAATGAAGAGGAGATCACAGCCTACAACAACTGCTGCCGATTGTTTCAACACTTAAGGTTCCTTAGAAAGAAGATAAATCCACATGCATAGCAGTTAAAATTCTTTTGCATGCGTATAAACTCTAAATAGTATGGGTGTTTATATGCATAGCCCCTAAAAACCCTCAAGAGGTAAGTCCTAGGCTTAATTTAATGTCTGGCATATCCTAGGTGTAATTCATGTTTTGCCTAGCGCCTGGGCACGCCTAGGCGTTGGCCATGTTATCATGGGTTGAATATAGGCACAAACACCCAAGTCTGTCTATCGCACATTTGGTGCATCCCCGTGGTTTGGTTTCTTTTGTGGGCACCTGGGAGTGCTTGAGCCTTTAACTACTGATCCACTGCTCTTGTGCATGTGCATCTAGGCGCGCTTAAACAACTGACCTTCGGTTGTTGTCTATCAATGGGCGCATGGGTGTACCTAAGCACCTGAACCATTAACTCTTTATGCTGTAGCTAGAGCTTGGCGGGCCTGAGTACCCAGTTCTGCGCTTTGGTGTGCCTAAGCGCCTAGTTATTTCCTGTTTTAATTTCTATCCTGCTTTGCATCCAATTTGCCTTCGGTTGACCCATGACCCTTCCATGGTTATACTTTAACACACCCAAAGCTTTAACACGCAACATTCGACTTGCATTAGTTTATCCATTTTTTTGTGGTATTGTTTGCAGGCTTTCTAGAGCAAATACTTCTTTTCTTCTAGTCATTTTGAAATCATGGTTAATTTTTTTACTCCAAAGATTGACTGGTAACACCAAAATGGCATTATATGCAAATTCAAAGTTGATCCCAAACAAATATGCATCATGACGGATCAAATTGGGAAATTATCCCACATCTTCATAGAAAGGATGATTGCTCTTTTGACTTTGATAGGATGGTCATCAAAATAAATAGAAGGCGATTACTGGAATGATCATTTCTCTAGCAACTCAAAGCCTGGGAAAAGTGAAGTAAAACAGGATGTTAATTGAACCTCCATGTGTTTGTCAAATTTTTTTTGACATTGATTGAAACAGGGTTTTATCAATCTCCAGCATTGATATGATCAAAGGGCTATGGAGTGCGGTTTTGAACTTTTTCAAATTATAATTGTCAAATAAGATGCATTGCCCGCATAGCTTCTTACTGGAGATTGGCTCTTCATGTGTTAAAAACTTGTTCTGTTGTTTATTGTTCAAATTGCCTTTGTTGCTGTTTTCCCTAGTTGGATTTTCATTCTTTCAGGTGGCTTGATTTTAAAGGTAATAACGGTAATATTCTTGTTTTGTAAGCCTTATGATCTTCTCCATGGTGATTTCCAGGCGAATGTGGAATATCCAAATTTTAATGACACTGTCAATATAGATTTGGTTATTGGTGTTTGAGTTTAGTTGATGTGATCACTTGATACTTTTCGTCCAGCTGAAATCTGATAGCTATAGGAATTGTTGAAACGGACAGGGGTATGCCCTTTTTTTTTGGGATATTTTGACTTTATTGTAGAAGCTACAAGTTTCTACTCGGGTATTCCTCTATTTGCCAGGAGTTGCTTAACTATTTTCGAGGAGCACAAATGGCTTCTTATATTAGTTTGTGTTGGATATAGTTGACATAGGACCAGGTTAATTTGTATTGTAAGGATGGGTAGAAGTCAGCAAAGTTGGAGCAAGTGCAAATCACCTTGGAGTAATTTGGTGTTAAACACTAAAATCTGTTGGGCTTCTGATGAAAATCATTAAGTAATCTTTGGGATGTTTTCATTCTTCTTCATGGATTCCTAATGTATTTGATGTCTTTTTGATGGTTTGCTTTTATGATTAGCTCAGTTGGATTTTTTAGTTTTTGTTCAAATTCTGCAGACTTGTTTTTTGATTTATTAGGAACCATTTTGCAAAGAGTGCATCGCATATGTTTACAAGGGAGCAAAACAGTGTCAAGTTTGACCTATGAGGGTAGTGATGAGTCTTTGATGCAACAACTCGTGTAGATGTATTGTAAATGTTCGTTATGATTTGTGGCGATAATTTTTCAGTGATCCACGTGCTTACATGGGTTAGCACAGAGTTATGAATGGTTCTATGATTGGGCTTTATTGCGATGGGATGATGGCGAGTAGCATGCATAGCGGGTAGGATATATGATGTCTGGATCATGGGTCACACATGCGAGCTTATCTTTTGTAGGAAATTATTTTTGGATTAAGTGTCGCATCATATAAAGAGTTTTACTTTCTTGCACAGGTGCAAATGAGGTGAGCTCATGCTTGATTCGCAAGCCAAGCTCTAGCTTGAGCAAAGCAAAACTCAACAAGTCAATCTTGAGCTAGGTCAGGCTAACTAAGCTTGGGGCTGGACCTCGACTAGAATTTGCTCATTTGCACTTCTAATTGTGAGTGATGTCGTTGGCAGGAGCCTGATCTTGGATTCAATGATACTAATGTGTAGGGGGTATTGTATTTCGAAGGCCGTTATTTGGCAAATGAGGGCAAGGTCTTAACGCCAATCGTCTGTATTCTTTGACGCAGTTGAGTTTGGGCTCGCTTAACTTGTCATGGTCAGCACATGGGAGGCGAAGTATCTCTACCTGAGACTCCTCCGTGCCATGGATATTACATTCAAGCAGTGCATCAAAGATGCCCTTGTTAGCAAAAATTATTTCCTCCATTCCATGGATATGAGTTGACATAGTTTCCCATGCAGACTGCTGTGTGTGAGAATTCACGTATGAATAATGTTAGGTGCTGATTTTGTAAATATAAATATTTGCATATGCTACAATGATGCTTGATTCTTTAATAGCGCTTTGGTAATGCAGGCGGTGTCCGTTGCTTATTCATCCTGAATGCTGTGTTTGCTATAATATATGGTCTTCTGGCCCTGTTTCTGGGTTCGAGCCTCCTCACTCTGGGAAGCAGCTGCTCCATTCCTCTATTCTGGTGCTATGAAATTTCTACTTGGGGACTTGCCCTGTTGTACGGCGGCACTGCTTTCTTCCTCAAAAAAAAGGCTGCTGCCATCCTCGATGAGGGAAACTATGTTGGCCGAAGCCTTGGCCTGGAGATGCTGGAATCAAATGTAGAAGTTGTTGCTCCTGACGTCCAGAGACGAGTCAACCAAGGCTTTAGGACTTGGATGGGTTCGTCCCTGCTCTCATCCGATGACGATGATGATGATGCTGATTACACTAACCTGGAGGTTGCTCACCCGAGTGCCGTCAATTCTAGTAGGCCAAGAGAATGAGATGGGCCTAAAAAAATGAGATAGGCCATGCTCTTCTTCAACCTGTACATTAATTACCAGCTCTTCTAATCATTCTTATAGCGACTTTAACTAACTTGGGGAAACAAAATGAAGAAATCATCTACTGGAATCTTCTTCTTCTTCCACCACTGCCACGTGTTAATGTAAAAACAAAAATGATGTTTTATATTCTTACAAAAATTAATTCAGGTTTATTTTTTATTTTATGTGTTGCCAGGTTCCGTTGCTAAATGCTGGCAGCAGTTTCAGTAGCTCTTTGTGTTACCTCATCTTAGCTTTTGCTTTTGGGATTTTTATAAATCACTCGTTTAACACTCAGTTCTTCAAAATGCACCAAATTAGCCGCTCAATCTAACGTCTTTTAACTGCTGCTCGGTTCTCCGATACACTCCTTCATTGTGCCAGTAATTATGCAGGTGTGGTAGCAAAGCAGACAATGAGCCCCAGTGGTTTTAGGGAACTTTTGTTGCTTGACAAGAAATGCAGGTTAATGACAATTTGGTGCCATGTAAGAAATTATCCCAAGGTCTCAGCAAAGCAAATCCGCAGCTTGCACGTGGAAGAAGATTGGAATGAAAGAAGAACGCCGGCGCCAACTGGCAACAATGCTCCGACGAGGGGCTGCTAGAAGAGGTTAGATTGGGCGATAAATTTGGTATTTTTTGGATATTTGAATGTTTTGCTAGTAATACTTGAAACTCAATTTTTTTATACTGTGTTTGTTCATCCAATATAATGTCCATATATATCATTGGTGTTTCTTATGAATGAATATGTCTTCTGCTTTCCTAAAGCTGACGAGAAAATATTATAAATTAAGAAAATTATTCACATAGAAGGATGTTTTTTGAATGGTCAATTCTAGAACTAAAGAAGCATTAAAATGCACTTAAAATTAAGTGCAGAATTCTAGATTTAGATGCAAAACTAGATCTTACATCATTTTCAAGCTTATATAAAACATTAAGAAAAAGTTAAGTGAAGTCAAATGGAAATTTTGTTAAAGAAATTTCCACGATAATAAGTAAGGTGATTTAAATAGTTAAATAAGTCCAACCAAAGACTCAAAAAAATAACATCTAGAATTTTAAGTGTTAGAAGATGTTGTCTTACCAATTTTATGATCATTTATTTAGGAGATCTTTAAACTGTGACATACTTCTGTTAAACTTTTCTCTGATTGGGCCAACTGTAAAATTTATGCTAACCTCTTCTAGCATTGGGCCAACTTTTTTCTGATTGGGCCAACTTTTTTAATCATAAATTAACATGTTAACATTTTCAAACAAAAAATGTGGCAATTTTCCAAAATTGGTGTGTTACAACTCACAATAACTGTGAGGTTGGAGCTCTTAATTTCTCTCAAGTCCTTAAAGAGCAATTAAGAAAGGGGGCCAACCTTCTTTGTGCTTATTTGTGATTTTAATGTTTGGGTTGTTGTTCAATTTGGTTGTTTCATGTCCTTTATTCTTGGGTTGTGATGATTAGTATAAGCAATAAGCTGATTTATTATGATTTAGTTTGAGGTAATCCCTTTTTTGGTTATTGAATGGCTTTCAACTTATCATTACTCATTTTTCATCATTTTTTGCTCAATGGTAGCTTTGATAGAGGCATCTTAATTTATGCTGTATGGTTTCTTCATCTTGTTTTCATCAAGATCCTTTCTCTCTAAACCCCATCATTCTGCTACCTTATTTATTCCATCATTGATAATTATTTATCATTTTTATTTAGTTATGATTATATTTTCTTGCTACTAACAAGCTCATGGTTCATGAGTTTGTTATGGATTGCTAGAATCGTGATTCGATTAATAGTTTCTCTTGTCAATTTTTGGTGATTGGTTTATGTTTTTTGTGATATGTTTATTTGTATAAGCATCTTTATTTAAAGAGTATTGCTACACTTACACACTAATATACATCAAAATATATAGATGATGTGTCAATTCAATGTGTAAGTAGATTATTGGCAAGTATACTTTTTTATGGGGCTTATATACAAAAAATAAATTTTTTTTTTTGTTTTATTAGTTCTGGATATTTTTTGGTATATATTCTTGTGTAAGCATAGTATTTTTCTTATTTAAATACTTTAGAAATATAAACATCTTGTTATTTAGGCCAACAAACTAAATCCTAAAAGGTTAAACATCACTAAGTTTTAAAAAAAAAATTCCTCATGTAAAATATATTATTAAAAGTTAAATGTCACAAAGGAGAGTAATTGATGGCTAGAGGGAAATGAGTTGGAGGATCTGCTACTAGCTACCAATTAAGCAAAAGAAACTTGCATTTAGGTAAACAAGGGCCAAAATAATACTTGATGGAAAATCTTACTCCATCTCTCATTGTATGAGCCTTCCATAAGTGTAACCCTTAGAAAAGAGGTGTTGATGATGGAGCTAGTCCATAGCTACCCTATCTATAGGGGGAGCCCTTGACTTCACCAATAATAGTGGGTACCTAATATTAGACAAGCACTTGTGCAATAGTATAGTCAGAGAATAAAAAACCAATGAACAAATAAGAGGATGCTCAATATCTTCAACTAAGACTAATTAAAAGAATGCAACATTTTTTGTAGCACACAAATCACAAAGTAAGAGATACTAACTTGAGATGAAGGTACTGGTGAGGAAGATGGTAGTGCTTCATGACCAAAACCAAAGAAGGGAGGGACAACCATAAGCATGGTATTATCTTGTCTGTCTTAGTAACGTGCCATCCTAAAGAGGCAAACAATTTATTAAATTTGTAGGATAGTAAGAAAAAGTAATGCAAGGATATAAACAAAGCTAATAGAGAGCAACAAGAGTTCCATTACGCATCTTGTTCACATAGGAGGCAACACGTTTTTAAATTTGAAGGCAATGATGGTAGCTAAGAACTCAAAAACCTTCCAAATGAGGTTGCAAAGATTAGGAAAACACTATACAATTAAGATCATGAGAACATAAAATACTTATATGTATGTGCGTATGAATCTATCTATCTATCTATCTATCTAAAAAGTAGGGTCATAAGGTATAATCTAAAAGATCCCATACAAACAAAAATAAAATAAAATAAAGATGCCAAAATTGTACAAAACAAAAAGAAAGAGGATAAAGTATCAGTGATCATCAAAACAGGAAAGACAACATAGAGGAAATCAAACAAAAAAGATAAGAAAAAAATAGAGATAAGCCCCTAGCATGCCCAAAAACACAGCTGATTCAGCAGAAGCGAAACGACGAGCAATCATCAATCTAAACGACCACACTGCACCCAAATTGATTCAGCTACCAACACACTTGCAATAACTTACAAACCAAACAAATGAAAGAAAAACAACGGGATTCACCATGCCCAAACAAGGAGATTAAACACAAAATTCCACAGAAAAAAATGCCACAAAGCCAAACAGACCAATAAAAAATTAAACAAAGGATCTTCCAGGATCGCAAAATGTAGAGAACCACAACACCTCCTTCACCGAAAGACCCATCAATAACCAAGAAATAGAAAACCACATTAACCAACAACTGCCAACCCAAACCAAACCAAAAAAAATAATCAAACCCAACCTTATCCACAGCACCTGACTCAACATAAAACAAATGATCAACTCGACCCAAAACAAATAGAGAACCACACAACAACTTTCTTAGAACGACCCACATCAACCAACCAATTGATTTGACATTGGTGCATAAAGCTAAGATACAAGTCGAGCTGTCAAAACATGACAATTAGCCCACTCTTAACATCATCAACACTACCAAACCAAAAGCTTGAGAAAAATCCCCTTCCAACAGAAAAAACACAAGACAAGAGCCTCTTTTAACAACCTGCCAACCAAAATGGTGAAATTGGGATGCCACGCACAATCCTGGAAAGCAGAAAAAAGAAAAATCTACACTTTGGAACAAATCAAAATGTGCATGTCCACCAAGAAGCAGACCAGCCACAACATAAACCATTAATTAGAAATAAAATCTTATCCTTATCCACATTTATCCACTTAATACTAGCCGAAGGAATGCCTTTAAGGAAGGTTCTCACTTCAAATTGAATTATGAAATCACCTTATTAATGTTATAAGGGATATTGTGACATTTGAAATTATTCCAGGCCAACCAGATTTCCCAAATAGTTATAGCATTAATCAAATTCCCAATGTGGATCTTTCTCTTCATCTTGGAAACATTAACTTGATTCCATCTGTTTAGAAATGTAATTAAATTGGAAGTATTTTGATAGGATTCATGAATATTGCATAGGGACCAGTTAGAGGAAGCAAATTGTCTCTCCCAAAAGATGTGGTTGATGGATTCCACCTGGGCACAACACCTACTTAGATGTAAGATGGAACCCATGTAAGTGCATAGCATGATATGCACTAATCAACCCCTTATAAGTCCTCCAAATAAAAATTCTTATATTAGATGGGATAAAGGGGTTCCAATACTAAGGGAAAGAGACGAAAGAATGATGAGCTCTAACATGAGCTCTAACAATGTTCCAGGCTATCTTAAGATTGAACTTGTTAAGGGTAACAAACTCACCGGGATGGTGAACCCCGACTTAATCAAATTGATTTTGTGCATGATTTGGGATGGAACGGAAGAGCCAATAATATCCCAATTCTTGCCATAAGACGGGTCAAATAATCTCCCTAACTTTAAAGTAGGATCTTGTCAATCAAAATAAGAATTGAGGATACCAATGTTTGACCAATTATCAAACCTAAAGGAAGCTTCATAAGATACTTTGTCCTAAATAATAAAATTCTTCATAGTGTCTCTGGCTTCCAAAATTCCTTACCAGAACAAATAATTGGTAGGCTTCTAATAAATAAAATTAGGGTGCTTTGAAGCACAATATTTAGCTTTAAGGAAGTTATCCCAAATGGACTTAGTAGTACAAAATTTCCACCATAATATTAATGAGATGATATCATAAATATCTTCCAGATTTTTAAACCCCATACCACCTTTAAGAAAATGTTTGGAAATAGTTTTCCACCCAACCCAAGAGATTTTAGACCGATTGTTATAGATCCAAAGGAATTTAATGACGATAGCTTTCAGCCTTTTCATAGTCCACTTGGTGGGAGAATAGAAATCAAGCACATAAATTGGAATAATATTGGGGACAAAATTAATGAGGGCGTGTTTACCGCTAGAAGAGAGATATAGAAATTCCCAACCACTAATTTTATACATCATTTTTTTAATAAAGGAAGAAAAATAAGCATTTTTGACATGACTTTTAAAGATAGGGATACCAAGATGATTGAGAGGCCATCTCCCTTTTTAAAATTAAGATTAGAAACAATGAAGTTCAAGATATTCGGGGAAAATTTCTTGCTAGCAAGAAATGAGGATTTGATCATGTTAATAGATAGGACCATGGAAAACTCAAGGTGTTTGAAGGTATGCTATAAGAGCTTGATAGAATTTTTGGTCGCATTGGTGAAAATAACCAAATCATCATTATAAGCAAGGTGAGAGACCATCATTTTTTTTCCCACAACATATTTAAGATATTGATTACCATAAAATAGGCTGTTTAGTTTCATAGACCAATGGTCGAGGATCATAACAAAGAGAATGGGGGAGATCAAATCGCTTTGATGTAAACCATGATGAGACTTGAAAAAACCTCTAGAGGTACCATTGATTACATTGGAAAACTAATTGTTACCAATTATATTTCTTATGAGATGAAGACTTTTATCATTAAATTACATATTCGATAGAGTAGAGTACACCATATCCCAATTTACCTTATCATAAGGTTTCTCTAAATAAATTTTTAAAATAAGATTGTTCCCACGCATTTTCCTTTCCAAACTATGGATCAACTATTGAGTAGTAATAATGCTGTCTTTTATGTTTCTATTAGGAATGAAGGCGCTCTAGTTGAGTTCAATGAGGCCGAGGAGATAAGCTTTAAGCATATTAGCTATAATCTTAGAATTGATTTGTTTAGAATAAGAAAATATGCTAAAAGAGTGAAATTTGAACCACCAATTGCTATTTCTCTCTTTAGGGATAAGAGATAAAGAAGTATCGATAAAGAACTTTGGGTGGGAACTAGGCAAAATATTCAGCAATAGCTTCGCACACATTATTATTGATAATGGGACAAAAATGTTTCTAGAGTTATTTGGGAAACCCATCAGGTCCTAGGGCAGAGTTGTCTTTCATATCTTTAATTACTCACCAAATTTCTGATTCAATTAGGGAAGCACAAATATTGGCATTGGAACTATCATTAATGGGATGCTTCCAGATAGAATGAACCATGTTATCAGGAAGAATAAGTTTAGCTTGAAACAAATTTGAGAAATAAGAGATAGCGGAGTTAGCCACAAAATTTGGCTCAAAAATAAAAGAACCATCCAATGTGATAATATTATTAATCTTATTAATCTTCCTCCTTTTAACCCAAGAGTGATAAAATTTAGTGTACTTCTCTTCTTCTAATTTCCATCTTATACTACACTCCTATTTTCAAAAAATTTCAATATCATTATGGCCTTAAATCATATTAGCCCCATAATAAAGGTTTGTGATCAAAATTTGTAGAGTTTATAGAGTGATTAGAAAAAAATTGGAGCTGATCAATCCATTTGTTATTGAATACTAACCTATCTATTTTCATAATTTTTTTGCCATTGGACCAAGTGAACTGAGCCCCAGAGTAACTAAAATCCTATGAACCACAGTTCAACGAAGCATAATTGAAATTACCCGTAGACCTACTATAATTGCCAGCATAACCTTTATAATCGGAATTCCTAAACATAGCATTAAAATTCCCTCACACCATCCAAAAGATGTTAAAAGAGTTACAATTTTTCAAAAAATCCCAAAGGAATGCTCTCTCACTCCTAAGGTTCTTACCATGCATAAAGTTAAGAGTAACTTTTAGATGAATGGTTTGATTGCATTCATCTAAAATGTCAATGCTCCATTCATTTTTTCAAAAAATTCAAATATTACAATTTATAGGAAGAAAATATTATCAAAATTGACCAACTTAGCAATCCTAGCAAAGGGATTGATTTTAGGTTTAATAATGGCTGCAATATCAATCTTTTGTTCCCAAATAATATGTTCAAGTCTATTCTTTGGAGGAGAAATTCCCCAATCATTTAATATTCCAAGTAAGAATGTTAACAATTGAGAAATGATATGAGGGATATTCTTAGATTTAGATTTAGTGATCTGCTTAGGATCTGTCTCAAGCAGAGCAAATTTATTATATTTTTTAATAATGGAAGTATGACAAACAATTTCATAAGAGGATTTGCAGATGAATGGTTGCAAAGTATGAAGAGGAGAAACCTCAATAATAACAATTTTTATATCAACTAAATCAGATTGTTTCCAATAATCATAAATTTTTATTTTTGAGATTTACCCATCCATTGTCACTGTGGTCAATGCTGGGTCCTAAATCCGGTTACAGAGACTCAACAACATTAATGACAAATAAACTTTCACTAATGCTGCCTTTATAATTAGAGCAAGGTTTGGGGGAGTGAGGGGACAATGGCGCAGACTCCTGTAAACAAGATTGTTATAAAGAATTTACTATCTCCCTTGAAAAAACTTCAAGAGAACCATTAGTATCGACATAATTAATAAATATAGTATTCTTATCACCACATTCAATCTAGCATGAATTAACCTGAACAGATGAAATACTAGCATGTTGAAGAGAGTAAATAACAAAAGCATTAAGTTCCTTAATAATAGGGAATTTATTTTGAGGAAATAATAAAGCATTCAATCCCACCAAAGTGGAATGAATTTAAACAAAAGAAGCATTGGCCATATTATTAACCTAATTAGAAATATTTATATTTTCTATATTACAGGGATTATCAACTAAGCATTGAGGGATGGGGCAAAAATTCTCGGTATCATAAAGCAAATTAATATCAGTATGAATTATGGGATCAACACAACCAAACTAGAATCTAGATTGGTAGGAGGGATTGACATCCTTCTAACCAACTCCAACCATTCTTATTAACCAAGCATAGTTACCTACCATCATTGGAATAGCACATGTCTTTTAAGAGCAAACAATTCACACTTAGAATAGAAAAATGACATTTTTTCATAAATATTTTTTGGTAATAACCTCTAACATTAGTACCCAATCATATTTTATTAGGAAGAGGTTTCAGCACATCGAGCTCCACTAAAACTCTAGGAGCAGATATATTACATAGAGTAGTAGTTCTTTTATCTAGTTGAAATGGTCGACTAACAGTGCGAGCTATATTAAATAGAATTTCCTTGCTTATCAAGTGGAGTTTAAGACTAGGAAAATCTATCCAAACTGGGGAAATAGTGTAACAACCCTAGTTATTACCATAACTAATCCAAGTTAATCTAAGCTAGGCCATGTGCTAATTCTCATTCTATTAGACTCAAATGGCAATTTAAACTTAACCCTAGATGTTTGGGATTAATCGGAGCTCAATTGAGGAATTGAGCTATTTTGCCTATTTTAGGATCCTTAAAATTAACAAAATTAATTTGATCTCCAAATTAAAATTTGATTGCATTTTTAAATTCCTCACCCCCAAATTAGCTAAGGGTGAATTTTTGGGGATTTTTGAAGGTCATCAGGTCATTAATTGGGCTTGATATCATTTAGTTTAATTAAGTAATAATTTAATTAAAATATTTTAATTATTATTTATTAAACCAAAGGATAATAACCATTTCACGACAGATCCTATCCCTACTCCCAAACATGAAACAACCGGGATATTCAATCCACACCGTTCCATCTTTTTTCAAGCTGATCCAACGATCCATAGCCATACTTAGGAGAAAGGAGATCCAGCTGTCATATGTTAGGATAGCTCCTATGGCTGTGATTACACCCCGCCCTATTCATCATCATTCCCAAAAGGAATCCTTGTGCAGACTCAACAAAATCCTAATGTCCTACCATCGTGGCAGTACGGGGATTGGATCTTGTCCCCCCATGACCTCCTTCACACTCCAACGGCTTGATTCCATTATTCTCCTGGATCTGCCATTTCCTGAACCGAGGTCAATTCGCAGCTGAAGGTCGAGGTAAATGGCTCAAAAATGGCCCTGGAAGCTTGCTCGCTATAAATAGCTCCATAAGCTTTGCAGCAAATTTTTTGCTCACTAAAGGTGAATTACCTAATAGTCCCATCTCTATCCTCTGGTCATTATCCTGTAGCCTAGTTCAGCAATTAGTGGAGCTCAGTTCAATCTCAATTAGCTGGGCAGTGGGTGTGGTTTGATGTTCAAACCTCCAGGCATTTGCGCAAGCTCAAGATGACTCAGGGATTTTAGTTGAGCTCGGCCTGTCGCCTTCCTTGCAGTTCCAGGTACTGATCTCACTCCCCCATTAATGCCTGCTCAATTCATGTCAATTCAACCTCTTTGATTGATGGGATGCTGCATTTGTAATTAGGATAGTTTGGGTTCAAATCTAGGGCTTAATTGGTGCCAAGTAATGGCTAATGCTGTCAGGTTCGATTGGATGACCAGGCATCACTCTCTCAATTGCTTGTTAACAATTGGTCTCTCAATTTGGGCCCAATCATTAGTAATTATGGTTATAAGCTCATGGTTGCAGTCTAGTGCACTTGCGATCGATAGATTGCACACATAGAGCCGTATTGCATATCATCTGTGTCAATATTCCTTACTTCTAACGATAACTAGGGATCAAGCTAACTCATTTACTATCAGCACCAATATTTAGCTCAAATGCATTGTCTATGGATCCTGAAGGTGTAGGAGTCAGGCTGGGATAGTAGTATCATCCCTGTGAAGAGAATTTAATAGCATTTTATTTTCTCTAGTAACTTTTAGGCTGAGTAGTCATCCAGAGGCTTAGCCATTTTTATTAGGGCTTTTAGGTCCATTAAGTGCGCCTTTGCTTAGGGAAGGTGAGGCGATCATCGCGAGGCAGTGGAGTGGCCTGACAATCAGGAATTAAGTTGCTAAAGCTAACCGTAGCGATATAGTTGTCAGGGAATTCGAAGGAAGACCGAGGCCAATCATAATGGACCGGGTCTATCCCTGACCCACGCCTTCTGCTAACGGGCTATTTTAATTGCTGATTTTCTGGAAGTTATTTCCTTAAGGAAAATCGGCTATTAAATCCAAATACTGATGATTTAATTAACCAAATCATTTCAAATAAATTAATGAAATATTTTACTCAATTTAAATCTAAATGGTATGATCCAATAAACCATTTTGATCAAAAAAATGTGAAGAACAATAATCTAAAATAAAATTTCACTTTATATAATTAGAAATTCTGATTTAGCCTAATCTCTCTCAAATCTTAATTAGTGAATAATTAATTCATTTAACGGCCAAAATTGCATGATTAGAGTCTCTGATTTTTCATAAGACAGAGGATAACCCATCTATACCTCTAAGAGTATTTAAGAATTCTAAAATTGTTAATTATCTTTTAATCACCTTAGGTTTTGATTAGTGTCTAATGACCTATTTTAATCTTTGATTTTGGTAAACCTAGTGCCAATTGCTTTCATATGGATATTGAAACTTATCTATGAGTTTAGAATCCAATTTATAGTCTTAATTTCATTAATTATTTTTCTTAGCCTTAAAAAGTGATTAGTGCTAATCAAGTCTTCCTTAAGTCTAAATTTAACTTTTAAGGCCTTATTCCTCTTATTAGACAATATTAAGCCTATTAGAACTAATTTTAATAAATTTGGAAGTCTAAATCTTAAAATCCCAATTTTACCCTTGGGAAGGGCATTTTGGTCATTTTGACCAAAAGATAGTTTAAGAGCCCTTAAACCCTAATAATATCATTAGTATGACTTAAATCAGTAATATAATGATTTAGAATCATCCCATGAACTTTTGTACTTAGTTGATTTGTCCTAAGTATTAAGGCTTAAAACCTCTTTAAAAATTCACTAAGTAATCACTAAGATCTTAAGGTGATCTTAGATCCTCCATATAAGTTTAGTTAATATAATTAAATCTATTGAATTTAGTATTGGTTAACTTATCCATTATCTAAATTAATCATAGTAATTATTCCTAAATAAATTTCTTAATGGAAATCTCAAATCTAAATTAAGATCTTAAGTGACTAGATCTAAGTTCTTAGATCATAGACCTTATTAGTGAGTTATTCATTTAGATAAAGTCCTTATGAAATTATATAATTCATTCTTGAATTTGCTTAATTGGTTAAGACATTTGAATTCTCCTTAGTGGGATAAGTGTATTCAACCTATAGAATAATGAAATTATTCTATAGATTGAATTAAATTCTTAGATTCATAATTTCTCATTTGATTATTTTATCTTATGATTATAGAATCAACCTTTCTAATTAGGATCATATATTCTTAATATTTCAGCACTTAAGATATCTTTATCTATAGAGTGAGTTTTGGTATGAGATCGTAGATCCTGAGTAGATTAATACCTTGGATTTAGTGTCTAAACCCTAATTTGGAGTTTACACTTTAAATCCTTAAATCTTGATTTGCTTAAATTAAGATTTAGTTTTGAGTTATAATAATTAAGTCATTGATTAGTTATTTAACCATTATAGTCATCATTCTGATTATGAAATAGAACTTGTTAAGTTATAATGTTTAATCTTAAGGTCGTGAATATGGGATTTTACCTGATAGTTGGATATTGGAGATCCTAAGTTGGTACTATCTCAGAATGGATAGATCGCATTGAAATTAAACAACAACATATATCACATATGTTTATTAGAGTTTTCTTGTTTTCTTTGACTTTGCTGCTACGCACACCTTTTATTTGAGCCTTTTCCTTAAGCATACTAGTTTGACCTAGGATATTTGATGAGTATCCTATGTTAAAGTTGTAAAATTCATAAACATGATTTAATATTAATCAGTATAATTAGTTATTCAATTTTCAATTCAATAGAGAGCATACTAGTTAGTCTGCCTCTTTAGTTCAGTTCTTTGAAATAGAATAGACTGGGCTTAGCTCTATGGTTGGCTAGGTTGATATGTGTCTGAATCTATTGTCTAACTAGACTTGGCTCTGTGCTTGGCTAGGATGATATATGTTAGAATTTTTTGTTCAGTGTCTTTGTTTAGCCAATTTCTATTTTGGTGGTACTAATTTAGGAACACTTCTACTTTCAGCTTAGTTCAATTTCAGTCAGTGGCTTATTTAGCCATATGTTTTCATTTATATTTTTATTATTTTTTGCACACATTAACAGCTCATTTCAGCATAGTATTTTCAGTTTAATTTTACTTAGTTCTTATTTACATAAATATTAAGATGCTCATTTTACTTCAGTTTGTTTTCTTACTTTAGTCCAAATTATCTTTCTATAAATTAGCACATATTTATTTGATCATAAGCTGTTATAATGAGTTTACTTTCAGCTATTTTAGTTATTATATATTTACTACCTAACCTTGTTACAGCTTCTAGTTGAGGTATATTATCTTACATACTTTGTATTATTTAGTTCTAAATGTTTTATTTATATGTATCTTATTCTTTTGTCGCTTGCTGCTCCTCTTTAAAATGCTTGCATTTTTAGTAAAATGTGATATCTTAAAAATGTAGTTTCATTTAATTAGCTTAAAATGTACTTAGATAATTATCTAATTAGAAGTTTTTCTTTTCTTGGCTGGGGCCCTGACATTGTGATACCGATAATGTCAGATTCATAGCTATTCGTGGAGGTTTCTTCATGAGAGGAGCTTCGTCTGGAGGAGGACCTTCCTACTGCTATTGAGGTTTAGCTAGTTTCCTTTTCTGCTCGTGAGGATGAGTGTTCTTTTCATTTAAATTTTGTTTGTAATAATTTTAAATATATTTACTTTTCTGTACTTTCATACTGAGTTAAGTTACTATTTCTATTCTTATGCTATGGATATGGATGTTATATTTCTCTTTTACTTCCGCACTTTGATATGTTGATGTATGACTTATCATTTTCAGAAGACAAGTCTCTTAGTTAAGATGGGTTGGGTTGATTTATAACTCAACTATAGTCAGGAGATTTGCCTTGGTTAGTGATTGTCTTCACCACAATCATGTCAATATTAGTATTAGCATGATCATGGCAGGGATTGGGCACCACAAATAGGGACATCAGTGGAGATATCAATATAAGGATTCTACTTATAGAAATGGATAGTGTGACCATGAATATTACATATGCCATTTTCAAAGAATCTAATATAGTATAAATCATTAAAAAGAACTTGAAAAATACTCTAATTTCATTAAAAAATTGTAAGAAAGCCCTACCATTCAACTTGAGCTTAGTTAAGAACATAATAATTTCTCAGTAAGAGGGTAAATATGACATAAATTTTTCAATAAGGGTGAGATTATGGGGAGCCAACAGCCTAGTAATCTCATCCTCTGAAAAAACATTTGTTGGGCATCCATCTAACATTTCAATTGATTTTGGGGTGTTGGGTACGATCCCTCCACCCTATTAAATGAAAGAATAACACTAGATTCCAAATCCATTAGCTCAACATAATAACTAAGAAAAAAAGGATGATATCAGCAAATGGAAGTAACAAACCAATAAAGACCAAGAACACTGGCTCAAAAAATAGAACATAAGAAAGGATAGAAATCATTAGGATCAAAGGAGAAGCTGATCAAGAACTATAGTGCCGAGAACTAACGAGGCTCACCAGTCGAAAGCCAATGAAAAATAGTTAAATCTAAAATTGTCAAGGAGGGAGATGGGAGCCGGAGCCATAATTTCATATAGTTGGATGATAATAAAAAATTTTAGCTTGAGAGCTTGCTTAGTGAAGATAGCTAAGGGATTCTTCTTTGGTGTGCATAACCGAAGGCCTAGAAGGTGTGCATAACCTTTAAGAACCCTAGGTGGTGATAATATTGGGGTTCTTTCTTTAATTTTTTTATTTTGTATTTGGAATCATAGTATTATTTGTTAGCTTTCATCTCCTCTTCAGCCTTTAAATGTTCCTTTTATGAACCTACATGTAATCTAACGTTATATCACTTCAATGTCCATAATTTTCCTAAAACAACCACCAAACAATACAAAACAAAATCCTATAGATTTCTAACATCCATCACCATATCCTTTTAATGTTTTGTGGCAATTTGACATCATTTAGTTCACCAAAATCTTTTCCAAAGTCATCAAAATTATATCTAAAATCCTACCACAAAAACCATTTTTAGTTTCATAGCCAGATTATTAACTAGGATTATTAAAAATTTTGTTCTGAAAATTTAGATTTTTTTTTCATAATTTTTGGAATTTGTTTGACCTTGTTTCAACACCAAGAACCCCATGGGAGTTATTTTCTGGCCACCACTGGCTTCTCCTTCCACCCGCCATTACCGCTACTGCTGCCATCTATTGATCCAACGTGACCCGTGTTGTGACCATTTATGAGCCGTCAGCCCGCTGCTCCCAGCCCATAGACACTAGCCCTTTAGAACCAGCCTGAACCACCTAAATCGGCTAGCCTAGCCGAACTGACCCATCCCGCATCTTGCTAGCTGCACGCGCGCATGCGAGCGCCTGTGATGTAGTACGAAAGCCTACACAAGAGCATATGGTGACATGGGCATACTTAAGGAGATTGATAGAGGCTATCAGGTCATGACAAGATACATTTATGGATCCATCATATTTATATATTTTATTTGCTTATATATGTTTTTTTAATATTTGTGTTTTTATGATGCTTTATTTTGTTAGGAATGTAAAAGGTCACTCAGGAAAATATAACAGTACCTTTTTGTCATTATTATCACCATTGGGTATAATTTGGGGATGACTACTATATATACATCATGTAAACTCTAACTTTGGATAGTTGGATCATAATACAAAATTTTGACTTGAGAGCTTGCTTGCTGTGGATAACCCAAGGGAAACTCTCTTTGGTGTGCATAACCTAAGGTCTTGAATTTGTGCATAGCCTTTAAGAACCCAAGATGTGGATAATATTAGGGTTATTTTTCTTTTATTTCATTATTTTCTATTTGAAATCACAATATTCTACTTTAGCTTTCATCTCCCTTATTTTTTTGCTCAAATTAGCTCTGGTTTCGGCCTTTAAATGCTCCTCATACAAAACCTATGCGTAAATCGATGTCATCTCACTTGTCTATTCATAAATTTCCCAAACAACCATCAAATTATATAAAATAATATTCTATAGATTTCTAACATCCACAATAGCATTCTCTTAAAGTTCCATGTCAATCTGACACCATTTGGTCCACCAAAAGCCTTCTTAAAGTCATCAAAATCATATATACAATCTTATCACCATAACTCCCATCAACTTGCCAGTGCAGGCACCTGCTTGATAGTATGCACATGTGTGCACGCCAACTGCCTGTGCAGCCATCATTCGACATGCCAACTTTAGATGCGTTGTTCTCCGCCATCCGAGCTTCAATTTCAGTGCTGTTGGTATTCTTGGAAAGTTGAGATCCTAAATGACACTGTAGTGGAACTTCTAAGAAATTATATATAACAACTCAAGATTATTACCCTAATCAATCAGGACTAAACTAGGCCCTAATCTTGATTATAATAGTCTTAATAAGTCATTAAGAGTAAACCATGAAGTTTGGGTTTAAATCAGGAGTCATTTGAACCAAAACTTAACTCTAGAAAATACGAATATATTGGAAAATGATTTAACTAAATTGACCTCAAATCAAAAATTTGACTTTGCCATTGCGCTCATCACCCCCAAATTAGTTAGGGGTGATATTTTGAAAGTGTTTGGAAGTCGTTAGATGTTCCCCGATTATTTTAATATATTTAAAATACCCCGAAATTTGAATAATTAAATACTCATCAAAATCAAAATCCGAATTCGCCATTGCGTTCCTCACCCCTCAAATAGCTTGGGGTGATTTATTGGGATTATTTGGAAGTCATTTATAATTAATTTTTAATTAGAAAAAATATCAGATTAATTATTTAAATTAATTAAACTTATTATTTATTAAAATTAATTTGGTGGGGTCTGCCTACGCAAATCGCCGGGCCCACCTTTTTCCATTTGGACCGATCCCCTCGATCGGGCCTGAACCAGGAATCCTTAGGCAGAGCAGAACATAAGTATAACAAAATTTATAAATTTCCCTAAGTAAAATTATTAATCAACTCTTAATAATTTTAAATAATAATTTGAGCTCATTAGCCTTAATCATTAGCCTAATTAGGTGTTCTTAGTGTCTATCATAATATTAGACAGTAAGAAACTATTTGGAGTAAAATTCATTTTGGAGCCTGTAATGACCTTAGTTGTTACCCTAGCTAAATCCAGATTAATTAATTATATATTATTATATTGATTTTATCTATTAAATTTAATTATTAATTAAAATAAATAGGCGGGATTTGCTATCGGGACCGTGGCAGATCTGCTGCGGATCTTAGTCGATAGCTGGATATTGGAGTTCCTAAACTTATATATTCTCAGAATAGTTAGATTTGGATAAAGTAGACAACAACAGATATCACATGAGTCTAGATTGAGTCTCTTGCTTACTTTGAATTTGATGGCTTTGCACACCTTGAATATTGAGCCTTGTTCCTTGAGCATAATAGGTGAACTTAGGATATGGAGGATACATCCTAACTTAGTAATTGAAAAGCATAGCATTCATTCAGTTCTTTCTATTCTTTCAATTAGTAGAGTATGTCCTATCATAGTCTGCCTCTCCAGTTCTAGTTTTGTTTTTAAATAGACTCAGACCTAGCACGATGGATGTCTAGGATGGATACATGTCTTATTCTATAAGTTCAACTCGGACCTAGCTCTGCGGATGCCTAGGATGGATACATGTTGAACTTTTAGTTCAGAGGCCCTGTATGACCTGTTCTGTTATGGCAGCACTATGTCTTAGGCTTACTGCTACTTTAGTTCAGTTGTTAGTATTTGTTTTTCTTTGCCACATGCTTTAGTGGCCTTTCTTTTAGTGCTCGACTTACTTTTTCCACATGTCTTAGTGGCTTTACTTTTGCTCATGCATATACTTAGTTTACTTTTGCCACATATCTTAGTGGCCTTTTACATGTCAATCTACATGCCTGTATATACGCTCTTATTGATTAGTACTAAAAATTGGCATGTTTAGTGTGAAAACCCACTTAAGTAGTAATAAGTGAAACTCTTAAATATCGAGGTGCCTTTTCAAATAACGGTGGAGTTCCTGATAAGAACTCCAAAGTTAAGCTTGCTCATATAGGAGCACTCCCAGGATGGGTGACATACTGGGAAGTTATCTTTTGAGGGCAAAACTATAAGACTTTTCAAGCCAAAGCGGGCAATACCTTGGTACTTAAGAGTTTGAGCTATTACAAATGGTATCAGAGTAAACCATAAGGTGTCAGATAGGAGCTAAGTGCTATACATGGTAAAGTACCACTTCATGTGAGCTGCCTCTTAAACCCATAATGATTAAGGTGCTACATGATTGTGGGTACCTCTTGCGCCTGTAGGGGTCACCTCTAGTCCTATCTACCTAATGGATGGTTCTTGGATCTGTGTGTGGATATTGACGAGGACATCAGTTACTTAAGTTGGGGAGATTGGGAAGACCCACTTAAGTAGTAATAAGTGAAACTCTTAAATATCGAGGTGCCTTTTCAGATAACGGTGGAGTTCTTGATAAGAACTCCAAAGTTAAGCGTTCTCATGTAGGAGCACTCTGAGGATGGGTGACCTGCTGGAAAGTTATCTTCTTAGGGAAAAACTGTGAGACCTTTCAGGCCAAAGCGGACAATACCTTTGTGCTTAAGAGTTTGAGCTGTTACATTTAGGATGATAGAATTATATGTTTATTTCAGCACTTGTGTTCTTTATACACTTAGCATGTCTCCATATGATCATAAGCATGTTAGGATCAAATTTATTTCAGTAGTTGTAGTTACTTTTTTCTTTTAGCCACACCATGTTTAGTTGTTGTTTTTTTATGTTATTGTACATACCTGTTGATTAGCTATAAATGATTAGCTTATAGCTATCCCGTTCTTATAGCTTGTTGCACCTTTTTAATACTTGTATGTTTAAAACCTTTAAGTATGATATCTTAAATACTCAGTTCACTTAAATAGCCTAAAATGTACTTAGACATTTGCCTAACAATAATATTTTACTTTTGTTGGCTGGGGCCCTGGCATTTGTGATACTGTTAAATGTGAGATTCAGAGTTGTTCATCGGCAGTGCTGCAGGATCGGAGCCGGTGCAGGAGAAGGATCTTCCTGCTGCTGCTTAGATAGATTTTCTCTTTTTATAGTGAGATTGAGAGATCTTTATTTCTATTAAATTCAGTTTGTAATAATTAAATTCTGGATGTATTTATTTTTCTGTATTTGATCTGAGTTACTGCTTTTTTTTCTTCTTTTATACTATGCATGTGCATGTTACATTATATTTTCTGCTTCCACTACTTTGATATGTATTGATTTATGTTCACAGTTTCTTCTATAGGGTGATAAGTCCTTGGCTTTAGGAGAGTTGGGTCTTACCTGACTCTACTTAAATTGGGGATTTGCCATTAGAGTGGAGCACCGTACTCCCCTCAGTTATGCTAATATCAGTATTAGCGTAGCCGTGGGAAAGTACGGGGTCCCACAGTTGATATCAGAGAACACTATAAGGTGTCAGAATTGAATCCATGATTCCTTTCTACATAATGGACCATTCTTTTGAGGTGCAAACATCAATATATAACATTCATAACATAGTATTATCAGTAACTCTTTGAAGAAATTGTAGAATGAAAATACTCATATCCTAAAAATCTAGTTATCTCTAGTTTAGCAAGACTTAGTAATTTCTCCTCTTAGAGTCTAATGGATTCTGGAGAGTTTGACGTGGACTACTATCTGCATACCTTCAAGTTGGCTTGGAACTATAGTTTCAAATGGAGACAAGAGAGTAACTGGCAGATTGAAGGAGTATCAACAAGATGGACCTTAGTCTTGGACAAACTTCTACATCAAGCAGTGTGTCGAAGGCTTGACTTTCCTATATACGCCATGGAGTGGTTGAGCCAAGTGGAGTCAATCTTGAGACATATAGAGTGTTTTGAGTCACTCTATGTGGACATTGTAATGGATCTGATGCTGGATTATACAGGAGTCTGGTAGTATGATACCATTGGAAAGCTCGAAAAGAAGCGTAAGAGGAAGTGTCAGGAAGTGACTTTTGAGGACTATTGTGTGACCTTTAGGGTTGAGTATATTAAGGATGCTTGAGTGTTAGTTAGAACAATTGTTACATTTTGACTTACATGATTCTACTAGAGTTATGCTTTTCAACATTTTCTAAAATCTTATGTAATCCCTTATTTCAGCAGGTAATGAAAATTTTTGGATATCTATCACAATTTTAAATAATTGTCTTCCTTTAAGAAAAACTCTAAAATATGGTTTGTATTATTTAATTAGAATGAATTCTAGATCACTACCTGTAGTCACTCCTATCAAGAATACTGTCACATCCAGTAGTTCTACCGATGAAGTGGCTCATCTGCGGGAAATGGTAGCAACCTTGCTGGAAAACCAAGCCCAACAAGCGATAGTCATGCAGAAGATGCTGAATGATCATTCCGTTCTAGCTGCTGTTGCTGTTCCTGCTGTCCCTGTTCTGCAACATACATTCCCTTCCTAGCACTCGATGGATAGTCTTCTCCATAATTTCTTAAGGAGGCCTTCCACCTTCGGTGGAAACCTATCGCCAATGGACACAGCCGACTAGCTGAAAGCAGTAGAAAAGAATCTTATTAGTCTAAAGATCCCAAACTCTGAAGACATCCATCTCACTACATACCCATTTCATGCGGAAGCAGAATATTAGTAGGAAGAGGTCAGGAATACCAAGTTCATTGATTATGAGTTGGAGGACATCTCTTGGGACTAGTTCGTTGAAGCATTCAAAACTGAATTCATTCCCCTGTCTGCACAAAACATCATGGCAGACATGATTATAAGGTTGACTCAAGGGAATCATTCCATTGTTGACTACAAAAGGGAATTTTGTAGGTTGATTCGCTTTACTCCAGAAGTTACTCATTCTGAACTGGCTAAGTGCCATCGCTTTCTCTATGGACTCCAAGATTCACTGAAGGATCAGATTGTTCCACTCTGCCTAACTAGCTTCTTTGAGCTAGTGGAGACAGCTAAGGTGATTAAGCATCATCAATCTGAAAAGGATCTTAAGCGAAAGGCACAATCAACATCTAACCAGCATGAAGCCTTCAAGTGGCATAGGCCTAATTTTTGCAAAAGTCTATCTATTGGAAGCTGCACTGACTGCCTCATCCATATGGCAAGTGTTATCACTTCGGCCATAAGTGCTATAATTGCGGATGACCAGGCCACAGGTTCTAACACTGTACCCATACAGAAATAGTGGATGGAGTTCCAATGAAACCATATCAGAAGAATCAGGTGTTCAGAGCTACTCCACTAAACAGGAGAGAGCCAAATTTGGCCAAAATGCTAGCCCCCGCACTTGAAGCTGCTCCAGCACAACCATCTACTCCTAAGTCCCAAAATAACCCCAGGAGGCAGACAAACAACCATCCCGTCGGTCCTACACAAGTCTATGCTTTAACACCTCTCGAAGCCGCAGAGGACAACAATGTAGTTTCAGGTACTTATTTATGAACTTCTCCTTTGTTAATTGCATTCCTGTACTGTAATTTTTGCAATTTGTTAATACAATTTGTATGAATAAATTAGGCACACTTTACTTTAAAGACCACCCCTGCAATGTATCATTTGACACTAGTGCTAGTCATTCATTTATTTCTGAATGATTTGCCAACATCTTTAAACCACAATTGTACAACTTAGAAAAATCCTTAAGCGTTGGGCTTCCATCTGGAGCCCAACTAAGTACCAATAAATTTTGTAACATCAAAATTCCATTAAATGGTCAGGAGTTTAACTTTAAATTGATCATCTTGCCATTAGCAAACTTTGATATCATCCTTGGAATGAACTGGCTCAGTGATAATAATACCGTGATAAATTATTTGAAAAAAAAGTCACTCTTTATTCCCAGGGCAAGTCTGAAACTTTTATAGACAAAACTAGTACACAGTTATTGCTAATAAATGCTATCAAAGCTGAGAAATTGTTTAGTAAGGGATGTAATGCTTTTCTGTTCACCATGATGGGTGAAGCAAAGGAAAGTACACCTCTCTCTGATTGTAAAGTAGTTAAGGAATTTGCCGACATATTCCCAGAAGATCTTCCTGGTGTACCTCCTTCAAGAGAAGTTGAGTTCTTTATTGAACTAGCTCCGGGTACTCAGCCTATATCTAAAACACCATACAGAATGGCACCTAAAGAATTGCAAGAACTTAACAAATAGCTGCAGGAGCTCTTGAATAAAGGCTTTATTAGACCGAGTATGTCTCCTTGGGGAGCACCCATCCTATTTGTAAAGAAAAAAAGGATGGATCTATGCGAATATTTATAGATTATCATGAACTAAATAAAGTCACTATAAAGAATAAGTACCCATTACCTAGAATTGATGATTTATTTGACTAGTTTTCTGGAGCTGTCATATTCTCTAAGATTGACTTAAGGTCTGGATATCATCAATTGCGAGTAAGAGAAGATGATGTAGGAAAGACTGCTCTTCGTACTCGTTATGGTCATTTTGAATTCCTAGTGATATCTTTTGGACTCACTAATGCGACATCAATCTTCATAGATTTGATGCAGTGAGTTCTGAAACCATACTTAGACAAGTTCGTGATCGTCTTTATCGACGATATCCTCATTTATTCTAAAACCCTAAGAGATCATGAAGAACACTTGAGATTAGTATTGGAAACTCTGCATGAACATCAACTGTATGCCAAGTTCTCCAAGTGTGAGTTCTGGCTTAAATCCATTTCATTTTTGGGCCATGTAGTTGATGCCCAGGGTATTCGTGTAGATCAAAACAAAGTAAGTGCCATTTAGGATTGGGTTCAACCTAAAACTATCACAGATATTAGAAGTTTCTTGGGATTAGCTGGATATTACAAAAAGTTTGTTAAGGGATTTTCCCAAATCGCTTCACCTTTGACTAAGTTGACCCAGAAAGTCGTTCCATTTATTTGGAGCCCGGAATGCGAGAAAGCATTCCAAGCCTTGAAGGATGCAGTATCTACCACTCTAGTTCTCATCCTGCCCAAAGAAGGCTTGGACTATCAGGTATACACCAATGCCTCTGGAATTGGTCTAGGTTGTGTGTTAATGCAAGAGGGTAAGGTAATCGCTTACGCCTCTCGATAGTTAAAACCCCACGAGAGGAATTATCCAGTTCATGATCTTGAACTTGTCGTTGTAATCTTTGCCTTAAAGATTTGACATCACTATTTATATGGAGTTAAATGTTCGATCTTCATCGACCATCAAAGCTTGAAGTATATCTTCACTTAAAGAGAACTAAATTGTCGTCAGATGAGATGGTTGGAATTCATCAATGATTATGATCTTAGTATCCAGTATCATCCAGGAAAGGCAAATGTAGTGGCCGATGCTCTTAGTCGTCATGCTACTTTATCTTCCACGATCGCCTCCAATTCGTTAGAACAAGAATTTTGTAAGCTAGAGATTTCTTCAGTCAGCGGCGATATGCTAAGTTCTAATATAGCAAATATCAATGTGGAACCAACATTCCACAGAGATGTCTCTATCTCGCAAACTAAAGATGATAATTATCTAAAATTCAAAGCAGATATTGAAGGTGGTCATTGTCATGAGTTGTAAATGTGCAATGACGTAATTTATCAAAATAATTGTTTGTGGATTCCTAAATCTATACATTGTGAAGTGTTGGTTCAAGGCCATAATTCTGGGTATCGTATTTACCCAGGCAGTACTAAGATGTACCAGGATCTAAAGCAATCATTTTGGTGGCCTGATATGAAAAAGGATGTGGCCAATTTTGTGACTAAGTGTCATGCTTGTAATTTAGTAAAGGCCGAGCACCAAAGACCTGGTGGTCTTCTGCACCCATTAGAAATTTTGGAATGGAAATGGTTCATTATATCTATGGATTTTATTATGGGATTGCCTCATGCTAAATCTGGTGCCGATGTAATCTGGGTTATAGTAGACCGCGTAACCAAATTAGTTTACTTTCTTCCTTTCCGTCAGACTGACTCAGTAGAGAAGTTATCAAAGCTCTATATCAAAGAAATTGTCAGGCTGCATGGGATTCTGAAATCAATCGTATCCGATAGAGATAGTAGATTTACTTCTAAGTTTTGGCTAGCTATGCATCAAGATTTGGGTACTACTCTAGCCATGAGTACAACTTTTCATCCTCAAACGAATGGTCAGACTGAAAAAGTGAATTAAGTTCTAGAAGATTTGCTTAGGCTGTGTGTTCTTGATTTTTCCAGTTCTTGGGAAGATCATATTCCATTAGTGAAGTTTGCCTACAATAACAGTTTCCAAGCCAGTATTAAAATGGCTCCTTATGAGGCATTGCTTGGTAGAAAATGCAGTACTCTGCTAGCCTGGTCAGAAATAAGAAGCATTCAACTTTTTGGTTCAAAGTTAGTCAAAGAAACTAACGAGAAGGTTCACTTAATTCAGCAGAGAATCCGTTCAGCTCAAGATCGTCAGAGAAAGTACCATGATGCTCATCATCATCTCCTAGAATTTAATGTGGGAGATTCTACTTATTTGAAAGTTAGCCCAATGAAGGGTGTCTACAAATTTGGCTTAGCAGGGAAACTCAGTCCCCGCTATGTTGGACCCTTTGAGATTTTGGCCAAAGTAGGATCATTCGCCTACCAGTTAAATCTTGCTGATGACTTTGTAGCTGCCCATAATGTGTTTCATATATCATCATTAAGAAGATGTCTCAGAGACTCTTCTCATCTCGTTCAGCTTTCGGCAGTGGAGATCCAACCTAATCTTTCTTATGCCAAAGAACCAATCAAAGTCTTAGCTCGTGATCAGAAGTAGCTAAGGAATCGTTCAATTCCTATAGTCAAAATCCAGTGGAAGAATTGATCCTTAGAAGAATATACTTGGGAGAAATAGGTGGATATGCGCATAAATATCCATAGCTCTTCGCAAGTCTAGGTACTGTTCTTTTCTTACACAATTGTTTCGTTTAAACCTTCAGTTCATTAGTATTTTTTTTTCTTTCTTCACTCAAGTGATATCGATGACGACATCATTCTTAAGTGGGAGAGTTTGTAACAACCCTAGTTGTTACCCTAGCTAAATCTAGATTAATTAAACTAAACCAAGCTCTAATTTTAATTCCATTAGACTCAATAGGTCATTTAAACCTAACTTTAGAAGTTTAAAATTTATCAGAGCTAAATCGAGAATTTTGGTATTTTTGCCTATTTTTAAGTCCTAAAAAATACCTAAATTAATTTGATCTCTAATTAAAAATCTAATTTCATTTTGGAATTCATCACACCTCAATTAGCTAAAGGTGAATTTTTGGAAATTTTCGAGCTCATTTAAGCCTAAATTGAATTTAGAATTTAATTAGAATTAATTAATTATTATTATATTGATTTTGTTTATTAAATTTAATTATTAATTAAAATAAATAGGCAAGATTTGCTATCGAGACAGCGGCAGATCCACTGCGGGGTCCTGATAGCGGCACGTAGGTGCAAGCCACTCGATGCGTTAGCACGCATCTCAGCGCGTTTGATCCAACGACTCGAGCTACCTCATGCCGTGATTAGATCTCAGTCGCTCAATCGGTATCTTCCATTCAATGCACGGGATTTAATCCGCATTTCTATTAATTAGTATCAGCATCAGGCCATCCATCATCAACGGCTCAGCAATCAGACAGCTTTGGAGTTCTCCCGTACTATGGATCGTCTCCCACCTTGCGACCTATCACTCGCTGGTCCCCCCCGACCGCCAGGCATCTTCCAGCACCCGTGGTAGTATGAAAAAAGCCTTGAATTTCCCCTTCTTCCCCCGGTGCAATCTCCTGCCATCCGTTGACTCCCCGAATTGCTCTAAGCCGTTGGAACCCAGCTTCTCCTTTGGGCTGAGTCTCCTTCCATCCCCGAGCTCTAGAATCCACCCCCCATTGCCCCTTAGAACTATAAATACCTCATGAAAACTACAGTGAGACCCTTTGCTCACTGTGAACCCTTCAATTCCCTGTTGCTTGCCCAAAAGCTCTCGGTGACCCTGACATCCAAACTTACTACGTACAGCTGATAGAGGGCGAGGTCTGACATTCAGACCCCCCTGCTAAAGTTTCTACGATCATCCAGAGTGCACTAAGTTGCTCGTCTGGACTTTGTCGCCTCTTCCATCCTTAGGTACAGCCTCTGACCCTGTCCCTTCTGTCGAGTTAGTTTCAGCTCGACTCGCTTCCAACTAAGCCGTAGATATTGCATTAGGACCTCACCCTAGTTCCCTAGTAGACATCTAAACCTTTTGGTGATTCTTAGCAGTGGACCAGATGACAAATTCATCGTCTGAGTGTGCACTGCTAGTTGGCTCCCAGTTCACCAAATGCTGCGTTCCCTTGAGCGATTAGTCATCCGATTAGTATTGGAACCTCTCGTCAATAATTGTAGGCTAGTATTAAAGGTTTGGCTCGATCGGATCGATCGATTCATTTGGAAATTGATCGACCCATTGAGAGCTCTCATCTGTGCTCAACCCCAAGTAGCATGACAGACTAATTACACGTCTGCGCTCACACGCAAGTGTACATGGTCTGAAGTAATAAGTGGAAAGTGTTAATTTCCAGGAATTTATCGATCCTCAGAGAATTAGTTAATTTGGCACTAAGGTGTATCTATTCTCACTAATATTTAAGCTACAATGTATTTGACTGAGTTGGTCTAAAAATTAGAACAATAATCACTAAGCAAAAGAGCAAGATGAGAGAAAGAGGAGAGTTGGAACCATCCCACATGTCTTGATATAACAATAATGTATATTAATTTCTCAAGCTTTATCATTCATTTTAATTAAAATCAAGTGCACACTGTTTTCCTGGAGTTTAACTCAAGGTCTTACAAGTTCAAATCTCGTGCACAAAATGAACTCATATTCGGTTCTACTTTGGCACAAAGATTTTTGTAAGATTCTTTATATTTAAATTTTAATCTTATTCTCTTGATCAAGGAGAGCTTGATTATTAAATCTTAGGATCTTACAAGCATTAATTTCTACTATGAGCATCACTCGTATCTCACATAGTTGAGATGAGGGATTCATATATTGGGCTCAACAACTATGTCACTTAGTTTATGAGCACTAAATACTTCCTTCCTCTACCTCAATTATGTTGAGCTAAGGAGCTCATTTAGTGGGTCTTAGCATCACTTGCGTCAACACTTTGGTTGAGCTTAGATTGAGGTGCATTGAGCTCAAGAACTTTGTCACATAGTTCCAAGCTTTCATGCACTCAAAACCTAGCATCCAACCTAAGGTGAGCTAAGGAGCACAAGACAATTAGTTCTTGAACCTTTTTTATTCTTTACTCTTATTCCACATTCAAGACTAAATTAGATAAAATATTTCTTAGCAAGACATTAAGATCACAAAATAAATTATGCTTGAGGAAAAACAAACATTTATACATAAATACTACATCATGCACATGGGATTTCACCCCAACCCTCCCTAAGGGAGTTTAGCTACTCATTACAAAAGAAAAGAAGAAAAACACATACATGGATAAAGACCCTTTCATGATCAACTAAAAAGAAAATACAAGAATAGAGTTTATAAGATACTAGGAACGCTCCTTTGGAAGTTCTCCGGAATCCTTCTTCTCCTTCTCAATGTTCCCTTCTTAGGTCGCTAGTGCTGCCTTCTTCCTTCTCCTCTAAAGCAAGAGCTTGCTTTGCCACCCTTGGGGAGTTCTTCTCTTCTTTGGCACTCCTCCTTACTTAATGGATTTTTGGCTAAAATTGTGAACCCTCCTCAAGTCAAGAGGAAGGGTATTTATAGGAGAGGGGATGCCTTCTTCTTTTTCATTTAAAAACTAGTATTTCCATTTAAAATTCTAAACTCATGATGGCAAAATTCTCCATTGATGGTGAGGTGACAAATATCTTCAATTGTTTACCTAAAACATCACCTCAAGACCTTCGTTTTCAAATAAAACATAGCAGCTGCAGGGAATGATGGCTGGGGACAAAATGCAGGATAAAGGTCATGTCCCCAGCCGCAATAAATGCTGTCTGGAAAAAAATGCGGTAGGCCGCTGCAGCGCGCTACAACACGCTGTAGCGCGCTGAAGCACGCTGTGGCGCACTGCGGAGTGCAATGGTCCTTAGCAAATTTGCTAAGTCTCCCGCTGCCGCGCGCTGCCGCATTTGAGCTTTATAAGATGTCTACTGTTCAATTACATCACTTTTCATTTTTAAAGTAATAATATTTTTGCTGCAGACCGTTGCAGCGCGCGACTGCGCGTTGTAGCATCTCATTTTGCAAAAAACACTGTTCAATTAGTCGAGCCCTCCTATTTATAAAGTTTAAACAATTCCGTTGTAGACCGCTGCAGTGCGCGACCGCGCGCTGTAGCGCTCATTTTGCAAAGAACACTGTTTAATTAGTTGAGCCCCATATTTATAAAGTTTAAATAATTCTGCTGCATCCCGCTGCGGCATGCTGTAGCGCGAGGCAGCGCGCTGTAGCGGATTTTCTTTAAATTTTAAATATTTCCAGAAATGCCTCAGAACTCCCTTGGATGTCTTTTCCCTGAAAAAGAAAAAAAAATTGATTTTAGGAGCATCATAAAGATCTGAAATGAATAAAATTCCCCTTTATTTTAGATATAATTTATGGATTCATCATAGCACCTCAGTGATCCAGCCCTCCCCAGAACCTCTCGACTCACCCAATCAGTTCCCCTCTGATCCCTGAATGTGTAGGGATAGATGTTGTCCCGTGGCATGGTTGTTGTGAGAAGAATTCACTCCTCATAGGTGCGCCTTAGGAAATGCCTCGGCCGAGTAGCACCCCAGCAATTCGGTGCCTCCCGAACAGGGCTTCTTAGTCCATTCGATGCATCTCAATTCCCTGAAGGTGTAGCTATCGAGTGCTTGGCGTGGCGGGGTCGGAGCGCAGGGAATTTGGCATTGGAAGGGAACCCTAGGGTTTGGGCATCGGGCATCCCTGCAAAGAAGACGACTGGTATCGGGTTGGGCCGGCCCCCATCCCGCGCCTTTTGATTTTTGGGCCGATAACATAATTGTATTTACTGAATTAATTTTCTTAAGGAAATTAATTCAGTAAATCAAACCTAAAGTTTTTATTTAAATAAATATACAGAATGAATTATTTAGTTAACTTTAGCTATACTTATCCAAATGGTATGATCCAATATACCATTTTAATCAAAAAAATGCAAGGAACCTGAATATAAAATAAAATCAAAGATCCAATAGTTAGATTTTAAATAATTACCTAATCCTTTTTTATTTTTAATTAAATCATAATAAATTCAATTGATACCTAAAAATATTGATTAAGGTCATTAATTATTTCTAAGACTACATAGAACATGTGTGGATCCTCAGAAATAATTTAGGACCTTTAATTTTGCTAATCACTCCTTAATTACCTTAATTAGGGATTAGTGAATTTAATCATAGTTAGCCCTTTGATTTTGGATGGATATAATTCCTAATGCCTTATTAAGAGTAATAGAGTCTATGAATGCAAATGGATCACCCTATGATGCCTTAATTTCCTTAATCACCTTAATTGGCCTTAAATTATATTTAGTGCTAATTAGGTTATTTAGGTTATTAAAACTGAAGATAAGTGTGTATCCTACTTCATTAACCAATATGGAACTCATTAAAATAGATTTGAATTAATTTAGATGGTTAAATCTTAAAATCCCATTTTTAGCCTTAAGAGGGGTATTTTGGTCATTTTGACCAAAATGTGTTTAAGCACCCCTTGAACCTTGAAAATTCAGTAAAATACCTCTAGATAGATTATTTGCATCTTTCTAAAGTCTTATGTTATTAATATAGATATTAAGTAAGGAAATCTTAAATTAGTCTTATTAAGATATTAATACCCTAAGTGTCCTTAAGACTCTCCTTTTGAAGAACTAAATTATCTTAAAATGCTAGATCCTTGGTTTAATAGCTTAATTAAGTTGATCCATAAGTTTGAGTTCTAAAAGAAATATGTAACGCCCCGTCCCGTCGCCGTGCGCAAAAGACAAGTATAATTCATGGTTCGGCGGCGGAACGGTGCGCTACTCGAGAATGGTGGGCCATACAAGTAAAACCCATCTTCCCGAATAGGCTAAAGAGACGGAGCCATACTGAAGGCCACTGACTCGAACCCTAAGAGTAGGTTCGAGAGTCAATATCTAAGATAAGAATGAAATACTTATCTTAGATATTAGACTGGCACGTACTTAAGGTTCAAGGGAGCGAGAAAGAACCCATGTACGTTATAAAATATATCAGCATTTCCAGTACGCCGATCATATCACAATACTATGTATAACAGTATAACAGAATGCGGAAGCTAAAAGCAAAATATCCAGAATACATTCAGCTCAAGCAATAGTAAATGTCCATCTCAGAAAAGAAAAGTAAAAGTACATCCAGAGTTTATTACAAACCATTAAAAATGCAGAAATATAAAGAGTCTATCTAGAATACTGGAAAGAATTAGAAAGTAAAAGTAGGTGCTCAATCCCCTACAGCTCCAATTGCTCCTTTTGAGTCACTAGTACGTCCTCCTGACCTGCCTCCAAAAACTGCTCGGGATCTAGCAAATTACCGGATCCCAAAAATACCCCGTGTTAGATAAGAAGTCTAATACATCAAAACTAGCTATGCAAAGCTAAACTAAACATAACAAATATGCAGGTAACGTAGAGTAAAAGTGCAGAAAAATGGTAAAGGCATCAAGTAACTGAAATTGTAAAGGCTAAGCAAGGTAAAACTCAATCAAAACTAAATATTGAAAGTAAATGAAAATACCAGATGCTCATACATCAATGTGAAAGGAATGTCAAATGCTGAGAAGGATGCTATAAGCTGCACTATATGCCACTAAAATAATGCTCACAAATATGCTATACCACAGTATATCATAGAACTATCACTGAAGATTTATGAGTAGTACGGTCCAATATAAGCACAACAGTTAGGAAGTCAGTATGGTGACATAGATGTACCCTGAAATTCCCCAGTCTGTGTATATAACATTCTGTATCTCATACTGTATAACTGATAACCATGTGTCACAACAGAAGGAACAGTTCAACTTTCATGTTTATGCTTATGCTTATGCCATTATATGGAATGAATGAAAAACCCCAAAATCCATGAAGAATATAGTAAGAAACAGTAATGAATCCTAAGTCTCCACTGTGCAGAATCCTGCTAAAAGGATTCTGACTCCAATCTCTAAATTGATATTTAGTTAAAGTTGCTTATTTACTTAAAGATCACTAAGCAGGGTGATTGTATACACATATTAAATATGCTGCAAAGATAGGACTCACAATATTTAGTTTGATTACGCCACCCTAATAAAGCGATCTTCATTAGGAGGCACCATTCGATGATGGTTTTGTATCTCAAACTAAGCATTAAGTCACTAAACTCACAAACATACTTAGCGTCTTAAGGAAGGTGAATCCCGTTACTTAGTTTATTTGAGCCATACCTATTGAAGCGATCTTTGCTAGAAGGCATTGCCCGATAGTAACTTGTCTTTCAATTAAACTAAGGAATGGGTACCCATTTAATACACTCTTAGGATTGATTGATTTACTCTAAGCAAGGTTAGATCCACCTAAGCCCGCATAATAGCAACAAAGATAAATCTCACTTAGAGTGACTCAACTAATCCCGAATATTACTGGGGACCAATAATATGGGTATACTATACTGCATTACCTAATAATCATGGTTCAATCAAGTCTATTTAATAGAACAATGATTTAACTAAACTACAAGTTCTAAACTAATAGGTAAGTCCTATACAAGGTTTCACCAAGCAAATATGATCAAGGATCACTTAATATGGATTCTACCACAAGGGGAAGTATCTTTTCTAATGTCTTAAAGGATTGTTACCATAAGGAGAATAAATCAATCTCTAAGGTGATGGGATCTTCTATACTTCTACCTCAAGGATTCATACAAGGCCTCCTACCTCATGATATATGAATTTAGGTCTTTTAAATAATTCAAGATGATCTTATGAAGAGATACTCGAGATCTCCCTTCTAAATGTTAACATTAAGCTCTTAGGTTCTGTTTCATAATTAGGTTTAAGATGATTAGATCAGATGATTAAATCATCTGATCACACTCAATCTAAGATCATGGGATCTAAATTAGAAATATTTTTAAGACTTAAATCACTTGATTAATCAATGTGATTTTATTAATCTTCTTATGCTAGTCCTCTTACTTAAGAGAAAATCAAGGATCTTAAGGTTTGATTCAGATTAAGAAGTCACATAGGATTATTATTAACCCTAATTTGTCTAATTCAATGTTTAGAATCAATAATAAATCAAATGCATTATTGGAGAATGTTCAAATTCAAAACTTTGAAATCAATTTCAATTAAGTTAAGTTTCTTAAGGATTTGGACTATCCTTAAGTAGATTAGGGTTTGATCCCTTCTCATGCCTTAAGAAAAATCAAGTTATGTATTTAAGATCAATGTCAAATCAGTGGGTTGATTATGTATTATGGTGGCAATCTCAGACCTAGATCAAGTCTTAGAAGCTTCATCCAAATCTTAAGATTTCTTAAGTTAATTAAGATAATTAAGATTCTATATCTTTAAATTTATTCAAGCATACTTAATAAGTTTATAAAGATGAATTCATTTCATTTACTTACTGTCATAAGTCAATTTGATAAATCAAGTTCTAAAATAAAGGTTACTTAGTGCTAATCAAACCCTAATTCCAACCAAAAAGGATTATCACATAAGTATAAATCTAACCATTCAAATCACTTGAAATTTGGCATATAAGTTCTACTTAATCACACAAGTAATCATAACCTAAGTTTGCTATGATCCAATTAGTATAAACCCTAATATTTACTAATCATATTTTAATAAAATTAGGGCATAACTAAAATTACAGAGCTCAAAAAATATTCTACTTAGCACATGCATTCTGATTAACATAAGTGAACTAATGGCACCATAAACATGCAATTTGGATAAGTAAATTTACTAATCTGTCCTAATTAAGATCCACTGCAATTAGTCAATAATTAAAGATCTAACCATCAGATGCATGATTTTATTTTATATTTAGGTTCATGAGATTTTTTTGATTATTTTCATATATAATATCATAGTACTTGGACTAGTGGATTAAAAATTATTTAAATAATACATTTTGTATTTTTATTTAATCAAAATCCTATGATTTGAATAATTGAATTATTTTCCTTAAGCAAAATAATTCTAAAATTCAGATTTAATTAAAACAGCTCGGCCCGATATCAAAACACGCGGGTCGACCGGGGCCCGGGAGACCCGGCATTGTCGCACCACGCGGGTCGTGGGTCGACCCGGCCCGCACAGTGCTGTAGTCCCCATTCCTTCATCCCGATGGATAGAGCAGAATAGGGAAACCCTAATCGCCAAATTCCGGCACATTCAGACCATAGCTCGGCCAGCATTCGATCGCTACTCCATCACCGTGGTCAGACGCGTCGATTGGGACTCGAAGCCCCTTGTGAGATAGTATGGATCAGCCAGACCTTACTCACCTAAGGATTCCTCCATTAAAGTTACTGTGGGGAGATAATTCTCCCCACAGAGGCCATGCCAGACCTCGGGCTCGATCCCTACACCATCAGGGAGGTGAGGCAGATTGAAGCCCTCTAGTCTGAGGGTCTGGGGTGGTTTGGATCACTGGGTCCTTACTCGACCGAGGCAATCCTTTAGAAATTCAATCCGATCGATCGATTCGATCGATCGGGGCTAACCTAGATCTTAATCTCGATACCCTTAGGTTCGAGATGACAATACTGACTCAAGCGCGTCAAAACGAACAAGGCCCGAGCCTTATTGGCTCAAAATCGGTAAGGGGGATACCTGGTTTCATCGGGAGGGCTTGCAGATGATGCAGAGGGGATTGCAGGCTAGCCGAGCTTCCTTGAGCTTCACCGAGAGTTCCTGAACTCTAGGAGACTCTCCTATTAGTGGTATGCGAGCTCGGGAGCACTTGGATGAAGCTTCAGTAATCGGCAATGGCGGAGAAGGAAACTCGACTCCAATTGATAAGCAAGGATCAAATGGAGGAGATCTGAGGCTATTTATAGACTCAAGATAGGGCAATGAAGCTTCCAGAGCATTCAATTGGGCTGGGGAGGGTCGAATGGTTCGGGCCATGGCTGAGCTTTCGAATTTCCAATTCAAGCTTGGCCAGGCCACGAGGCCCGATTGGGGTCCCGCTGCCATTAGGAGAAGCTTAGCAACGGCCTGCTGAGCTGGAGGCGCGAGTGGGGGGACAAGGGGGCAGCTGGCAGTACGGGAAATTCCCTCTGTCAGGTGCGCGAGGGAGTGGGGACGAAGATCCATAGTGTCGGGTGCCCTGGATGCCGTCTGATCGATCCATCAGAAGGCGCTACAGCTGGGATCACCCGGATCCTAATGGCCTATCGCGGGAGCGATCCTGGCCGTAGGATCCATGGGACATATCCAATGATAGATCCAATGACAGATCGGCGGTTCCGCGAGATCGAATCCTGACCGTAGTTTAAAAAGGCGGAACGGCTGGATTCATAGGATGCCGCTGTTGCGTGACCCGGGCTCTGCAGCGGATCGCCCGCGGTTCGCACAGTGGATCCCGGCCGTTTATTTAGGTAAATGGATATATTTGCAAATTCAAGTTGTTTGGAACCCCTTCCTGCAATTGAACCATTTTAATTTAAATTGAATTATGGCTTAAATGAATTCCAAATTGCACCAAAATTTAACCCTTAGCTAATTTGGGGGTGAGGAATTCAAAAATGCCATCATATTCTAATTCTAAGATCAAAATATTTTGGTCTAGATTAAGGCATCTAGATTGATCAAATTACAAATTTGACTTAGAGAAGTCCAATGAACTTTAAGTCTTCTAGATAGGCTTAGATTGATATTCTAAAGGCAATGATACTAAAAATTAGATTAAGTAGCCTATATTTTGCATAGTAACAACCTAGGGTTGTTACAAAATACCCTTATAAAATTCTAATTCTAAACTTAGCTTAAGTATAAAGTGATCAAGTATTAGATCTTATATCTTAGACCTTAGACTTTAGATCTTATAATTATACTGAATTACTCTCCTTTGGATTTCCTTACTTGATTTAATTGCTTAAATCTTTTGAAACCTTCATGTGGGTGTAGGTTGATTAAATCTATAGGATGATGTAATTATCCTTAATATTTAATAAAAATTTTAGATTATTAGCTCTTAATTGATTATTTTATCTTATAATTAGTATAATAACTTTTCACTAAGATCATTCAGCTTATAAGATTTCTTATCTTTAATTTGGGTTTTAAAGTGTGAACCCTAAATCCCTTCAAGTATACTATCTTAGATTCAGGATTTGAACACCAAGTGGAGTTTGGATCCAAAATCCTTAAGTCTTGATTTATTTAATCAAGATTTGGGTTAACAGAGAAAATAATAATAATTAAGTCGTTAATTTATTTATTTCAACTTCTTATAGTCATCATATGATTACGAATTAAAACTTATTAAGTTTTAATATTAATATTAAGGTCGTAAATCTGAGATCTTATTCGATAGCTGGATATTGGAGATCCTAAACTTGTATCTTCTCAGAATAGTTAGATTTGGATAAAGTAGACAATAATGGATATCACATGAGTATAGATTGAGTCTCTTGCTTACTTTGACTTCGATTGCTTCACACACCTTGAATATTGAGCCATGTTCCTTGAGCATAATAGGTGAACTTAGGATATGGAGGATACATCCTAAGTTAGTATTTGAAAAGCATATCATTCATTCAATTCTTTCAGTGCTTTCAGTTAGTAGAGTATGTCATAGCATAGCTTGCCTCTCTAATTATAGTTTTGTTATAGAATATACTCGTTCCTAGCTCGACGGATGTCTAGGATGGATACATGTCTTATTCTATAAGTTCAACTCGGACCTAGCTCTGTGGATGCTTAGGATGGATACATGTTGAACTTTCAGTTCAGAGGCCATGTATGGCCTATTCTGTTATGGCAGCACTATGTCTTAGGCTTGCTGCTACTTTAATTCAATTGTCAGTATTTGTTTTGCTTTGCCACATACTTTAGTGGCCTTTCTTTTAGTGCTCGACTTACTTTTGCCGCATGTCTTAGTGACTTTGCTTTTGCACATGCATGTACTTAGTTTACATTTGCACATGTCTCAGTGGCTTTTTACATGTCAATCTGCATGCTTGTACATACGCTCTTATTGATTAGTATTAAGCATTGGCATGTTTAGGATGCTAGAATTGTATGTCTATTTCAGCACTTGTGTTCTTTATACACTCAACATGTCTCCATGTGATAATAAGCATGTTAGGATCAAATTTATTTTAGTATTTAAATCTTTATTTAAGATTAGAGAACCATCTTATTAAGTTTGATTATGCTTAATAAGATAGCCTTAACATGTAGTTCATGAGAGTTGAGCTTAACCTTAAGCCCATAGTCTTTAGAGTCTTTTGGATTAAGAGGTTAAACCCCAATATTTTGGAGTTTGACTCTTAATCCGTCAATCTTGGGTTAATTAAAATTATTAATTAAGATGTTTGATTTGTTATGTAACTTATGTAAGTATCACTAATTGAATTATATTAGTACTTACTTAGTTCTATTTACTTTAAACTTTATAGGACTGTAGCTCTGAGTTTATACTAGTTGGTAGGATGTTGAAGATCCTGAGCTTATATGATCTAAGATTAGTTAGAAGGACTAAAATTAGAAAACAAGAAATTTCACAAATATCTGTGTAGTGCTATTTATATCTTATTTTGTACACTTTGCTTCTTTATTTTGAGCCATTATTATTTTGGCATATCAGGTGAAACATATGATATTTGATGAATATGCTATGCTAGATTTGAAATTACATAAATCATGAGCATAAGTGAATTAGATAAGTTAGATATATCAGATAACTCATTAAATAAGATAATAGTTAGTGGAATGTGCTATAGTTAGTCTGCCTCTACAATTTGATATTAAGATATAATACATTACAGTTCAGTTCTATTCTCAGACATTAGTGTCCTGGATGATACAATTTAGCTTAGGCCTAGGCATTAGTGTCCGGATGATGGATCTATTGATCTAGGAATTAGTGTCTTATATGCTTAAATGTTGGATTTGGTGGCTAGTTGAGCCAATTTTTTTTTATGGTAGGACTAATCTAAGTACATGTCTAATAAAATGTTTTCAGTCTGTTTCAGTTACTTTCAGTTCAGTTTCAATAATTTTAGTGTTTTTCAGTACTTTCAATAGTTACAATATTTTCTTGTACTTTTATGTTTTTAGCTTTTAGTTTTATGTGTAAGCATGTTAGGTTGCTATATTTTAGTTCAATTTTATTTATATTGCATTTATTTCAAAAAAATTAGCATGAGTAGATTTAATCACATTTGCTTAAGATCCTTCTTGTACTTAATACTTTGTACATATAAAATGCTTAACCTTTTTTGCAGCTTTGGGTTGAGGTATGTCTTCTTGCCTCACACTTTGGATAAGTTATAAATGTTTGGTTTATAGCTTTTTTCCTTTCTATTGATGCTTTGTTGCTCCTAATTGCTTAGGATAGTTTGTGATATCATAAAATATATGAAAATATTAGCTTCTGACTTTTTTGTTGAGATAGTACCAGAAGGAGAGCAGAGTCAAGAGGAAGATCGCCTTGTTACTGAGGATCCTTAGTTAGGGTGCTCTTTTATTTTCATCGAGGATGAGTAATTTTCTTACTTTCAGTAAACTTTAATTTAATGCTGTAATAATATAGGTATTCAGTTGTTTTTTATTTGACTGCACATTTTATTCTGAGTTAAGTGTTATATATTCCTGCATTCTGCACTCTGATATTCTAGTATAGTCATTTGATGAATTTCAGCTCAGCATATGACACATCTTTCCCTTATTAGTAGATTGGGGTGAATACATAATATAATGATAAGTGAGGGACGTGCCATGGTGACCACCACACTGTAATCGTGCTAACATTTGTGTTAGCGGCACAATAACAGGGGATGGGGCGCCACATTATAGCACTTTAAAAAAGAGAGAGGATATTGGAATATTCAACATGCGAGGCCGCCTTCACAGAAAGTACACCTTTCATTTCCTTGCAATATTTCAAGTAATTTGTCTTTAAAATTTGAATTGACATTTATATGTTGGATAGTTTCTATATCTTTGGCATTTTGTGTGCAAATTGAGTTTTTACTGCTAGATTTAGTGTACTTCCATTTTAATTAACCAGATATTTATTCCTAAACCCTGCCCGAACTTTGTGCGACCGCTTATGAGGGTGTGTTCCTCTAAAATAGCCCACCTTGCTGTGATTGAACCACATTTGAGTCACATTTACTATTTTTACTTACTCTACGTGTGCTTTAGTCTAGCTCGCTTATTTTTTATTCATTCATTCATTTTATTGCTTAAAGTACTTTTTGCATTTTATTTGGAAATTTTTGCATTTAAAGGGCAACATGGATAGTAACCAAGAATATAATAAGAATGGATTAGATCAAAGAGTTGAGGGCAAATAAGTTTCTTTGGCTAGGATAGAAGCCTGATTAATCAAGTCTTAGCATTAAATATAAGGAATGATCAATATCTTCCACCACCACCTGAATAACCTGCACATCAAACTAAAATTAGGGTCGATCCTTTGTATGTAAGTAGACATAATCCAAACTATAGGAGAGGTAGAGTTTTGAGAGAAAACAATTTTAATGATGACTTTGATAGCATGTATCCTAGAGGACTAGATTTTTAGAGAGGAAATGACATTTGTGGGAGACCTAGGACTGATCATTCACTATGAGTTGGGACACATGAAAGAGAGCCCTATGAAAAGCCCCTACTTATAATAACACCCATGACCCTGACTATTCTCTAGATTGGATGACCCAAATTGAGGTTCTGTCACTAAATATTTGAATGTGTTTGAGGACTTAGTTGTAAGGACTAATTGTCAAGACTCAGATTGGAAATTGACAAATAAATTTGTTATGGGTTTGAGGGTAGATATTAGATATCAAATTGAAATGAATGATCTTCAAATCATATAGGATGCACTACATGATGCTCTTCTCATTGAGTTCCATTCAAAGGCATCATTCTCTAGGGTTAAACCCTTGACTAGCAATTTTAAGTCTATTAAAAAGCTTGCAACTTTACTTAGTGTGTCCACTAAAAGACATGCTACTCAAATGGGTAGAGTTGTGCATGATGTTATTTATTATAGGTGTAAATAGAAAGGACACATTAAACATGAGTGTAAATAAGTCTTATCCATAGTAATTGTTAAAGTATAGAAAGGGGTAGATGATTAATTAGAATCTATTCATGGTGATGAGAATGTTGAAGTTATTGAAGAAGAAGATGAGTCAGATTTGGGAGTAGCGATATTCCTAAGTGCTTCATTAGGAGAAGAAGACTAGAGACAAAGGAACATTTTTAGTTGGTCAATGACATGCAATAGTATTGCGTATAAGATGGTGATAGTTTCATGAATGTAGTATCCACACATACCTTAGCAAGGGAAAAACTTCAAGTTGAACTACATCCAAGCCCATACAATATTATTTAGGTGAACCATACTTCACTCCCTGTTACCCAACAATGTTTGGTTCCAATAAAGCTTAGATGTTATGAGGATAATATGTTGTGTGATGTATTGCCCATGGAAATAACACACATCCTTTTGGGCTGAGCTTGGATTTTTGATATGAATGTCATAATGTATGGTTGTGATAATATATATGTATTCAAAATTAACAACAAGATCATAAAGGTTCATCCTTCCAAGCCTAATCCAAAAGCCACTACACCTGCTTCAAGGTCACTTTTTTCAACATTCACTTCATCCTCTAACTTGACACCCTCTACGTCTTCTATATCCAAGGCTCATGTTAATGCAAAATCTGCACCATCACAACCCAAAACTATGGCCAAACATCAACTTATCACCATTTTCACTTCTTTGATTAAGCCTGATGCACAATTTTTAATCTTACCTAATGTATTTGAATTTCACTTCCTTGAGCCAACTGAGGATAGAGTAGGACATCACACTATTAGGAGAGATTAGTAGTTTTGATGGGGTTCAATTGTTGTATGTGAAAGAAGTGACCATAACCCTTGATGATGTCATTATTCTTTCTCATGTAGTTGATCTCTTAAAATATTTTCTAGAGACCCCACTAGAGAATCTTTCTGATTCTTTACCTCCCCTTAGACACATTCTACATGCTATTCATTTAATACTCATATCACAATAACTAAGCATACACCATTATTAGTTAAATCTAGTGGATAAAGTTGAGCTCCAATAGCAGATTTATAAATTATTAAGGAAATGATTTTTGAGGGAGAGTTTGAGTTGTTGTACTATTTCAGCCTTACAACCAAGAAGGATGGTATTTGGAGAATGTGTGTTGATAGTTGTTCCATCAATAAGATCACAATAAAGTATAGGTTTCCCATCCCACGATTAGATGATATGTTAGACCTTATAGAAAATTATCGATTATTTTCAATGATTGATCTTAAGAGTGGTTCTCATCAAAATTGTATGTGCCCTGGTGATGAATGGAAGACTGCATTCAAAACATCAAAGGTATTTATGAATGGAAGGTCGATGCCTTTCAGTCTTTCTAACTCTCCTGCACATTTATGCGCTTAATGAACACTATCCTTCAACCTTTACAAGAAAAATTCCTTGTGGTATACTTTAATAATATCTTTATCTTTAGCATTGACACAAAATTCCACTTAGAACATCTTAGGCTTGCTCTTGAAAAACTTCAAGAGGAAAACTTTGCATCAACAAGAAGAAGTGTTTGTTCATGCAGCCTAAGAAAACTTTCCTATGATTCATTATTTAATCCTTAGGGATAAAGCCAAACCCATCCAAAATCTAACCAATTCTAAACTGACTGAACCCTATGAATTTCTATTATGTGAGGAGTTTTCATGGTTTAACAACCTTATATAGAATATTTGTGAGAAATTTTTGAACACTTATGAGCCAAATCATTGATATTTTGAAACAAGAAAAGTTTTGTTAGACTACTAGTATTGAGAAAGCTTTTAAGAACATTAAGGAAGTCATGACTATATCTTTTGTTCTTAGGTTTCCTGACTTTAATAAATTCTTTCAAGTAGCTTGCACTTCCTCTAGGATTGGTATTGGAGGAGTCCTTTCATAGGATAATTATCCAGTTGCATTTTTAATGAAAAACTTAATGAGGTGAAGCAATGGTAATCATTGTATGACCGTGAATTTTATGCTATCATTCAGTTGCTAAGACATCGGAGGCATTTTTTGCACTGAGATTTTACTCTCCGCACAGAAAATCAAGAACTAAAATTTATTAATCAATAAAAAAAATTGAATCATAGGCATGTCAAGTGGGTAGAAAATTTATAATCTTACTAAGGGATGACTATGCAGAAATAGTAAGATACCAAGTTTTGATCACCTAAGGGATGACTATGTTGTTTGCCATGACTTCCATTTAATATATTATGAGTCTCATGAGTATGTATTACCTCACAACTCATTGTATCACATTATAAGATATTACATTTTTCATGGCCTTCTATTGTCTTTTCAACGTATCTCCCTGTGAATCGTTTTAATAATGAGTTGCATTATGGAAGTATAACAGAACATTTGGGGAGTGAGAAAACCATACATTTAGTAGAGATTAAAATTTTCTGACCATGACTAAAAAGAGATGTGAGTAAGTATATTTTTAAATGATTAAATTGCACAAAAGCAAAATCTCAAAAATAGAGGTCTTTACCTATGCTATATCGGCCTTGGGAAGATTTGTCCATGAATGTTTTCTTAGGAATTACCAAAACTACATGTCATCATGATATAATTTATGTAATGGTCATTATGTTTTCCACAATGTCTCACATTATCTATTGTTCAAAAACTAATGATGCTTCCCATATAGCTAGACTATTCTTTAGGAAAATAGTTAAGCATCATGGGCTGCCTAACACTATTGTGTATGGAAGCAATGTATAATATGTTTCCTATTTTTGAAAAACCTTATGGCATATTTTGGGTACTTTTATAAAATCCTTTTTGAATTCCACCCACATACAGATGGGAAAACTAAGGTGATTAATAGAACTTCAAAAAATTTATTAAGAAGCCTTATAGATAATAACCAAGGTAGTTAGGATCTTCACTTGCCCACTACTCAATTTTCTTATAATAGCACTATTCTAGGACAACCAAGCAGAAATCATTTGAGAATTTTTATGGATTTAATCATAAAATGCCATTCTATCTTATTAGCTTACCAAGCCATGCTTATTCAGATACTATGTAACAACCTTAGTGTTGTTACTCATTATTAGGTAGTCCAAATAGCTTTAAAACTTTGCCTATTGACTCCTAGTGATATTAGGACCCAACCCTTAAAATTTGGTACAATTTGAAGAACATTAAATTTTGACATTTATTTTAAGAAATTTAATTAACCTAAAAATTAAGAATATTAAATTAAATTATGATTAAAAATTTGACTTTATTTTTGAGTTTCTCACCCCCAAATTAGCTAAGGGTAAATTTTTGGGAATTTTTGGAGCTCATTTGATAGCTTAATTTTAATTATTAAGATTTTTATAATATAATTAAATAATTAGTTAATTTAATTATTTTTCTGAGCAAACATTTAACTAAAATCACAAAATGACAGAAATCCACTGTCAGGTTAAAAACACAAGACAATCAGATTTGCTGATCTAGGCCATCTCGTGGTTTCTTGGATTTAGATCAAACAGTCTAGATTAGATCCACAATGAATTTGATCTCCACCGCTAAATCAAGGCCTAGATTCAATAATTAAGATAACCCCCATGAGTCTAATCGATTTGATGGATTGATATGGGCCATCTGGTCCATCAGACAGACCCAATTGATAGGAGCATCGTGCTCCTATCGTATGCTAGCTCATCTATGATCGCTGGTTGAGCACAGTGTCATAGCATAATGATAGACTTTAAATACACATCTGCACTCACACGCAAGTGTACGTGGTCTGAAGTAATAAGTGAAAAGTGTTAATTTCTGGGATTTATCGAACCACAGAGAATTGTTTGTTTTGTTACTAAGGTCTATCTATTCTCACTAATGTTTAAGCTATGATTGATTGGATGAGTTGGTCCTAGATTTAGCATAAAAATTACTAAATGAAGATAAGTTAGATAAAAGAGAGAGGAGAGTTGGGGTTATTCCACATGCATGATATATTACTAATGTATGTTGATTTCTCAAGCTTTGTCTTTCATTTATTTTTAAATCAAGTGCACTTGTTCACTTTGAGTTTTATCTCAAAATCTCACAAGTTCAAATCTTGTGCACAAAATGAACACACATTCGGTTCTATTTCGGCACAAAGATTCCTATAAGATTTTAGGTTTTAAGTTTTCATCTTATATCTTGATCAAGGAGATTATGATTATTTAAACTTAAAGATCTTACAAGCATTGATTCCACTACGAGCATCACTCACATCCCTCATAGTTGAGATGAGGGATTAATATGTTGGGCTCAATAACTATGTCACTTAGTTCATGGTCAGTCAACTATTTCTTCCTCTACCTCAGTTATGTTGAGCTAAGGAGCTCATTTAGTGGGTCTTAGCATCACATGCATCAACACTTTGGTTGAGCTTAGATTAAGGTGCATTAAGCTCAAGAACTTTGTCACATAGTTCTAAGCTTTCATGCACTCATAAACTTAGCATCCAACCAAAGGTGAGCTTTGGAGCACAAGACAAGTTAGTTCTTGAGATTATGAGTTCATTTTACTTTCATCCACATTCAAGACTAAATAATAAAATGCATTTCCTAACAAGGCATAGAGTTCTTACATTTTATTAGTGCTTGAGGAAAAAAACTTCATACATTAAAATTAACTCATATACATGGGGTTTCCCCAACCCTCCCCAAGGGAGATTTAGCTACTCATTACAAAGGAAATGAAGAAAAATACATACATGGATAAAGACCCTTTCATGATCAACTAAGAAATGAAACTACAAGAGTAAAGTTTAGAAGATACTATGAATGTTCCTTGGAAGTTCTCTGTATTTATTCTTCTCCTTCTTCAAGCTCCTCTCTTAGGTCACTAGTGCTGCCTTCCTTCTTCTCTTCCTTAGCAAGAACTTACTTTGACACCCTTGGGGAGTTCCTCACTTCCACTTAGGCACCCCTCCTCCTTACTTAGTGATTTGAGCAAAATTGTGAACCCTCCTCTAGTCAAGAGGAGTGATATTTATATAGGAAGGGCTGCCATCATCCCACTTAGGATCCAAACCAGTATTTTCTAATGGAAATTTCTGAGCAATGATGGAAAAAATCCCAATTGATGGTGAAGTGACCAATATCTCCATTTGTTTAGCCAAAATATCACCTCAAGATCTTCTTTTCTATATAAAAAACATAGCAGCTGCAGAGAATCATGGCTGGGGACAAGACGTAGGTTGGGGGTCTTGTCCCAGCTGCAATAAATGCTCCTGACTGGCAAAATTTGAGGCAGGCCACTGCAGCATGCTACGGCGCGCTGCGGTGTACCATGGTGAGTAAAAATCTGCTAAGTCCCTCGCTGCCGCGCGCTACCACGTCCAAATTTCGCAAAGTGACCTGCTGCAGCGCGCTATAGCGCGAGCATTTTGCAAATCGTACCGCTGCAGTGCGCTATAGCGGAAGCATTTCGCAAAATACTCTGCTGTGGTGCGTGGTAGCGGCTCAATTTGCAAATTGTACCGCTGCAGCACGCTGTAGCGGGAGCATTTCACAAAATGCTCCGCTGCAGCGCGTGGTAGTGGTTCAATTTGCGAAAAGCCCCGCTATAGCGCGCTACCGCGCCCGAGGTTCGCAACTGGACCCGCTGCAGTGCGCTACCGTGCCCGCGGTTCGCAACTGGACCCGTTGTAGTGCGCTACCGCACCCTTAATTCTCAACTTGACCCGCTGCAGTACGCGGTAGCGGTTTCCCTTTGAAAAATTATGGAATTTTGTAAAAAATGTCTTAGGACTCCTTAGGATAGCCATTTTCCTGAAAAGATAGACAAAATTTGATTTAGGAGCAGTTTAAAGATTAGAAATGTATGAAATTTCCTTTTATTTTAAGTATAATTTATGGATTCATCACACCCCCACACTAAAATTCTTGCTCGTTCTCGAGTAAGCTCAAAATAGTATTTTTTTTTTTGTTTTTGTTTTGTAGGGATGATAGTCACAAAAATGTAATTAGAATGACTATAAGTCAAAGTACGTGCATAGAAAAAATGAAACGAAACATTTAGCAACATTAACATTTTAACCGTGGCAATAAATTAGGTTAATCAGTTGATCTCCAAGTATTTTATTTTCATGCTTGACACTAGGTGATGTGTAAAGTTCATTGTGACCTTATACTAGAGAGGTGGTGAAAGACTCCAACAGTGTTGTCATATGTGCTCTTTCTTATGAATCACAAAGATGAAAAGATTAAAGGAGAGATATTTTTCTTCATCATTTCACATTTTGATCATTTGAGAGAGATATTTTTCATCATCCCTTTTTAATATATATTTTGTTCTTTTCATTTTTAGGGAGAAATACTTTTCTTCATCCCCAATACGTATCTTTGTAATCATGAAGTCCTATAAGAGCCTAGCATACTCTTTTAAGAGTACTCACCATATTCTCTAGTCTAAGTCCAATGTCTTCCCCCACACATAGTTCATGGCATTTATTTAAATTTTTGAAGATTAGATTATCCTCCATTCAATTCTTAGTTAAAATATTTTAGTGCTTATAATGCATTAGGTCATTTTTGATAAGCACCCTTTTACTTATATTAAATTCCTTTTTGACATTTTGTGATTTTTATTTCTTTTGAAAAATTCAGAAAAAAAAAATTGTCATTTAAGAATACCATAAAAATAAGGGAATATGAAAATTCATAAATTAAAATCTCAAAATAAAATACACCAAAATAAAAATACAAAGAAAAACACAGAAAAAGTCAAAAAAAAAAAAATATAGCCTATTTAATTTTCAGCTTTCTCCTATTCCTCCACCTCCGCCATGTATGCGGTTTCACAAGGATAGCGCATCTCCGGAATGGGGGAACCAACAGGCGGCCTGGGTAACACGGAGGGATCCGGTCCACCATGCTAGCTCCAATCCTCAAACATCATCCCGAGGGCTTCATGAAAGTCGGACTGAAATCGGTGCTGTTGGATGAGTTCTTGTTTAAAGAACCCCATGTCGGTTGCCAGGGCCTTGCTAAGTTCCGCATGCTGATTGTGGAGACCAGCAAAATCTTATTGGTGAGGTGTTGGCCGGATGGCGCGGATGCTTCCCCCTGCACTCCCCTTCTTTTCTTGGGCAGCTTCCGCTCGCTTTCCCGGGCATTTAGATTTGAGGGATTAAGGGCAGAAGTGGGGGGAACGATGGTGTCCGAAGAGAGGATCTTGACCCCTTGAATCTCACACAACCCTGATATCAAAGTCCCGAAGGCCAATGCAGCACAGGGACCCTTGAGAGCTTTCCAAAGCTTAAAAATAATGTTCAAAATGCGGATCTCGCCCGGCCTAACCAACGAGCACAAGAGGAGTGCTCGGGCGCAGGTCACTTTCGTTAAGTGACTTATAGGCATGACAAAGCTAGAAATGAAAACTAGCCAAGCACTACTCGTATCCATCAGTTCAAAATGAGGAATGTTGGCTAATCCTCCTTCCCATTCTGTGTCATCATAGATGAGTTCCGCAACAAGATCAAGGGGATCTTGGCGAGATTCCAAGAGTTCCATGTAAGAGCAAGAATATACCTCCTCGAGCCCATAAAATTGCTCAATGTAAGCAATCCCAAGGGTGACAACCTTACCGCGGTAGAAGACCCGCTGGCCGGCTGCATCAATGGCATTTGTGTACATCTCTTGGACAGTAGAAGGGTACGTGAGGGATCTCTTAGTCACCATTTCCCTCCATCCACGAGGGGTGACTTGTTCTATCGAAATAGGAAGGACGCCACTGAAACTTCTCTCCGAGATTAATTTCTGCTGAGAAGTAGTTGAATAAAAATGCTGCTCGGCCTCCACGGAAGAGAACCTTTTCTTATTAAAGGTTCCCCCGGAGGAAGAGGCTTTGGCCTCCCTTCTTGGAATGCTTTCTTTCCGGAAGACATGATGAGAAATGAGAGCTAGAGAGATCAAGAGTATGAGGAAGAAGGAGAGTTAAGAATGGTGTAAGGATAACCCACCCCCCCCTCCATGCCTCCCATTATAGCCAAGAGGTTCCAAGGCAAGAGAGTATGGTCAATAGGACTTCCCCATGCCATAAATGTGGTGATCCATGTGAAAGGGGGGGGGGGAAGCTTTTTCAGCCACACCTTTTGATTGTACGGGGAGCCCAAATTGCATAACTTTTTGACAGCATGGTTCCCAATACAGAGGAGAAAAAACAAAATTGCTGCAGCTGGAGCAAACCGCAGTAGCGCGCTGCAGCGCGTGGTAGCGAAAATTTTCGCTACAGCGCGCTATCGCAGAATTTTCGCTGCAGCACGCTGTAGCAAAAAATTCGCTGTCGCGCGCCATCGCGGGTTGTCCACAGAGGTGCAATTTACCCACTGCAGCGCGCTGTCGCGGAATTTCCATTGCAGTGCGCTGTAGCGCCAGAAATATATATATATATATATATATATATATATATATATATATATATATTTTTTTTTTTTTTTTTTTGAATTGGGTTGCCTTCCAATAAGCGCTTAATTTAACATTCTTAGCTAGACGATCAACTAGTCGGATCCGGTGGTTTCCTCTTCCACAAGCTAAAAATGCTAAAGTGAGCACAACTCTCATGGTGGCTCGAACTCCTGCTATCTTCTACTTCCTTTAGCAGATCCACTATTTCAATTTTAAGCTTAGGGGGAGTTTTCTATTTTCTTTTTCCTTATCTTATTTTTCTCTTTCTTACTCCTTCATTGCTCCCCTTTTCTGAGGAAGGAGTTGAGCTATTATCAGAATTTCTTTCTTCTATCATTAGATCCTCTAGAACATCGTCAACCCATAACCTTTCTTCTCTTACCATTCTCTTTACCTCATTTTCCATCTCTCTTTACTTAAATAAAGTGGTTTAAGGTCAATTAATTCAGTTTTCCCTTTTACACTTACACTCATAACCTCGCGACCTATATCAATAACAACTTTCACACTCATTAGAAAGGGTCTCCCAAAGATAATCGTGGAATTCTTATTCCATTGATCCCATTCATAAACCACAAAATCAGTGGGAACTATAAAACTTCCCATTTTGACTACAACATTTTTTATCATTCCGAGAGGGGTAAGGGATTATAGATTGGCAAACTCCAAAATCATTGAGGTATATTCCATCCCTCCTACCTTTAGATGTTCGTAAATATGGTAGAACATAACATTGACTAAAGCACCTAGATCACATAAGGGATCTACAAATACTTCATTTCTGATTATGCAAGGGATGCTCAACCTCCTTGGGTCTTCACATTTAGGAGCTATTAGCTTCTCACACTCATTCTCCTTTTTTTCTACCCTTTACTCTAGCATATAATCTGTTGCACTCGCTCTTTCAGTATTAATTCCTCCTAACACATCTTTTGAATGTATCACACTAACCAACTCCCTTGGGTTTATTTTGGTTGAACTGGGGAGGGCCCATTGCTGCTGGGAGGTCAGCTTCTTGGAGATCTGCCCTAATTGGGTCTCTATATTCCTCAGGAAAGCATCTATCCCTTGGATAGAAGCATCATGGCATGTGATAGTGGCTTCACTGCGGTGCATAAATTGGATCATTTTTTCCTTGAATGAGTTGAAGGCCCCTTCTAAATTGAGGTGATGATTATTGTTGTTATTTCCACTATTTATGCCTTGTTGGTTGGATGAACTTTCCCCATATTGATCTGTGTTATTATTATTATTAATCCAAGAGAAATTAGGGTAGTTTTTCCACCTTGGGTTGTAGGTGTTGGAGTAAGGTTTATTCATCGAGTTGTTGTTTCTTAGGTAGTTGACCTGTTCAGTGTTAGTTTGCACAAAGGGGTTATTTAAGTTGCAACTCTCACTGTTATGCCTACCCCCATACAAATCACAACGAACCTCTAGGACAACATTAACGTTCATTCTTTTTATTTTTTCATTCAAGGCATGTATTTCCTACTATAATGACGTTATTTGATTGGACTCATTTACCTTTAAAGCTTCCTTTTTTAGCCTTTCAGAAGGCCATTGATATGCATTATTGGCCATTTCCTCCAAGAGGTCATCAGCCTCCTCTTGGGGTTTTTCGCTAATAGAACCACCAGCGGCTGCATCAATGAGTGTCCTCGTAGGAGCATTCAAATCATTGTAAGAAGTTTACACTTGCATCCATAGAGGGAACCTATGATGTGGGCAACGCCTGAGGCATTTCTTAAAATAGTCCCACCCATCATAAAGAGTCTTGCCTTCCAACTGAGTGAAGTTGGTGATCTTAATCCTCAACATGGCAGGTTGGGGGTCTTGTCCCAGCCGCAATAAATGCTCCTGACTGGAAAAATTTGCGGCAGGCCGCTGCAGCATGCTACGGCGCGCTGCGGTGTGCCATGGTGAGTAAAAATCTGCTAAGTCCCTCGCTGTCGCGTGCTACCGCATCCAAATTTCGTAAAGTGACCCGTTGCAGCACACTGTAGCGCGAGCATTTTGCAAATCGTACAGCCGCAGCACGCTGTAGCGGAAGCATTTCGCAAAATGCTCCGCTGCAGCACGTGGGAGCAGCTCAATCTGCAAATCGTACTGTTGCAACGCGTTGTAGTGGGAGCATTTCGCAAAATGCACTGCTGCAGCGCGCGGTAGCGGTTCAATTTGCAAAAAGTCTCGTTGCAGCGCACTACCGTGCCCGAGGTTCGCAACTGGACCCTCGTTGCAGCGCGCTACCGTGCCCACAGTTTGCAACTGGACCCGCTGCAGCGCGCGGCAGTGGTTTCCCTTTGAAAAATTATGAAATTTTGCAAAAAATGTCTCAGGACTCCTTAGGATAGCCATTTTCCTAAAAAGATAGACAAAATTTGATTTAGGAGCAGTTTAATGATTAGAAATGTATGAAATTTTCTTTTATTTTAGGTATAATTTATGGATTCATCACATAACCTACTAATCTTGACCCCCTCAACTGCCAATAACCTCTCCATTCAACTTATAACCTTCCATTCCTTTATTTGAGATCCTTAGCTGAAGTTGAGAGCCAACCTACCTTGCTTAGGATATCATCGGAGTTCTCTCATTACAGACGCCAAGTACCCCATTTTCCCAACCTCTATTGCTTAATTCCTTCATTTGTAATTTTGTAATTGCATGCCATTGTCCCATGTATCATCCCCAGAGCTCAATTGAGCTCGAGCAAGGCTAACTAAGACATGGTGGCTCGGGCCTGTATAGTACTGTATAGTGCTCAAGTCCACCTCAATGTCAATCCTCGCCTTGCTAATAGTCCCATCTCCCATTGAGGATGACCTTGGGTTGGCCTTGACTCAAGAAACCCAACGGAACCATTGGCTTATTATGGAGAAGAATTGTCCCTCCACAGTGAACCTTAGAGGTGACAGAGCTCAGAATTAGGGTTTATCAAAATAGGCCGAGCCAATTAGGGCTTTTATAATAAACAATTAGGTTTTGTTGCTAGCATCATTTTGAGGGGTTGCACACCACCTAAAGCCTTCGGAGTGAGAAGCTAAGTCAAACCCTAGCTCCCTCTTATTAGGGATGATGGGGAGAAGAAGAATAGTGCCGCAGTTCAGTCGAACCGCGACACTGTGTGGTCCACGCTTCTAGACCAGGTAATGCGTCGTCTGAAGACCGTGAACCCATCGTTTGATAATTTAATTAAAATTAAAACTTAGGGTTTAGTTTATCCAAATATAGTTATTTAAATAATATATTAATTACAAATCCAAATATATCAAAATTATATACCAAAATGATCAGAAAAATGAGTAGAACAATAATATGCAATCAAATTTCTATTTTGACAATTAAAATTCTTAATCACCTCTTGATTATCATTAGGTGTAATTAAGACTTTGGTTAATCATTTGAACTCTAAATTGACCCTACTTACTGTCATAGTACTCCATATATTATAGGGAATCTATAACCACTAATTTCATATCAATTGGACACTAAATGATAAAATTGAGTATTTGGACACTTAACTTAATTTATATTTAATTCTCATGGTTAGAAATTTATCTATTTTAGTACTCTACACCCTAGGAAAACAAACATAAGCTTAGGTTGAACCTTAATAACACCCTAGAGCATGTATTTAATAAGGAAATACTTAGGTTGGTCACATGGTAATATAATTTTAGCAAACTTAGGTTAGAGAATCAACATAGAATTGAGAAGCTAGTGTGAGCTTTTTAGACTTGATTTAGTATTTGATTTTTGAAATATCTCTAAGCCTTAGGATGAAAATAGATTGGCTAGTCCCTTATGATTATAAGATTCATTAGTAGAACCTTTAAAATATTAGATTGAGATTAGCTTAACTCCTTACATTTTTTAGGTGTAGGATTAACCTTAGCCATCATAGTATTAACTTAATACATATAGATCATCATAGTAGCATAACCTCATAACTAACCTTAGAACTCCAAGTGCATTAATTAGGACCTAGAATCTAGTGGTTAGAAAACCCTCACTTAGCATCTTATAAATTAGAACTACTATTGTGTAGTTAGCCAATTTAGTATAATTGATGGGTTAGGATTTTTCTAATCCTTAAATGATTTAGTGAACTGAGGCTAGTAAACCTTCAACTGAACCCTTGTAGTGGAGGACCCTAGCACTAGTTTATCCTGTAGTGTTAAAAAATAGGAAGTTTAGTAGTATGATAGGATTTTAATTCAACTTACTTATATAATTATAAATTATTATGTCAACTAAATTGCTCTTAATTAAATTACTACTTTCTAAACCATAATTAAATATATATTATACTTTAATTGATGTAGAGATCAATAATATCTAAGTCAATTGGGGGCTTGATTAGCCCAATTATTAAGTTAGATAACTAAATTAGATAATAAAGGATATCACATGATTTACAATTATCTTGAACTCCTTGAATGCTGCAACACTTTAAGACAACTGATAAGTCTAAGGTTTATAATAAAATAAAAGAAGAAACACAAACATTTTCATGATTAAATGGTCTACTTTGATGGGTTTTCCAATGTTTTCAAGCAAAAAGACAAGTTAAGCTAAATTTGGGCAAAAACAAAAATTCTGGAAGAAAATCGCCACGGCATTCCCAAGCGTGCCATTGCACACTCAAGAATGTACAAACCCAAGAGCTCGGTGCTACCGTGGGCCACAGCGGGTCCAAACCTTAGAGCTCGGCGCTGTCGCACGCTGCAGAGGGTGCAAACATAAAAGCTTAGCACTATAACGAGCAGCATCGGAACTCACCAAACCTAAGCTCAACGAACACTTAAGGAAGACCACTGCGGCACACCGCAGCAGGTCCAAACCTGAGAGCTTAGCGCTACCGCGCACCGCAGCTGGTCCAAACTCGAGAGCTCGATGCTACCGCGTGCCGCAGCGGTTCAAACCCGAAAGCTCAGTGCTACCGTGTGTAGCAATGGGTCCAAACCTGAGAGCTTGGTGCTGCTGTGCCACAGCGGGCAGTCTGTAAACATCAATTTTTGGATCAAAAGCGCCGCAGCGCGCTGCAGCGACCGCCAGAATTCCAGCAAGGAATAAGCAATTAATTCAGTATAGGGAAGGCCACAAATTCAAATTTTTGCCTTCCCACAGCTGCATTAACTCCAAATACAATTAATATTATCATTCTCAAGAGGAATAATAGAATAATCAGAACAAGCCATTAAAGAAAAAGAGTTAGAGGGTTAGACATAATTAATTCCAAAGGTGCTGAAGGCTGCACTATAAAAGCGAGGGGAAAATATATAGAGAGGGTTCCTCTCTTTGACATTCCAAGTGTCTAAAATAAGAACTGCAATGAGAAAGAAAAGAAGACCCTCACCAAGAAGGAAAAGAGTACCATTCAAGGAGAGAAAAGAAGATCATTTCAAGGAGCAGGAAGAGACGAAGTTGGAGAGCAAGGAAAGATCAAGAGAACTCAAACTCTTTCTTCATTTTCTTGCAATAGAACCATGAAAAGGTTCATATTCTTGTATGTTATTTATAGTATTTCTTTTATAATGGAAGGCTAAACCCTCCTTGGGGAGAGTTGGGCCGACATCATGTAATGAGTAAAAGGGACTTATGGTGTTTGTATGAATATTCTTCAATAAATAAAACTCTGTTTCATTTTGATTTAGATATGTTACTTGTGTTGCATGCCTGTGGAATGAATGCTTTTCAATATTCTTAATAGTTTATAATGAAGATAATATCGAAGCAACTCTACATTTCAAGCTCAAGGGATTGCACATAAAGGCCCTTGCCTCGAACGCATGTTCGCTGTGCAAGGATTCTCTATGTAAACACATTGAGATTAAAATGAAAGGTTGATTCGGTAACTTCAGTCTCCTTGGGCTCCATAGCTCCTTAATTGGTGTAAAGCTAGGAATATGTGTGTTAGTGCTTAGAGCCCAGTGACAAGCTCTTGAGCCTAAAGGCACTATCCTTTGAGCTCAGTCGAGAGGTCGATGCATGTGATCCAAGAGCCACTAATCAAGCTGCATGTCTCAGCAAACATTAAAGGAGGAAGAGGAATTATTGAGTGCTTATGAATGATTGTGACATAGTCCATGTAGCTTGATAATTCACTTCCTTATCTAAACTATGCATGTAGCATGTGATGCTAATTGTGTAGAAATCAAGCTTATGTGATCATTGAATTAAAATGATTATTTTGATAACCTAGGTGTAGGGAACCTTAATTGACTCAATTCAATCACATGAGAGTCGATGTGTTAAGATCGAACCCTAGTGTGCTCATCTTGTGCACTAGACATTAAATAATTAGAATTAGAGGACCAATCTAAAGAATACTATCTTCACTTGATTAAATTAGCATGAAAACATGTTACATTAAGGGTTGAATGAATATGAATACTGACACTAGTCCCATAATAATCTACATGATGAAGTCCCAACTCTTTCTTTTTGTCCAATAGTATCTTTAATTTAAGATCTTTGAATTATTAATCAGGAGCCATAAAACCAAAAATATCTTAATCTAAATATTATTGAAAGTAGATAAACCTTAGTAACAAAGCACACCATTGCCTCAGGACAATAAATCTCAGAATTTACCCTCCAATTATTACTAAGACCATGTACACCTGTGTGTGAGCCAGTCGTGTATTTACAGTCTGTCAAATTTTTGGCGCCATTGCTGGGGAATGATTCTTATTTTGTATTAAGGATAATCTATAAGTAAATAGTGGTTTAAAATTATCTTAAATTTTGTGTATAATTTATTTTTATCTTTTGTAATTATATTTGTTGTTAATTGTTAGTTTAAATTGTTAATTTAGTTGCATTTATTTCAATTGCTGAACTTCTTAATTGCACTGTTAGTTTAGATTGTTAATTTAGTTGCTTTAATTTTAATTGCTGAACTTCTTAATTATGTTGCTATATTTATTCTTTCTAGCTGAATCTTTAAACTGCATAAATAGGAGAGAAAACATAGACATTATTTTTGATTCTGAAACTAAACAAACTTACTTAAGAGCTAGAAGAGAACAAAATGGATTAAACAAAAATCAACTTACCATGGATAACTTAGAAGCAAAACCAATAGGAGAATAAAGGGGTATAGTCTTAAGAGACTGCACTATCCATAGTGAGAGGGATACTACATGCTATAGTTATACCAAACATAGAGGACAACAATTTTGTGATAAAGCCCTCTACCTTGAGTATTGTACAAAACAATTAATTTGGGGGATTAGCCACAGAAGGTCTAAATTTACATATTTCCAATTTTTTGGAAATATGTGATATCTTTAGAAATAATGGTGTCACTGAAGATGCCTCTAAACTTAGGCTATTTTCATTTTCTTTAAGACATAGAGCCAAAAGTTGGCTCAATTTGTTATCGGGCGATTCAATTCGCACATGGGATGACTTGGCTAGGAAATTCCTAGCCAAATACTTCCCACCCGCCAAAATGGCCCAGTTGCAAATTGAGATAACAAATTTTAACTAATTTGAGGGGGAGACATTATATGATACTTGGGAAAGACTTAAGGAGTGCCTGAGGCGCTGCCCACATCATGGGTTTCCTCAATGGATGAAGGTTCAAACCTTTTACAACAGTTTAAACGCACCAATGAGGACACTCATTGATGCAGCTGCCGGAGGGTCACTTAGTAGTAAGACCCGGGAATAGGCTTATAAACTTTTAGAAGAGATGGCTAATAATGCATACTAATGGCCTACTGAGAGGCTTATTCCAAATAAGAGGAAAGTAAACCAAATTAATGAAACCAATCAAATCTTTGCCCTACAAAATGAAATTAATGCCTTGAATAACAAGATAGAAAATATGAATATTAATAGTGTTCAAGAAATTTACTGTGAATTATGTGGGGGAAAATACTTAAGTGAAAATAGTAACCTAAACAACCACTTTGCATTGTCCAACACTGAACAAGTACATTTCTTAAAAAACAACAATTCAAGCCAAAATAATATGATGAACAATCCCTACTCCAACGCATATAATCCTGGATGAAGAAATCATTCAAATTTTTCATGGAGTAATAAAAATAATAACTGAAATTTTAATTGGGGGAATTCATCTAATAAATAGGGGTACAATAATGGGCATAACCCTCAAAATCAACCATAAAACCTTGAAGGAACCTTTTATGCCTTTAAGGCAAAAATGATTCAATTCATGCAGAGGACTGAATTGACAATCACCTAACATGATGCCTCCATCCAAGGGATAGAGGCATCCCTTAGAAATATTGAAGTTTAATTAGGATAAATCTCCCAGTAGCTGTCTACTCAACAGCAGGGAGCCTTACCTAGTTTTACTGAAGTGAATCCTAGGGAAACGGTGAGCATCATTCACTCCGACAGGATTGAGAGTAACCACCTTAATAACAAGATTGATATAAATGAAGTTGAATTGGGGGTTGAGAGAGAGATTGAATAATCTGAAAATGGAAGGTTAGTCACAGCAAAATGTGAAGACCCGGGTAGACTCAACATCCCGTGTGTGATAAAGAGCGAAGTTCTTCTAGATCCCTTGTGTGATCTTGAAGCTTCGGTCAATGTCATGCCCTAACATATTTATGAGCATCATAAATTAGGAGAGATGGAAACCACTTCAATGATTCTTGAGTTTTTCAATTTAGATTCATTGATCATGCTAGGTGTAGTGAAAAATGTGCCCGTGGGATTAGGAAGTTTTATTGTCCTAACTAATTTCATATTTTGTGAATGGGATAGATGGAATGAAAATTCCACTATCATTTTTTGGATGACCCTTCTTAGCTAGCACCTAAGGCTATAATTGATGTGGTTAGGGGTGTGATGAGCATTAAGGTCCATAGAACAGCTAAATTGATTGATATTAAACCCACTCTGTTTAAGCAGAAGGCTATGGAGTTAGAGTGGAGACGGAGGACTAGGAAAGAGGATGTGTATGATATAGTTGATCTAGAAAATCTTGCCTTAAGTGACAAGAAGTCTGAAGATAACCTGAGCACCTCATCTGGTGGGGAAGCTAAGGAGAACAATATTAGAAAGAAAAAAATGAGAAGGTGCAAGAGGAAAAAGAAGGGAGCCTCTTTGCCAAAATCTAAAGTGGGGTTGGAGAGTAAATTAACTAAAGAAGTTACGAGTTAGAGTACAACTCCTGTTAGTGCTCACTCATGTTATTCAAAAATCTAGAAAAGAAACTCACCTCTTAATCCCTTAAAGATTTTAACTTGTCGGGTTGATGACACTAAACCAAATGCTCATTGGGAGGCAACCCAATAATTTTACTTAGTTGAACTTAGGAGTAGTCAGTTTAGAATAAAAAAAAAAGAAAAAAAAAGAACACAACTTGATCACAAACTAACAATTTTGAAATAATACTTAAATTATGTGGGAAAAATTTCTTTAAAAGGCGATACAACGGATTTCAACGCTGTAATGCGCTATAGTGGATTTAGTCGCTATGGCGCACTGCAACAGATTTCACTGCTACAACACACTTTAGTGGACTTAAGCACAAGCAAAAGTTTTACAAGTTATGAGGCACTATAGTGCGCCGCAACGCACCGCTGCGCATGGCGCACAGCTGGAGCAGCTATTAACTTCTTGGGATTCCCCAATCAGTCAAAGTCGCTATAGCCGCCTAGGGACTCAAAAACTAAAATAAAGTGCTGAAAAACTCCTTTTTCCACCTTATTAAAAGCTGAATTAAATTCTCATTAAATGCATGACATTATAGCAAATTTTGACTATCTTTTAATGATGCTTTGAATGTTTTTAGGAGCAAAAATCTTTCAAAATTTTTTCTATAAAAAACTAGAGTAGGGAAGGAACTCTTCACTGCTTGATCTTGATTAAATTTTGCCAAATCACTCTCAAGACTCTTCACAACTCTCTCCCTCTCCAATGGCATCCTAAATGAAGAGTGTTGCAAGCAAGGAAGCAAACGCCTCAACATCTGGAGGCACATTCAACAAGAATTACTTTTTTTGGTGGTAGCAAACAACAATTCATTCAAATAACATCACGTTGCAAGCTCATCCCAGAAAGGGGTTCAAAGTCCCATATCTAGTTTTCTACTAGAATGTCCAGAACCAAGGTGGCACAAGCTGGTCTGCTTGCAGACCAACTCATTTCCATCCTTAGTACATGAAGTTTATGCCAACACAATTCACACGAATGGGTGTAAAATATTTTTACGAGGGAAGACTGTGAAGTTCGGGCTTAAGGAGATAGAACAATTTTATGAGCTTAGGGCGGTAGAAGAGTGTTCCTACCAGGCCCTACTAAATTCTGAAATTATTCCTGTATATATTGTGAGCGCCCTCACTCACGATGACGCGGGATGGAGAGAGAATTTAGCTAACATTCCATGGGCCCTTCTTAGTGATATGTGTAATGATGGCACATTCTTATCTCCAGTGTCATAATGCCATCTGGGCATTTGAGCGAGGTGACAAGGTCACGAGTGCTGCTCATATGCGCTATTGAATGACCTAGAGATATCAATGTCTCTAGGATAATACTTGAGCAGCTCTGGAATGCCCTGATCGGGTCATGAGCCACACTTACCTTCGTATCATGGGTCAAGGTATCATCTGACGACATGGCTATTCCCCCTAGTTCCTCTTACTTGCCACAATTTAAATGCTCATTTTCAAGAGGATAAGAAGAGCAAGAAGAGAAAGGGGGAGGAATGAGAAGCTTCATCTTCATCTGGGAATAATGTCATCACTTAAAAACTTACAAAAAGGTATGAACAAAATGAGGGATTACCAAATGCAAATGGGAAAGAGTATGGCAGTGGACATGCGATACTGCAAGGCCGAACTGTCCAACCAACGCCAATTTCAAAATGATTTTCACTTAGCTCTCAGAACAATGTTTTCAAAGTGGAGCTTAAATAGTGAACCGAGCGATGCTGTGCTACCATAATCCCTAGCCTATGAACCCCCTTCCAATACAGTATGGCTGGAGAAATGTGAAGAAGAAGAAGAAGAAGAAGAAGAGGAAGAATAGGTTGTAATTTTCTTTTCTTTTATTTTATTTCTTTAATTTTGATTGCACTTTGTTTTTATTTATTTTGTTACTTTTGTACTCTTTGATCTTATTTGAATGAAATATTAGAATTTCACTATCCCCATAATCTACTATGAAAATTTGGTTGTAAATATAAACTTTTTTGAAAATTAAAAATGCTATTGATTCAATGAGAAATCAAGTGTGAAAAATTTTATAACAATAATTTATTTAAAAAATATGTGATTGAACTTAAATGATAGCCCTAATGCCTTCCAACCCAAGTGTTCTTTCTAAGATTACATCAAATTTCCAAAAATTTAAAGAGAATGATGCTAAGAGTCTAAGTATGGGGGTGGAGAATCTAATGAATTTAGTCAACAAATAATAAGAAATAGGTGAACCTAATATTGTGTTAGGTTTCTATAGAACTTCATGATCACAATAAATTGAGATAGGGATAAAGAAAATTATCACTCCCTTGAGCTGAATAAGAAAATAAAATAAAAATTTGATATGAAGAAAAATATCTCTCCCAAAGTTTAAAAATTAAGAAAAATAGGATGATGAAAAGTATTTCTCATGAATTTTGAATTGTTCATTGTGATTTATAAGGAGCACATATGGCACACAAATCTAATTCACTCATTCAGGCATATTGTCTCTAAGAATTCCTAGAAAACTTTCCCCTTAATTAAAAAATAACATCACAATTAAATATTGAAGACTAGAAAAAAAAGTAAGGAGCTAAGCTAGAGTTTAGAATTTATTAGAAGCTTAATTTTTATAAATCACACTTATTAAGCAAATAATGAGTTGATAAAGCACATCACATTGTAATTATAATTGAATTTCAAAATTCTAATTTAAGAAAAATCATTTTGAGCTTATTTGAGAACAAGCAAGAAACTAAGTGTAGGGGTGTGATAAGTTCAAGATTTATATAAAAATAAAAGAAGAAATACAAATAATTTTATGATAAAATGGTCTACTTTGATAGGTTTTCTAATATTTTTAGGCAAAAATACAAGTTGAGCTAAATCTAGGAAAAAACAAAAATTTTGGAAGAAAACTACCACGGCGCACCAAAGTGCGCCATAGCGCGCTCATGCGCGTACAAACCCGAGAGCTCGGTGCTATCGTGCACCGCAGTGGGTCCAAATCCAAGAGCTCAGCGCTATCGCGCATCGGAGTGGGTTTAAACCAGAGACCTCAACATTTCCGCATGCTGTAGTGGAACTCACCAAACCCAGACTCAACAAACATTTAAGGAAGACCTCTACTGCTCGCCACAGTGAGTCAAAACCCGAGAGCTCGGCACTACCGCGCACTGCAGCGTGTCTAAATCCGAGAGCTCGTCGCTATTGCATGCCGCAGTGCGTGCAAACCTGAGAGCTCGGTGCTATTGTGCATGACAGCAGAACTCACCAAACCCAGACCCAGCAATCACTTAAGGAAGACCACTACTGCGCACCGCAGTGGGTCCAAACTCATGTGCTTGGCGCTACCGCACACTGCAGCGAGTCCAAACCCAAGAGCTTGGCACTACCGCACGCCGCAACAAGTCCAAATCCGAAAGCTCGGCACTACTGCGTGCCGCAGCAAGTCCAAATCTGAGAGCTCAACAGATGTTAAAGGAGGATGAGGAATTATCGAACACTTATGGATGATCATGACATAATCCATATAGCCTGATAATTCACTTCCTTATCTAAACTGCGCATGTAGTATGTGACAGTAATTGTGTTAAAATCAAGCTTATGTGATCGCTCAATTAATATGACTATTTTGATAACTTAGACATAAGGAACTTAATTAACTCAATTCGATGACATGAGAGTCTATGTGCCAAGATCGAACCCAAGTGTGCTCATCTTATGCACTAGACATAAAATAGTTAGAATTCGAGGACTAATATAAGGAATACTATCTTCACTTGATTAAATTAGCATAAAAACAAGTTTTATTAAAAGTTAAATGAATATGAATATCGACACCAGTCCCATAATAATTTGCATGATAAAAACTCAACTCTTTCTTTTTGTCAAATAGTATCTTCAATCTAAAATCTTTGAATTGTTAATCAGGAGCCACAAAACTAAAATTATCTTAATCTAAATATTATTGAGAGTAGATAAACTTTAATAACAAAATACACCATTCCTCAAGGACGATAAATCTTAGAACTTACCTTCCAATTATTACTTCAGACCATGTACACTTGCATGGGAGCGCAGACGTGTATTTACAGTTTGTCAACTATAACTTTGGACATTCATCAAGACATTGTGCATAAATAACACTTTAAAACATCTAACACAAGGGTTTCATATGGTGGTTTATTATGCTAGGGCAGGCTATGGAGTGATTTGGAGACCACACATATCCTCGAGGTGGAGTGTGTGTGTTATGGGAGATCCCGCTTTACTTGCTTAAGCAGATGTGCTTAATCCCTCATTTATTCTATAATTTTATCAGCAGAATAAAACCTTAAACAAGATAAGCATTTTAACATTACATTTTGTATAATATTATTGATTGTGAATGACTTAACATAGTCTTATGACTATGTTTACTCAATCTTTGAAACCAAATTTCATTTTACTTTACTATACAATACTTCTTATTATTCTTACATTATAATCTTTACCTTACTTTACTTTACTTGCAGTGTATATTATTTACTTACTTTTATTTATGGTTACATTGCTCATTTTTATTTTTACTCCCTATAATTTCAAATAAACATATTCATGTTTTTTTTTTCATGTTTTATATGGATGCTAGAAGTTTTAGCCATTATATGTTGTTTTTCTCCTTACTCACTTTGTACATGCTAAAGCAAATTACTTGTGAGTACCTTACCTTCTTTACTTTATTATTTTTACTTACTCTTATATCTATTTCTTTTGTTGCTTGGTGATTCACTTACTCAAATAATTATAAATAGCTAACACTTAAAATAAATAAAACTTAGTGTAATAATAAAATGTACTTAGAATTTTTAAATCTAATCACTTGTTTCTCTTTTATTAGTTGTGACCTACCATATTAAATACCAATTATGGTAGATCATGAGCACCTCATGGAGCTTGAAGATAGAGCTAGTTTTGGCCTGTAGTAGTACCTTGGGGACTTCATTTTCATATTTGTGAGGAAGAGTGAATTTTATAACATTCTATATACTGTTTATAATAACTTAGGCTCTGGATCTTTTTTACTTTCTTTTTTGTGATGGATGTATTTTATTTATTTTATCTTACTATGCTTAGTTAGGATGATGGATATGGATATTATTATGTATATTTTGCTCTTTTAAATCATTGCATTTCTTTATCACAAAAATATTCTTATTCACGTAGTACTTAATATTGAGTTAGTTTCTTACTAATTTAGTGTTAAGTACTCATTAGAAATTACTAACTTAGCATAAGGGCGTTACATACTACATTTACATTTGCAAAAGCATTTCATAAAATGCATTATGAAATAAGGAGTCAAATTGGAGAATCAAATGAGAAATATGCAACTAAAGCTAATGCTACCAGATAAAGTAAGAAATTTAATATAGGTGATTTTGTGCTCATTCGCATTCGCCCAGAGCATTACTCCACCACAAAACATAAGAAACTGCACTCTAGAGTGATAAGACCATTTAAGGTCCTTAGGAAGATCAAGCATAATGCATATTTGTTTGATTTGTTATAAGATATGTTAATTAGTCCCAATATTGATAAAATTTAATTTCATATACTAATAAACTAATATAGGAAAATATAGGTGCTACATCTAAAGAGTTGAATAGTGACCATTTACATGAATATCCTATACCCTCTTTCTTTGATATTGATGCTATAATTTTTGATGATGCAATCACATGTGATAATGGAGAGTGTATATTTTTGGTGAGATGGAATGATAAGCCACCATCAGAAGATACTCGGCTGACTTATGAGGAGTTGCAAGATCTTGACCATGATCTTCTGGGTGATTATGTGGACTTCAACTCTATAAAGTAGAGTTCTCATGGAGGGGGAGAATTTGATGCATTATAGAAACCTACCTAAGAGTGTGTCATGACAAGTGCATGCTCAAGGAGCTTAAAGGGGGCTATCGGGTCATGACAGGATATATCTGTGGATCTGTCATATTCATACATTTTATTTGCTTATGTTTTCTTTTATGTTATGTTAACATTTGCATTTTTATGATGTTTTATTTTTTTGTGTTGGGAAAGGTAAAGGCCACATGGGGAAATGTAACGAGACTTTAATGTCAATATTATCACTATTTGGTTACAATTAGCGTATGACTTACACACACACGCACACAGACACACACACACACACACACACACACACACACACACACAAACACACACACACACACACACACACACACACACACACACACACACACACACACACACACATATATATATATATATATATATATATATATATATATCTCATGTAAGCCCTAATTTTGATATTATTGAATGATATTATAGAATATATATATATATATATATATATATATATATATATATATCTCATGTAAGCCCTAATTTTGATATTATTGAATGATATTATAGAATTTTGTCTTGAGTGCTTATGTGGATAGCCAAGGGAATCCTCTTTGGTGTGCATAACTAAAGGCCCTGAAGGTGTGCATAGCCTTCAAGAACCCAAGGTGTGGATAATATTGTGGTTATCTTTCTTTTATTTTCTTATTTTTTATTTGGAATCATAATATTTATTGTTAGCTTTCACCTCCACATTGCTTAGCATAAATCCAGCAACATTTCGATGTTCACACGTTCCTTGTCAGAAACCCACGTATAATCCGATGTCATCTCACTTTGGCCTCCATAACTTTCCCAAAACAACTAACAAATTATATAAAACGACATCGTATAGATTTCTAACATTCACCATCACATCCTTTTAAGGTTTCATGTCAATCCGATATTATTTGGTCCACCATAAGTCTTTCTGAAATCATCAAAATGATATATATATATATATATATATATATATATATATATATAAAAGACTATATATATTTATAAAGTGATATATGTGGTAAAGAAAGAGTATGTTTGAAATTGTAAAATATAGGTGATAAAGTGTGGGTTAAATAACCACATATATAGAAGAAATTTGTGTGGGTTGAATCATAATAAATGCCCCAAATTATATTTTAAAATATTTAATAAAATCTAAAAGCTTACATAAATTTTGAGAAACTATATATTTAATATTATCCTTAAATGATGAGAAACTATATATTTAATCATAGAAATTCTCGTAAAATTTTTTAAATTTTTTATTTATTATAAATTTGGTAAGGTATTTATTTATATAACTTTTAAGGGTAAGTGCTTTAATACTTCTAATCAAATAAAACAATTTTAAAAATACTATATAAATTTAAAAAATTTCATAAAACTAAAATGAATATATTTTATTAGATATTTTCAAAATATAATTTTGTGTATTTGTTATAGTCTCCCTAACTAAAATGAATATATTTCTCATTTTTTTTCATAGTTTATGCAAAAGTATAGGTTCTTATTTAAATGTTATATTTAAAATTTTCAATGACAATTTCAATTATGAGCTGATGTTAAATAAATATGAATAAAATAGTGTATCATCTGACATAAATAATTGTGGGTATGATTTACTCATAAATTTTTTCACTAGACTAACACAATAAGAAAGATTTACTTTGTTGATGTGGATTTTATTTGCTTAATCCTCTAAGGATTTCTTTTGTTTAATCATCAAAGGAGGTTCATATACATACTTGAAAAGTGATAATATAAGAAATATTTTGTGGACTTTACTAAAGTGTGGATAAATATTAAATTTTTAAGCAATTTTTCTAATTCAACTTGAAATTTGAATATGTCAATGATCTTTCAAATTAGTTGATTTCAATTGGACTAACTTTTAGATCAATGAAATATTTAATACGAAATTCAATAGAAATATTTAGGATCAAAATATTTCTTCTCTTAATCAATTGTATACTGGTTGTGAATTATTTTAAAAAATCCAAATTTTATGAGTTGACTATCTCTAACTTCTGATCGTGCTAGTGAAGATGTGCAACTTTTTTAAATGCATATTAGAGAGCCATACTTATATTAATTTGGTAGCTATTTCTATTATCAAACTTAATTAATTGTAGGTGGTGGTCTCAATCACACATAATCATTTTATTTAATCATATATCTATGGTTAAGAAGCTAAGCTTATATTTAGTTGTTATCCTAATTCACTTTGGTTTATTTGTTAAAATCTTGAGTTGAATTAGCGATCCTAATCAAATAGTATGTTCTTGGGAATCCTATGCAGCCTTACAATCTTTTTAAAATTTAACATTACTTGTATTTTTATCGAATCATACCTTCAATTAACAAAAAAAGAGTAGACTTTGTAAGTTAATCCATAATCACCCATGTTAAATCATATTCAAAATTCGAATGAGCAACAACTAATGACTTCATCAAGCCTCCAAATTTTTGATGTTTAACCTTAATTAGATTGCAAGCTTCTCATCAAGCAATAAAATTTTATGTAGCCTTCTTCAGTCATAGTCACCAAAATAAATGTCTTTAATCTTGATATGATTTGTATTGCTTAGGTGTAGATAGTATCTTCTCTGGCGTGCTTTCTTTAATATTATGAGCTAGAGGTCTACGTTATTTGATATTCAAAGTCTTGTTCCACAATGTTTAATATCTTCCATATCTATATACAAATTGTTTATAGTTCAACAAAAATTAAAGCCACAAACTTGCTCATAATTTTCATTGTACTTCTAGGTTATCTTAATTTGTTCTGATAAAAATGTTTCCACATCATCTAATTGAAGAAAATTATAGTGGAATCAAAAGCTACCACTTCTAACTCTAGTCTTTTCATCTCCATTACTAAAGTATTAATTGATGCTAGAGCATATAAATTTATTATGCTGTGTTCCTATAATAAGCTAGCTTGCAAACTCCACATCTCTAATAGTTGGAAGACCAGGTAGGTCTTCAAAAAAAATAGCAGGGAATTCACAAACAATATGATTCTTACTGATAGGAACATCTTCTTTATTTTCTCCAAGCATAGTGATAGACTAAAATTATACATCTGCACTCACACACTGATGCACGTGGTATGAAGTAATAATGGAATGGTGAGATCCCGAGATTTATCGTCCTCTAAGAATGATATTGATTTTGTTACTAAAGTTTACTAACATTCACTAATGTTTGAACGACAATTTAGTTGTTGATTGTTTGGTTCTGATCATATCAAACTAGAGTTTCTTTTATTAGAAATTTCTTTTAAAGAAAATAGAGAGAGTTGGGTTTCAGCATGCAATTTATTAAAAGTTCATGCAAAAATTATTCTTTATCAATTTATAGATGAATTAATTATAATCAAGAGACGTAGTCTTCTCTAGGGTGTCCCCCAAATGTACTACTTCTCACCTAGTGCTCAGAGATGAACTCATGATGGTTCAATATCGACACATAAACCATCATGTGAAAATTATTGGTTGAGTTCAAATCTTACGTCTAAGATGTGAAATCTACAGTTGTATTTTTTGCATCACTTGAACTTAATTCCAATAATGGCTCACATGCATCAATCTTAGATTTAGCTAAGAAGATGAGCTGTTAGGCTAAATAGGCTATGTCACATCACCCATAGCACATAATGCATCTAACTCATTGCATAAACCTAAAATGAGCTATGGAGCTCAATTAGTGGCTCTCAGCATCACATACATCAACTTATCAGCTCAGAAAGGAGTTATGCAATGACTCTCATCATTCTCAAACTTCTCACATAAACTGATGGTGAGCAATGGAGCTCAAAGATCATTAAGTATTCCATGGCTCTATTGATCAGCTTAGATCTAAGGGGTTACACTGACCATTATCACACAACAAATATTATCACTGATATTCACGATGAGGACACTCAACATGCAATCCCTTGGTTCTTAGTGATTGAAGAGCTCAATGGTTTTCATAGTTAAAATAAATCGTTGACTAAGATATCTCCGTGTTAAAATTTACTTATGCATTTCATTCTTCACAGCATTTAAATCATAAATATAAGATCATAATACATTCTTTGATATTTGAAGAGTACAAACACTTTTATTTCTTAATTCATTACATTCTTACCCCCAACCCTCCTCAAGGAAGGTTTAAACTACAATTAATATGAAAATACAGAAAATATTACAAGCAATAGGAAGCCTTAGCATGGATTTTATAGAAAAGAAGGTGAGTTAGAAGGTGATACGACACTGAGAACTGTTGTCATGTTCATCAGCTTGTTTCCCCTTCTTTAGCTCTTCTCCCTTTAGTTCCTATGCTTCGTCCTTTATTCTTCAAACTACAGCCTTCTCCTTCCTTGGGCAAGGGAACTCTCCTTCTCTATCTCTTGTAGGAACTCTGGTATAAGATCTTTAGTATTTGTTAAAATTTGGAACCCTCACTTAATCTTAAATTCTTCTTTTTATAGACTTTTCCCCAGCAACTCCAGAATTCATTTAGCCATTAACTCTCCATTTTAGAAAGTTGTATTTACCTTAAATATTATTTATTCCCTTGGTAATGAAGAATTTCAATAGTTAGCATTTAAGTTCTGTTGTGCGAAGAGAAAACATCCTAACTTTTGGCCTTCCCTATGTTGCTTTGAATGTTGTTGCTTGGCTAATTTCACGAGGGGCTACAGCGCGTTGTAGCACCAGGCTATCTATCTCGAGGGCGCTATGATGTGTGATAATGCCAGTTTTTAGGTTGAGTTGCATTGTGGTGCGTGATATCATTGTGCTCTCAGGAAGGAGAGTGCTGTGGCACGGGGTAGCGCTAGAGTCTCAGTCTTCAGTCCGCCACAGTGCGCGGTAGCGAGAGTGTTTCGATCTTTGAACTGCCACAGCATGTGGTAGCATGAGCATTTCGAATTTTGGCTATAATGTAAAGTGTTGGGCAAACGGTAGCACCAGAGTCTCGGCTTTGGAACCGCTGCAGCGTGCGGTAGCGCCTGTTTCGATCTTTGAACAGCTATATCGTGCGATGGCGCAATACTTTAAATAATTAAATCTTGGAAAATATTATACATCTGCTACTGCGCGTGGTAGCGCCCGAGTCTCTGTTAAAGGCTAGCTATGGCGTGCGGCAGTGTGACAGTCTCGGGTTGATATCTGTCATAGCGCGCAGTAGTGCGCTATGGCGCACCGTAGCGTATTTCTCTCCTAAATTTTTTGATTTCTTCCATAATTCAATTTTGCTCTTCTTTGTCCTAAAATATTGCAAAATCACATCAACACATACAAGTTCTGATAGCAAATTTTTATTTCTATTGTCTTAAACTGCTATAAATATTAGATTTATCACACCCCACACTTTGCTTTTTGCTCATCCTTGAGTAAGTATAAAAATGACTTTTCTGAATACTTTTTATTTGCACTATTTCAAGAATGGTAACTGGAATTTTTTTCATCTTCTAGAATGTTACTTAACAATATGATCATTGAAATATACTTTCTAAATTGTACTTATTGTACTTATCCTCAGTATTTTCTCATCTTTTCACTATTCGATCATCCCTCCCTCTTGATGCATGGTGCTATACCCAAATGTTTTTTTTGGGGGGGGGGGGGGGTGGTTTCTAGTGCTATTTGTGCTTCTTCTTATAAATAGTAATGATTGTCACTTTTTATGAGAGATATTTTTCTTCATCTTATGTTTCTCAATTTTCTTAATTATTTTAAGAGAGATATATTCTTCATCCATATATTTTCTTTTTGCATTCATTCCAAGGAAGAAATATTTTTCTTCATCCATTTTCATTATTTATTGCATTCAGTAAGTTCTACATAAGCCTAGCACATTCTTGATTTTAATATTTCTTGCCCCTCTCAATCAAGCTCCTTAATTCCCCACCCCCACACTTATATTTTAGCAACAAATATTTTTTAGTTTAGGATACTATAGTGATTGGAGGATACCCTTACATTTAGCAAAAACAATTTAGATTCATTTAATTTCAAAGTTTTGCATTTTATTAAGTAGCCTAGATTCAGGAAATTTTTTGATATACCATAGCATATAAATATTTGTGCTATAAAAACTGTTTTAGAAAATTGGAGTAATGAAATCAAAATTACAACAGCACAAGCAAGTGAGAAATGATTTTCACTAAGATTTATTAAAAACCAAATAAAGGTGCAAAGTAAAACTAAGAAAATAACAAAAAGAAAAGAAAAGTGGCAACCTATTCAATCATCATCATCTTCTTCTTCTTCTTCTTCTTCTTCTTCTTCTTCTTCTCCTTCATCATCTTCATCCTCATCAGGCCATTGTGAATTTGGAGGGGGTTCATATCTGGGGGTTGTGGAAGGACACACTCATCCAATTCACCATGTAAGCTCCAATTTGAGAACATTATTCGTAGAGCAGAGTGAAAGTCATGCTGGAATTGGTGTTGTTTAGACAATGCGGCTTTGTAGTACCACCTGTCTTCCTATAGACACTTCCCCATTTGAGTTTGATACAACCTCATCTTAGTCATTCATTTTTGCTAGTTTTTCAGTCTTGATATTATCCCAGATGAAGATGATGATGCTTCTCCTTCCTCATCTTATCATTTTCTCTTGCTTTCCTTCCCTTCTTGATAGCGTGAATGCAAGTAATAGTGGGTAAGAGGGACACGGGGACAAATCACTGTGTCACTAGATATTACCTTGACCTTTTGTCCAAGGCAACTATTAGAAATTAAAGACCCAAAAGCTAATGCTGCGCAAGGCCCAGTCAAGTGTGCCAAGGTGCTCAAAAATGACCCCGGATATATGGATTTCTTCAGGTTGTTCGATCGCATAAATCAATATTGCCCTTGATCGGGTCACCTCACTTAAATACTCAGATGACATTATTTTACTGGAGATAAGAACGTGCCATGCATTTCATGAGTCCTTAAGGAGGGCTTGTGGAATGTTGGCGAGGTTCCCTCTCCGGTTAGCATCGTGAGAGGTGAGGGCATTCGCTATAGCTAAGGGTTTGAATTTAGCATTCAAGCAGGCTTGGTAGGTACTTTACTCTACTGACCTGAGTTCATAAAAATGCTCAATTTGCTTGAGCCTGAAACTTACTGCCTTCCCTCGCACAAAAAATTTTCGTCCTTTCGCTTTAATCGCGTTGGCGAAAACTTCCTGTACGATGGTTGTGTAAGAATCGGTTAATGAGTCGGCCAAGCTTTCCCACCCCCTATTTTCCACATCATTGTGGCTCACAAGATAATGGAGGTTGGACCCCCTCTCTGGGATGAGCTTTCTCTTTCATGTTATTTAGACATAACTCTGATCTACCTCGATGGAGAAGAGCCTTTTATTGTTGAAGCTGCCTCCAAATGTTGAGGCTGATGCACCCTTACTTGCCACACTCTTTTTTTAGGATGCCATAAGTCTATGAGAGGTATTGAGTGCTCTAAGTTTGAAGGCAAAATTTTGGTTAAGGAGAAAGTGTGTGCAAATCCTCTCCACTCCTCTCAATTTATAGATACCCAAAATTTTGTTTTTCTCTTAATGATAATTAAAACACACTTAAATGGATGGTCAAATGTCTTTAATGCTGCCAAAAGTGTGGGTAGCAATCAGTCCTTGAAAAGGTAAAAATATGATTCTTTTCAGCCAAAATTTTAGATTTCAGCTTCCAAGGCGCGTTGTAGCGCTAGGCTCTCTGTTTTGAGGGCGCTACAGCGTGCGATAGCATCGAACTTTTAGGTTGAGTTGCGCTGCAACACGCAATATCGTTGTGCTCATGAGAAGGAGGGGTTTGTGGCACGTGGTAGCGCCAGAGTCTCGATCTTCGGTCTGTCACAGCGCGCAATAGCTACAGTGTTTTGATCTTTGAACTACTATGGTGCGCGATAGCGCGAGCATTTTGAATTTAAGCTATAATGTAAAGTGTCGGGCGATATTTTAATTTCATTGTGGCACGCAGTAGCGCTAGAGTCTCAGCTTGGGACCATTGCAGAGCACAATGGCGCGTGAGTGCTTCGATCTTTGGACTGCTACGGCACGCGGTAGCGCAATACTTTGAATAATTAAGTCCTAGAAAACATTATACATTTGCTACGACATGTGGTAGCGCCCGAGTCTCTGTTGAAGGTTAGCTATGGCATGAGATAGCATGACAGTCTCATGTTGATATCTGCCACAGCAAGCTGTAGCGGGATGTGGCGCGCTGTAGCGGGATGTGGAGCTCTATAGCGGGCTGTGGCGCGCCGTAGCGTATTTCTCCCATATTTTTTATTTCTTCCAGAATTCAATTTAGCTCTTCTTTGTCCTAAAAAATCTCAAAAGCACATCAAAGAATATAAGTTATGATAAAAAGTGTTTGTTTTTATTGTTTTAAATTACTATATATATTAGATTTATCACATAGTCACTAGGTAAGTCACATCCCTGTATGACTAGCTTTTTCACCTTTAAAGCGTTAATCAGAGAAGCTTGAGCACTGAACTTGCCTACAAATGATTTGGCTTAACTTCCACTGCTTAATGTAATTTAATTCATCTGGCAATTGGTCATGGCACCATGCTTATTTAGCCAGTTTATTCTAGGAATCATGCCAAAATTTGCTATTGGGAGCACCATTAACTTGGCTTGAAAGCTTTGCTAACCGATGGTGATTTCTATATTGTAGAACTGTTAAGCTTACATGCAGGCTCCAAAAGGTAACCCTATGCTTAAAGAATTGGCTAAATGATAGAAATGCAACTTAAGAGCCTTAGCCTAGCATTATAACACAAAGGAGTGACTAACTCCAGCCTCTAAAAGAATGCTACATGGTTTGCTGCTTATTTCTAAAGTTCCTATGTTTAAAATAGTAACATAGTTTTACTTGCACTATTCAAGTAGAAGGAAAACCAGAAGCAACAATAGAAGCTAAAATGAAACTTAAGATGTACCTGGTACAACTTCATTATCTTTAGGAGTAGAGGCTATCAACATGTAGACTATAGCAGGAGCTGAAGATGGACAATTCTGAGGTGCATGACCCTAACAATTATGAGCATGGGAAGGAGCAGGTGTGCCTTTGGGGATTTCAATAGGAGTAGGTGGTGGCATAACGGCCAAGGTAGGAGTTCTACTATTTAGGGATTGGGAGCGAAAGACTTGATACCTTTTTGTGTGAATGATGGTAACTCCATCGATAGTGTTCTCAGTGACACATTGGTAGAAGCGATGTCCTGGCATGCCACAAGTGAAACAGACATTTCCCTGATGGCAGCATTTACCATAAGGATGGATATGTTTGCAGACTGAGGCATATATCGAGGTTTGTTCAGCTTTAATGTGGAAGACCTTGGCTATCTTTCGATGCTCAAATCCTTCTTTCCATGTAGGAATGAAGTGAGATTTTTCCTTCTTATCCATCTGACTCTATAAGTGTTCTTGCATACGAGTTTCCTCAATGAGCTCTGAAAAGTGCTTGAACTGACGGGAAATGAGATGTGCTCTGATTGAGTCTCGGAGTCATTTCTAGAAACGATTGCATCTTGACGCTTCTGATCTTACTAAATCTGGGGTGAAGTGAGAATGATGCCAAAACTCCATTTCGTACTCGTAGATAGATTTCCCTCCTTGAGTGATATGAAGCAGTTTATCTTCAAGAATAGTCTGGGTAGATATGGGAATGAAGGCCTCTTTAAATGCTTCCAAAAATGATTCCCATGAAATGTCCTCGATTTTAAAATCAGTGAACTTTATGTTTTGCTTGTTCTCCCACTAATATTTTTCTTCATCCTGGAACAGATGGGTGGTCAAATGAATCGCTTCAAAATTAGGACATTTTATGCTTATCTGGTTCTTCTCCACCAGCTTGAAGTAGGTTAATAGTATCCATGGGGTTCAGAGCCCCATCAAAAGCAAGTGTATTTATATGGAGAAAGCTATGAAGAATACCATTTGTTGAAAAGTGAGGGGCCGATGGAGTTGCAACATGAATCACAGGTGGCTGTTGAGATGTGAAAATATCATAAGTCTGCTGAGCTTGATGATCCTAATTCTCAATTAGAGTTCTGACCAAGCTTACCAATTAGTTGATGTCATCAGACCCGCTAAAAGATGAGGCAGTGTTCTTGATGGGAGTAGTCATAGAGGGGTGATAGACTAAAGATGTACGTTTGCACTTACGTGCAAGTGCATGTATTCTGAAATAATATTTGGATTGTGAGATCCCGAGATTTATCATCCTCTAGGAATAGTGTTTGTTTCATTACTAAAGTTTACTTGAGTTTACTAATGTTTGAATGATGATAAAGTTGATTGATGGTTTTGGTCCTAATTTAACAAATCAGAGTTTCTTGGATGAGAAACTACTTTTTAAGAAAATAGGGAGAGTTGGGTTTTAGTATGCAATTCATTAAGGGTTCATGAAAGTACTCTTCTTTATCAATTTAGTGTTAGTTAGATTGGATGATTTAATTACAATCAAGAAACATAGTCTTCTCTAGGATATCCCCTAAATGTACTAAGTCTCACCTAGTGCTCTGAGATGAACACAAGAAGGTTTAATCTCGGCACATAGACCCATAGCACATAATGCATCTAAGACCTCGCATAAACCTAGGATGAGCTATGGAGCTCAACTAGTCACTCTCAGCTCACACGCATCTACTTCTCAGCTTAGAAAAGGAATTCTGCTACAACGCTCATAGAAGTTATCACGATGATCTAGGCTATTATGCATAAATTCCTCTCATAAGCTAATGGGGAGCAATAGAGCTCAGAGATTATTAATTATTCCATGGCTCTATTGATCAGCTTGGATTTAAGGGTTTGCATTGGTCATTTTTGCACAACAAATGTTGTCATGAACATTTGTGGCGAGGATGCTCAACATGCTCAGCCTTAGTTCTAAGTGATTTAAGAGCTCAATGGTTTTTCTAGTTTTAAAACATCATTTGCTTAAATATCTTCATAATAAAATCAAATTATCCAATCCATTGTTCGCATCATTTAATCAAAAAGAAATGATCAAAAAAATATTCATTAATAATTGAAGAGTACAATTACTTTCATTACTTAAATCATTACATGCATATGCCCAACCCTCCCCAAGAGGGTTTTAGGCTGCCATTGAAATGTAATCAAAAGAAAAATCACAAGAGATAGAAATATTTGCATGGCTTTTATGGAGAAAAATAAAAGGAATAAAGATAGGGTATAATACTAGGGAACTGCTATCGCATTCGCCTATCTCTTCTTCTATCTTAGATCTCTTCTCCTTCTCTGTCTTTTGTGCTTGTTCTTTCCTCTCAGGTACAGCCTTCTCCTTCCTTGGGAAGGAGGAACTCTTTCCTTTTTATTCTTGCAGTAGCCTCTATCTCCAAGATGCTTTGAGTTTGAAAAACTGGAACCCTCTCTTAGTCTTGAATCCCTATTTTTATAATCCCTGGAAAACTCCTCATCATAAGTGCAACCACCCTTCCATCTCCTCAAAAAAATAAATAGCTTTTATTAATTATTCCTTTATTCTCTTGAGAAAGAGAAGAATTTAATATAATCCATTTAATTGCTACAGTGTGAAGAGGAGGATTTAACTTTCCTTCTTTTCCTAATACAGATTTGAATTCCCATTCCTGAGAATTTTTACGGTGGGAGCTACGGTGCACGGTAGCACCAAACTTTTGGTCTTGAGGATGCTACGATGCACGATAGCACATGACTCAAATTTAATGGCGCCGCGACGTGCGGTAGCGTGAGACTTTCGATCTTGAGACTGCCGCAGCTCGCGGTAGCATGGCACTTTCAAATTTAATGGCGCTGCGGTGCACAGTAGCATGGAACTTTTGGTCTTGAGACCGCTGTAGTGTGCGGTAGCATGGCCCTTTTGAATTTGATAGCGCTGCGGTGTGCAGTAGTGCGGGGGACTTTCTGTCTTGAGACCGCTGCAGCATGCGGCTGCATGGCACTTTCAAATTTTGCACAAGTGTTTATGGTGGTGCCGGGTAATATTTGATTCGCTGTAGCGCACGATTGTGCCAGACTTTCGGTGATGTTGGTGTTGCAGCATGCGGGAGCACCAAACTTTCAGTCATGGGACCGCTGTAGTGAGCGGTAGCGCCTACCTTTCAAATTAATTTTTTCCACGGCACACTATGGAGCACCTATAACAACCCCCAAGTTGTTACCCTAGCTAATTAGGACTAATCCAAGTCTTAATTTTGATCTTAGTACACTAATTAAGTCATTAGTTGTTCACCTCCATGACCTAGTCCAAATCAAAGGTCAAATGGATCAAACTCTGATTTTGGAAATTTCAAGAACCCTGTAAATTGACCTAATTTTTTTGACTCGGATCAAAAATCGTACTTCGCCATTGCACTCGTTGCCCCCAAATTAGTTATGGGTGATGTTTTGGTGGCAATCGAAAGTTGTCGAAAATCCGTCGAATATTTTAATGATATTTAATAAATTAGAAAATCAAGATATTTAATTTGACCTTGAAATAAAAATTTGACTTCGCCATTGCGATCGTCACCCCCAGATTAGCTATGAGTGATGTTTTGGACGCATTTGGAAGTCGTCGGATTTTATCGAATATTTTAAATATAATTAAATACCCTAAAATAGGAAAATTAAATACTCCTTGGAATCAAAATCCGACTTCGCTGTTGCGTTCCTCACCCTCAAATTATCTAGGGGTAAATTTTTGGGATTTCTTAGAGCTCATATATAAAATCTGATTTTTAAGCATTAATTAATTCAAATAAATTAAGTTAAAATTAATAAAATTCATTTTATTAATTATACCCCTTTTCTCTGAACTGGGACCTGCCTCCCTCTCCATTCAGCGCTCCCTCACCCTACGCATGCAAGATCCCTCTCCTCTCCATTTTCTCCCATCACCTTTTAGCTCCCATAGCCCATGCCTTCCCTTGCTGAAGCTAAGCTCTCTGAGGAATCCATAATTTATATCCTAAATAAAGGTAAAATCTCATTCATATCCTTTTTAAACAGCTTCCTAGACCAAATTCTGCCTATTTTTCAGGAGAAATTATGGAATACAAGCTCAGCAATTTATGGACAATTATGGAATGTTTCTGCAAATTCTGGAAGAAAATCGCTGCAGCACGCCACAGCTACTTGCCTATAAAAACTTTTAACAATGACATTTTTGTGTTCTGGAGCGTTTTTGCTATGGCGCGCCCTAGCGCGCTACATCGGGTGAGCTTGCGGGACTCAGCCGCTACAGCGCGCTACAGCGGTTGAGCTTGTGGGACTCAGCCGCTACAGTGTGCCACAGCGGGTGAGCTTGTGGGACTCAACCGCTACAGCGCGCCAAAGCGGGAGAGCTTGCGGGACTCAACCGCTACAGTGCACTACAGTGGGAGAGCTTGCGGGACTCAACCGCTACAGTGCGCCACAGCAGGAGAGCTTGCAGGACTCAACCGCTACAGCGCACTGCAGCGAGCAGGTTACATTACTTAAAATAGCTACAGTGCGCTGCAGCAAATGAGTTGCATGACTCGATGGCTACAGCGCACTGCAGCGCGCTCCAGCGAGTGCCAAATTTCTGTCTTCTTAGAGCATTAAATATAGTTGATATTTGACCCAGAATCTGGATCTTATCTTCCAGCCATTTTTCCAGACCTGCTGCTTAATATTTAATTAGGAGGATGTGATTTGAAACAAAATAAGATAATAAAAAATAGGAAAAGAAGTTGTCACCTCAAGCTCCACTTAGTTTAGCAATGATGGCAGAAATTTTAAATCAATTTTTCAGATTTCATAAGGGCTGAAGATGCATGTGCACCCCTTCTATAAATATAGCTCTTTAATTCATTAGAAGGGTTCCCAATTTTGCTTACAAAACCTTCAAGTGTGGAGAGGGCTGCATAAAAGAGAAGGAGAACTCTCTAAGGGTGAAAGAACTTCAATGCTAAGGAGAAGAAGGGAGAAAGCCAGCACTACGGACCTAAGAGAAATGACTAAGAACAAGAAGAGGAGAAATCCAGAGAACTACATCAAAGGAACATTCCTAGTAATCTCTAACTCTTGTCTTTGTATTTTTCTTAGTTGATCATGAAATGGTCTTTAACTATGCATGTGTTCTTCTTTATCTCAAGTATAATGGAGAGCTAAACCCCCCTTTGGGGAGGGTTGGGGCAATCCTATATGTCATGTAAGGGACTATTATGTATAAAAATTTCCTCAAGCTTCTAATTTGTGAAATGAATGACTTATTAAAGAAATAAAAAGGGACTATTTGTGAGCTTAAATGTGGACCATATGATGGAGGTACTAAATGACATCAAGACTTAAAAGTCTTGTGCTCCATAGCTCACTCTAAGTTAAGAGCTGGAATCATGAGTGCATATGAGTTTGGAACTATGTGAGGAAGTTCTTGAGTTTAGTGCACCTTGATATATGCCCAACTAAGGTGTTGATGTGTGTGAGCTAAGATCCACTAAATGAGCTCTGCAGCTTAGTATACATTATGGGAGGATGATAACTTGTTGAGAGCTCATGTGTGACGTGACATAGCACATTGAGCCAAACTAGTCATCTCCTTATCCGAGCTGCGCATGATGCTCTTAGTTGAATCAATGCTTGTAAGATCTTAAATAAAGAAACAACTCTCATTTCTATAATCTAGAAATGAGAGGAAAACCAATGATCTAAAATCTTATGAGGGTCTTCGTGCTGAAATAGAACCGACTGTGTGTTCATTTCAAAAATGAGATTTGAACGTGTAAATCTTGGAGTTAAACTCTAAGGAGGATATTTTGCACTTGATTAAATTACATAAAACTAAGTAAAAAATAAAAAGGGCAATTCTTGAGGAACTATCCTACATGAGTCTCTAATAATTCATGTGGGAGAGACCCAACTCTCCTCTCCTTTTATCATAGTTACTTTCTACCAAGACTTGTTGTGCTTGTTTAGGAACCTAATCATTAAAATAAACATAGTTTAAACATTTTTGAACGTAGATATACCTTAGTAACAAAACACTTGATTCCTGGAGGACAATAAATCTCAGAACTCATATTCCAAATTATTACTTCAGACCACGTACACTTGCGTGCAAGCACAGACGTGTATTATACATCTGTCAGTCTCCTTCTCCTATAAAATAGAGCTCAGCCCCTCCTCTTCCTCCCTTTGCTCTCCAACTAAAGTCCCTTCCCCTCCTCCCAAGCTTCTCCTCTTGCCTCCATTGATGTGCTTGTTGCTGAAGGAAAGCTCTCAAGCCCAAAGGATCCTTAGAGAAATCTCTCTTTGCAAGCCAAGGTACCTCCCTTTCTCCCATTGAATGGATTTAATGGCCTCTTTAATTTATCCTTATGCTTATTTTGCATCCTTAGAAATCTGTGATTTGGATATGGAATCCATTAGCGCTCCTTGAGATAGAAAAATTTAGGAAGAAAAATAGCTTTGTTTTTATTCTTTCTGCATACCCTAACCTTTAGCTTCATTGTTTGCATAGTTAGAATAATATCAATGGAAAGGTATCAAAAATATATTTCCATCAGTATATGGCACCGCACGTGAGGTAGCTAAAATTGGGAGTATTTGAGTGCGAAAGGAGACCCGTTACGGTTTTTGCACTTGCGAAATCACCGTTGGGCGCTACAGCGCGCCGTAGCACTCAAGTTTTAAAATTGGGTCCACCATAGCACACCATAGCACGCTACGCATGCCGTAGCAGCATAAAATTTGATGAAGCATAAAAATTTGATGAAATTTAATGAAATCTGCCACAGTGCACTGCAGCACCTGAAAGCGCTACGCGCGCTGTAGTATCCAAATCTCAAGAAACTCTGGCACTGTAGCGCGCCGCAGTGCGCCATAGCGCAGAAAGCGCTACAGCGCGCTGTAGCGCCCGCGCTTTAGAAAGTCTAATGCCACAGTGCGTCGTAGTGCCTGGCTTTCATCCAGAAGGAGCTACAGCACGCCGCAGCATGCCATCGTGCATCGTAGTGGCTGTGTCTCAGGTTGGGTATGCCGTAACATGCCACAGCACACCGTAGCACCTGGCTTTCGACCAGAAGGCGCTACAGCGCATCGTAGTGCCCATAAATGTCAGTAAGTGCCCAGAACTATCTAAAATTGCCTAGATTTGTGATTTTTCGCATTCTAATGATCTTAGGACCCTAATGGGGCCAAAATACATTAAAATCAAACCTAATTTTAGTAAAACTAAGTATTGTATAAAATTGTAGGTAATTTTTTTAATATGGAAAAATTAGGTTTTGACCCCTTTTATGAAAATAGAACCCTAACATTGAAACGACCCTAACTTGATTATTAAACATCAAAATTCAGAGTTCTTGGATACTATAGAATCCTTGGATAGTAAACATCAATAAACTAATTGAATTTTTAGGCTTCACTAAGTAAAATTACCAAAATGCCCTTATAGGTTAAAATCCTTAAATAGGACCCATAGGACTTAATACTTGTTTAAATTTGATGTACCTACTATCTATCTTCATGTTAAACAACAAGAAATAATTTTGCATATCAAATTTAGAGCTCTAAATTAAAAAGTAACATTTTAGACCCTTAAGTAGGGGCAAAATGGTCATTTTGCCTAAAATTTAGGTTAAGTGCTTTTAACCTCTAAAATATTATTAGATCTTTAAAATTAGTAATAAAACTAATTTAGAATCAAATTAAACTCTTAAACTCATAATTAAGTGAAGTTTTGAAAATTCAAGGTTTATAAAATTCCTAAGTAAAATACATTATACCTTTGCTTAGTTAAACCTCATCCTTAACTCCTTTAAATGAACAAAATTAGCAAATGAAGATAAATTATAATAAATTCTATCAAATTCTAAAATTTCCTAAGTCATTCCATTAAGATCTCATCAGGATCTACACTTTACTTTAGGATATTTTCTTTAAGATTTGGAATTGATACCAAGTTAGATTTTATTCATTAAATAAGTGAGTTATTCAATGAATAGAACCTTGGTTTTAGTAGTTTTTAGATTTTCATACTTTAATTTTGATTATTTTATCTTTCAACTCTAGATTAAGAATATAAGATTCATTCTATTAAGCTTGATTATACTTAATAGAATTTGCCTTGATTATTAGCTCATATTTAGACTTAAACTTTAGTCCTTAAACTTTACCCTTTGGATTATGTGGTTAACTCCAATTCATGGTGTTTAATTCATGATCCCTAGCTTTAGCAAATCTTAATCAGATCTTAGCTTAGAATGTTTAAATTCATAAATTAGGACATGATGATTTCTTATTTAAACTTATTATTGTTATTAAATAAATTAAATTAGAATCTGATCAGTTCTAATTGCTTTTAACTTATAAGGTCGTGCTTCTAAGTTACACTTGGTAGTAGGAATTAGAGATTTTGTACTTGTGTAATTTGGAATAGTTATAATGGTTTAATAGATAATATTTTTTATTTCTATTATAAACTTGATTTCAATTTTTTTATCCTGAAAGGCAGCAAATCATATCAAATCATACTAATCCTAATGAAAATTTTTATTTTTATTAACTCAAATTACTATAAATCTTAGATTTATCAAAGGGGATCTTGGATTCTTAACTGCAATTTCAAGAACACCGCAGGTTTAAAAAATGAAACAAAAAGGCTACTTTTCAATCATTACTTCTTAAGGGAAAAGTTACATGGAATGGATAAATTGAAGAATAAAATGCTATGCAGAAAGAACATAAGAGTTGATAACATAATGATGTACGACAAAATAAATATGTATGCGGAGGAGGGTATGATGATTTTTACACCAATAAAAATAACAAATTACTCACAATTGAGTATCGATAAAATAAGGCAAATTTTTTGTACAAATGAGAAATTAAAAAAAATGAGATTGAGATGATTCGAGCCACAGTTATGCTAACACACAAAATTCCTTACCATATAAAGTATAGAGATAAATAAGAGCTATGGTTGATCTAACTTGTGTCAAAGTTAAGGTAATCGGTGGTGAAGCGGGGATAATTGAAGTTGACCTCTACAAACAGTCCTTCGCCGCAGGATCTTCTTCCTTCCTTAGATGTCCTTCTCTAAGGCTTGCAATACTCACACTCAAGATTTCCTTCTCTTAAGAATGAAAGTACCAATGAACATAATAAGTAGAGAAATATCTTTTCATTCAATCTTAAATACCATGATATATAAGATATTGACTTATTTATAGCCATACAATATATGTCAATTGACCATCAAAACCATAAACTTACCCTTTCATGAAGGGTTAAAGTGTCTTTTCCTATAAATGACTAATAAAACCATCAACCAACCCACTCATGA